>CM024700.1:34903266-35217486 GCA_014182845.1 Corymbia calophylla | reverse complement strand
ATAAACCCTAGTGATTTCCTCCATCTCACTTGAATAGTTTTGAATTAATTTGTTTGAGCTCATCTTAGGTTGGGACAAATCGAGCTCTTTCCTCGTCGACTAAATCGTTATTTAATCTTGTAATGTCGTTACTTTCGCCGTTACGTGGGGGATGATGATCGGTCTGGAAAGATCGGTGTGTTCTTTACATTATCTGCTCCGGCTGTTCCTTCAAATGAAGGTTCCCAAAGTCAACAAATCGTTGCAGTCGAGACTTGAGCATCAAGGTCTAACTTTGTTTTCAGACCAAGGACAACATGATATAATCGTCGCTGTACTTCTCAAAACTCAATTTTCACGGCATCTCTCTCTATCTCCATGGCCATCCATTCGGAATCGAAGCGCTCGTTGCGCCATTCCTTCTCTTCCTGTCCTTCTTCGTGCCGCGTCGGTCAGGCTATTCTCTTTCCTTCGACATGTCTCGGTTCGACCTGCACGCCACGAACATGGTCTACGAAGGCGACGCGAGGCTGAACATCGGGACCATCGACTTCACTAGCGCCACTTACTCGTGCCATGTCGGCCGAGTGTTTTACGCAGAGAATATGCGGCTCTGGGGCTCTGCCTCTAGGAGGCTCACCAACTTGAGCGTTTCTTGGAGCTACCAGACTATGCCGAACCCACGCGAGAACACAAGCATTTTGTATCAGATTGATCTCACCACCGTCTTGCCCGAGGAGGTGATGATTGGTTTCTCAGCTGCGACTGGCTATTACATTGAACGTCACCAACTTGAATCTTGGTCCTCCAGTTCAAATCTCGAAGTCAAGGAACAGCAAGGAAATGCAGAAAGGACCCAGTTGGTTGTCGGCTTAGCAGTTCCGCTGGGGGTCCTACTCTGCAGCATCGCGTTGATATCGGCATCCTCTGGAGGAGGAGGAGGCAGGATAGGAGCGAGATATTGGAGACGGCAAACCTAACGTCCATAAACGACAAGCTTGAGAGAGGCGTGGGGCCGCGAAGGTTTTCATACGCGGACCTCGTTTCCGCCACCAACAACTTCTCCGCAGAGAGGAAGCTGGGTGAGGGCGGGTTCGGGGCAGTCTACAGCGGGTATCTGGTCGGCCTGGATTCGGCGGTCGCAGTGAAGAGGATATCGAGAGGGTTTAAACAGGGGAAGAAGGAGTTCATCACCGAGGTGAAGGTCATCAGCTGCTTGAGGCACAGGAACTTGGTGCAACTCATAGGTCGGTGCCACGAGGCAACTGAGTTCCTGCTCGTGTATGAGTTCATGCCAAACGGGAGCCTCGACACGCACCTCCTTGGCAAGAAGAGCCCTCTAGGCTGGGCTGCCCAGTCCAAGATTTCGGTTGGGCTCGCCTCCGCGCTCCTCTACCTCCACGAGGAGTGGGAGCAGTCCGTGGTGCACCGAGACATCAAGTCGAGCAACGTGATGCTGGATTCGGGGTTCAATGTCAAGCTTGGAGACTTTGGGCTGGCACGCCTCATGGACCATGAGCTCGGGCCACAGACGACCGGGCTGGCAGGCACGTTCAGGTACTTGGCACCAGAGTATGTGAGCACAGGATGGGTGAGCAAGGAGTCCGATGTGTATAGCTTCGGGGTGGTCGTGCTCGAGATTGCGACTGGATGGAAGTCCATTGATCCAATGGAACAATCCTCGGAAATGAGTCTAGTGGAGTGGGTGTGGGACCTTTACAGGAGAGGCCCGGTCGTGGAGGCCATGGATGTGGGGCTCCAAGTGGATTTCGACCAAAAACAAGTGGAGCGCTTGTTGGTTGTGAGCTTGTGGTGTTCTTATCCCGACTGGAGCTTGAGGCCCACCATTAGGCAGGCGCTTCAAGTCCTCAATTTTGTGGCTGCGGTGCCGGTTCTTCCTAATAAGATGCCGGTCGCAGTGTACCACGTGCCGTCACCGCCGTCCGTTAGCTCTGGCGAGCCTTTCATCCCTAATAGCATCCAAGAAGGTCGTTACCCGGCGTTGATTTACTATTGGAAGGGAGGGAATTGATGCCAAAACTAGCGACTGTGTAGAAGCGTCCCTTGATCCATGGGAAACCACCATTGCATTTCATAATTAAGAAAATCAATGCGACTTTCTTTTATAAACTATGGATGGAACTGTTTTGTATTTTAAATTCAGAAATTAGATGATAATGCTGAGAAAATTATTGTGATGTAATGAGCTCTTGTTGTATTAAATTATTCTCTTAGCGTCAGTCAAATGACATCTAATTAAGCGTGTTATTCAAAAAAATTGTCTAGGAAAGCGATCGGGCCATAATTAAAGATGTAGTAGGAAAGAAAGGCTATATATGTTACATCATATATAACAACTAGGAGGTCGATAAATTGGTTGAAACGTATTCCAGTTATTTACAAACTCTTTTTGTGCAGCTGCATATATTAAAACTTTTGTATACCGTGAACTTTGGATCTTCCTCAAAACTACATGATGCAATCATGAGTGATCTCAACCAAAACAATGCAATGACAACAGAAGTAGGGATAGAATATATCATGACAGAGATAATTAAAGACTACAGTAGGCCGGAAAGACTACCTATGTTACATCATATAAAACAACCAAGAGGCCGGTACATTGGTTAAAATGTACTCAAGTTATTTATATATTCTTTTAGTGCAAGTGCAGAGATTAGAAGTTTCGCAAACTTTAAACTTTGGATCTTCTTCAAAACTATGTGATGCAATCACAAGTGATCTCAACCAAAAAATAACAATGACAACTGAAATAGGATAAAGAATACCGTGATAGAGATTTATTGTGATTCGGTTCTTCTTTCACCTACTCCGCTCTTCCATCCCTACCAGTCCAATCAAGCCTATCCACTAGTATTAACAAGTATTACAAATTGCTTGCGTGTAGAACTTGTTTCTCGTGCAATTCACCTTTCTACAACATTAGTAGTCCTTCTGTTGCTGGCTGCTCAGTAGAATTAACCCTTTCATTTTACCGATGCCCCATAACAGTCCTAGAGCTTTCACACCCTCTACTTTTTTTTGTTTGTTTGGCCGGACACCCTCTCCCATGAAGGATTTACAGATCCTTTTCTCAAATTTGCACCCGTACAACATATTTATTCTTGTTAAATCCGTCAATGATACGACGTGGTGGTTGACATGATATTATTATTAATACTTTTCAATGATGAGTTGGGCTTAATGTGGCGCCACACAATCGGCACATAAAAAAAGATTAAAAATGAAAAAGAAAAAATTTTCTTTCTCACAATATTTAGCATTATTAATATTTTTCAAGGATGAGTTGGGCTAATTTAGCATCAGATGCCCAACTGAGTTTCGCGTCATTAGTTGCTTCATTTCCTATGCATGAGTTCACCTTTTAGTCCTCGATCGGATAGACAAATTGCATGTCCTCATAAAAGAAAAGGAGCAAGTTAAATGCATCATATAGTTCAAGCGAAGTTGTGTAATGCAGCTCGCTCATGCGAGAGATTATGAGTGTGCCGCATCACACAACCATTTAACCCTTTCACTTTGCAACCAATTAAACTTTATGTAAGAACTTTTCCTCTCTCTTTTTTTTTTCCTGTATCTACCATTGGCGGCCTATATCTCTCATCTGCGACTGATTTTGAAACTTTATGTAAGAACTTTCTGGTTTATCCATTTTCTTATGGTTGCCAATACTTTTCATTTGCATAAATCCTTTGAGAAATATCCATTTAACCCTTTTACTTTTCTACATCTAGCCAAGAAGCCCTTTTTGCATGCACCTAAGTAGAAAAACATCATGTCAAACTTAGTCCTAGAATTAGGCGGTGACCTTTCAATATCCTCTATATAAACTTACTACCTGAGTTCATAAGTCTACATTCCCTTGCATATTCTTCCTTGCGTGTACTCATCAATGTCTCACTACCTTGTACCTAACCATTTTGATTGATTTCCAAACACATTACCCCTAGGTTCTTTTTCGCTAATTTTTTTTTTATATTGAGGACTCTTGATGTTTGGCATGACTTTAATGGTATTGAAGAAGTGATTGACCAACCACATCTTGTGTAACGACCCGATTTGATGAGGGGGGGAGTAGTCGCTGGGGCTAGAAAGGGCCTGGACAAGGAATAACTCCTAGCAAATTTCTAAGATGGCAAAGGAGACATGAATGAACTAAATTGTATACTGAACTGGAGGA
The DNA here is from genome assembly GCA_014182845.1 of Corymbia calophylla. Taxonomy (NCBI): domain Eukaryota; kingdom Viridiplantae; phylum Streptophyta; class Magnoliopsida; order Myrtales; family Myrtaceae; genus Corymbia; species Corymbia calophylla. Next base: position 35,213,306 of record CM024700.1, on the reverse strand, counting down.
GAGCGATTATGGGATATATATGTGAAAAACTTGGATTAACTCACGAAGGTGTTTTTTGGCGTAATGGCAAGTTTTTCTTTGGAACTCCAAAGTTAAGCGAGCCCAAGCTAGAGCACTATTAAGATGGGTGACCTCTTAGGAAAGTACTTACCTATATGCCAAAGGATAAAACCGTGAGGCTCGATATGGGATGGGCCAAAACGAACAATACTTCTATGAGTCAATCTAGAGATGTCACAATATGATATCAGAGCGGGATCTCCTCAAGTAGGTATATGGTTTGGGGACGAACCATGAGGAAACTAGTGGCCCTGTAACAACCTGGTCTGATGAAGGGCAGGAGTGGTTGTCGAGGCTAGAAAGGGCCTAGACAAGGAGCAGATCTTGGCAGGTTTCTAGGATGATAGAGGGGATAGGAATGAACTAAATTGTACACCGAGCAATAGGAGAGCGATTTTGGGATATATATGTGAAAAACTGAAATTAAATCACGGAAGCGCCTTTCAACGTAACAGCAAACTTTGCTTTTGAACTCCAAAGTTAAGTGAGTCCAAGCTAGAGCACTATTAGAATGAGTGACTTCCTAGGAAAGTGCTTGCCTGTATGCTAAAAAATAAAACCGTGAGGCTCAGTATGGGACGCGCCAAAATGGACAATACCTCTATGAGTTAATCCGGGAATGTCATCTACTGATCACCCTTTTATTGCCAAATACAATACCGCAAATATGTTTCTCATGGAATCACCTGACGTGTATTGAGCTAGTGCTCTTACTTTGTGTTTTATACCGTTAATGGACAATTCTCTTGTGCCCACTTTGCTCAGACATATTCCTTGGTATTTCTAGGGAAATCATTTTTCCTTTGTTCAACAATTGAGTACTTCGTAGCTGCATCTCTAAACTATTTTGCATCATCAGATAGTAACACATAATTTCTAGCATTTGGAACATGAGAAGGAGACCTACCATTCCATCTACATAGAACTACTTCATTAGCATCCTTCGATCTAACATTCTCATCATCACCACTTTGTCATAATTTGTATCATAACAATTAGTTAGTGGAGCTCCTTAGTTTCTATTTACAACATTCTTGTTCATTGGGCACCGCAAATTCCTTTCCCTTGTTCCCTTTGCTTGCACACGTTCCTCCTCCTCCTTATCATCATCACTTGGGCAATTTACGTGTGTCAAAGATTCATCATCTTTGTCAATGGGAGAGTGTGACTTCCCAACCTACCCCACTCCAATCCATTCTTGATCAAGTGTGTCTTCACCCCATATTTATTCCATGTTCCACTTTGCTCAACACTCTCTTTAACACCAGCTCTATGCATTGCAGCAATCTGCTCTACTCTCAGTATTAGTTATATTAACTCCTAAAAAAAAAAATCCATTACCTACTTGGATACTGTATTCAATACTAGCTTCCACTCCTTCTCGATCATATCCATCACTTGCCTTAATATCCTCATCTTTATTATTATAATACTCAAACATACATGAAAACATTGTGACGATGAAGATAATGGTAAACAAGATCCCTAACACCATTATCATGCAATACCTTCCTTTAAGCTCTTATCAAGTACCCTATTATACAACATTTCTATGTTGCACCTAAATTGTTCATTGTATACCTCGCACATTCTTTATATGATAATCTTTTCATATTGATTATGATAATATCGACATTTCTATAAGTATATTCCCACTCATCATCAATAACGAACTCCATGCTATAGCAAACATTAATGGTTGCTTTAGCATCACACATGCTGATGCTAGGAAAATAAAGTCTCAGGACCAGACATAAAGAGATGAGAAATTGAGCAATCGGTCCAATAACTACATCAAATTAAATAAGCAATAACAATCAACCTCATGAAACACAACAAATCATTCACCTTTTCCCAGCTGCAAGATTCCTTGATCTAGCATCGAGCCCTAATTTTTTTCCTCAAAGCAATGTCCTATTCCCCCGCCTTCAATCAGGAGGGAGGGAGGGAGGGAGAGAGAGAGAGAGAGAATTATTTCAGATTAATTGATGCGATGTTGTTATAAGATAACCATTTGCCACGTCATTAGGACAATTGTCCATTTTGGATTTAATTTTTTTTTAAATTTGCAAAGTAGGATATGTTATACAAATATAAAATAAATCTATGTAGAATTCGTTGTTGGAAATATGTTGTTTGAGTTATTAAAGTTATACCACTTGTGTTGTCCTTTTCACTATAACATAACGCATGTTTTTCATAGTACATTTTTCTAACAAGAACGTTTGAATTGGATGGGTTTTCCATCGAGAAAACTTGCTTGACTGTCACTTTATCAATTGCGACGAGAGGGAACAGTCATGTTTATTTAGGATTGTCTCTTTATAAGAAAGATTAGAAGATTCCTTGAAGAGAAGGCCCATTGGGTTTCAACTATTCAAGTCGCGGCCCATTCACTCAAGTGAGATGTGGATTTGGCCCACTCCATCAGGTGAAGTGTAAATTTCACAATTGGACCCTCCTTCAAACTTAAGGTTTTTATGTCAAATCTGACAAATATACACTGAATATTTAAGTGTTGAATTCTAAGTACCTTAAATAGAAATAAAAGGTTCTTTGATAACGAATAGAAATCAAATAAAGATGAAGATGCAAAGGTATAGAGAAAGCCTTTTGAACACCAACCAAACATAAGGATTCTAGCTCTCAACAAAAATTGTTAAGTTCTTACCATACACACGGAGGGGTCGTTATTGGTAGGTTTTAACAATATAATTGACAATTTACCAGAAATTATTTTTTCTAACTGAAAATTATGTAACCTTTCCTTAATTACCTCGTTAAGTAATTTCTTGACTTAATTGAATTTTTTAAGTCAATCTTATAAAGAGTAATTGAACAAACTTAAGATTAAGTTCACAATTTTGTAATTTTCAGCACCTATTTGGGTTGTCAAATGGGTTCCGCGAGTAGTAGAGAGACGTGGTTTTTATTCTCGAAGATTACCATAATGTTTGGGAAAGAAGGGTGAATGAAAATTCAGGTGAAAATATTTGAAAATCGTAAAATTCTTATAGGTAAAGAGAGGGAAGAAAAAATTAAAGTAATTGGTGTATTCTTTCCCTATTCCTTCCTCTTTGGTCTCCCAAACATAGCATAAAAAGTTTGGAGCAATTTTCCTCCGATAAATTTGACTTGACCTCTGTCATTCTCCGTATATATTCACTCATACAAATTGAAATAGCGTTGATATCAAATATAAAAGGTGGAAATTTCAACCGTGAATTTCTCATTGTTTAAATGAATTTTTGACAAGGCCATAAGCAAGAGAAAAGTGGGTGTGGCAACTGTAACAAGGGACAAAATATACCACATAAACTAGCTTATCGTCCCCGACAGTACTTGTTAAGAAAACTAGCAATATTAACTGCTGAATACTATAGATTAATGGTTGAAAATGGCCCTTATTGTTTCATGATAAGTATGGCTGATAGTCCAATTTCAATTATTATATATATAGAGCAAGGAGCCAATGGAGCTGGTACTATATGGGAAAGGGAGAAGCTGGTACTGTTGATCCAAATAAAATCTTAAGTTTAAAGTTACAACTGCATCGAGCTCGAGAATTGGTTGTGGATTTTGTAAAATCTTTAAATTCTCAATTGATCAAAATAAAATCATAAATCCTCAATTTTCTAGTGGCTTGCACTTATTTGCTCATGTTCTCTAAAAAAGCCTTTCTTGTCTTTTAAAAGATTTTATGGTCCATTGCTAACTGATAGAGGTTTAAGTTGTTAAATAAAAATGTAATTTGATATTTAAATTTTCTAGCAGCTTTTATTAGTACTGAATGTTTTACTTAACAACTTGGCCCAAAAGTCATGAAATCGCTGGTTATGCAATATAAATCAAATCTATATGAAGAACAATGGAGCTGGTGCTGTATAATAAGACAGTGTGCACTGCCCATATGCTAGCAAGATGGGGCAGGTTGAATTCCTTTGCTGCCATACAGAAAAGATCTCGATCAGATACCTTCTATAACTGTCCAGTTCTCATCCGAAAGAGCACTCAAGGCAATGGACATTTAGACCGTTTGCTTATTCATAAACCATCTCATTTGACGCAAAATTTGGTCCATCACATTTTCCATTCGATTAAGTCGTGTTGAACATTGGATTTCAGTATCATATGCCCCACTTCGACGCATTTCCTGGAGTCAACTTCAACGGAATAAGTGCGAACTCAACCGGCTTATTTCGCTACGCATTTCTTTAACCATGTGAGCTTTCCATCGAACGATTGAAGACTTAGATGCCACCATGTTCGCGTATAGCCTCAATCCTACATCCGGAATTTCGGACCCAATCATATGACGTGAACATGTTTCGTCTGGAAGTGATCCTAGTCCCCACCTCACTTGATGAGTTGGCCCATTGAATTGATTTATTCCGGACGAGGGAAAGATTAAAAAAAAAAAAAAAAAAGCACCTTTTCGATCTCATCCTAGGTAGGAGAAATCGAACTCTGTCCTTGTCGACTACATCATATTTAATCCTATCATCTCGTTATTCTCGCCGTTATGTTGGGGATTATGATTACCCCGGAAGGATGGTATGTTCTTTACATTATCAGTTCTGGCTGTCCCTTCAAATCAAACTTCAAAAAGTCAACGAACCGTTCGGGTTGAAACGTGAACATCACGGTCTGATTCCGTGCATACCTCGTCCTATATAATATAAGCGATCGCCGTACGTCTTCCAACTCAAATTTTCACGAACTCTCCCTCCCTTTCTTTCTCTCCATGGCCCTCTATTCGGAATCGAAGCGCTCGTTGGGCCATTTCCTTCTCTTCTTGTCCTTATTCGTGCTGCTTCGATCGGGCAATTCTCTTTCCTTCAACATATCTCGCTTCGACCCGCAGGCCACGGACATTGTCTACGAAGGTGATGCGAGGCCGAACGTCGGGACCATCGACTTCACTAGCGCCACTTACTCGTGCCATGTCGGCCGAGCATTTTATGCGGAGAAGATGCAGCTCTGGGACTCCGCCTCCGGGAGGCTCACCGACTTCTCCACTCGCTTCTCCTTCGCCATCGACACACGGAACCAGTCGGCGTACGGGGCGGGCATGGCCTTCTTCCTCGCCCCAGTTGGGTTCCAAATCCCGGTCAATTCTGTCGGTGGCTTCTTAGGCCTGTTCAACACCACATATAGCGACTCGTCCTCGAACCAAATCGTTGCGGTCGAGTTCGACACCTTTGCCAATCCGGAATGGGACCCTGCATATGAGCATGTCGGGATCAACAAAAACTCGATCGCTTCGGCGGTGACCACCCCTTGGAATGCCAGCTTCCACAGCGAGGACACTGCCGACGTGTGGATTGCGTACAACTCTGCGACCAAGAACTTGAGCGTTTCTTGGAGCTACCAGACTACGCCGAACCCACAGGAGAACACAAGTATTTCGTATCAGATTGATCTCACCACTGTCTTGCCCGAGCAGGTGATGATCGGTTTCTCAGCTGCAACTGGCTATTCCATTGAACGTCACCAACTTGAATCTTGGTCCTTCAGTTCAAATCTCGAAGTCAAGGCACATCAAGGAAATGCAAAAAGCACCAAGTTGGTTGTTGGCTTAGCAGTTCCGCTGGGGGTCCTACTCTGCAGCATCGCAGCGATATCAGCAATACTTTGGAGGAGGAAGAGGAGAAGCAAGGGATCGGAGATGGCAAACTTGACGTCCATAAACGATGAGCTTGAGAGAGGCGCAGGGCCACGGAGGTTTACGTATGCAGACCTCGTCTCTGCTACCAACAACTTCGATGAGGAGAGGAAGCTGGGCCAGGGCGGGTTCGGGGCGGTCTACAGGGGATATCTGGTTGGCCTGGACGCTGCAGTCGCGGTGAAGCGGATATCGAGAGGCTCGAAACAAGGGAAGAAGGAGTTCATAACCGAGGTGAAGGTGATCAGCAGCTTGAGGCACAGAAATTTGGTGCAACTTATAGGTTGGTGCCACGAGGCAAACGAGTTCATGCTCGTCTATGAGTTCATGCCGAACGGTAGCCTTGATAGGCACCTCTTCGGCAAGAAGAGCCCTCTAACCTGGGTTGCCCGGTACAAGATTTCGATCGGGCTCGCCTCCGCGCTCCTCTATCTCCATGAGGAGTGGGAGCAGTGCGTGGTGCACCGGGACATCAAGTCAAGCAACGTGATGCTAGACTCGGGGTTCAATGTCAAGCTTGGAGACTTCGGGCTAGCCCGCCTCATGGACCACGAGCTTGGGCCACAAACGACCGGGCTAGCTGGCACGTTTGGATACATGGCCCCGGAGTATGTGAGCACAGGGCGAGCAAGCAAGGAGTCCGATGTGTACAGCTTCGGGGTGGTCGCGCTAGAGATTGCTACGGGACGGAGGTCCGTTGATCCAATGGATCGATCGTCGCAGATGAGTTTAGTGGAGTGGGTGTGGGACCTCTATGGGAAAGGCCGGGTTGTCGAGGCTATGGACGAGAGACTCCAAGCGGATTTTGATGGGAAACAAGTGGAGTGCTTGTTGGCCGTGGGCTTGTGGTGTGCTCATCCCGATTGGGCCCTGAGGCCCTCCATAAGGCAAGCGCTTCAGGTTCTCAATTTTGAATCTGCGGTGCCGATTCTTCCTAATAAGATGCCGATCGCAGTGTATCATGTGCAGTCGCCGCCATCCATCAGCTCCGGCGAGCCTCTCATCACAAACAGTCTCAATGAAGGTCGTTGAGCGGGGATAATTTCCAACAGGAAGGAGGGAATAAGAATTACGTTGCGTGGTTCTTAATTTTTCAAGAATTGGAACAATGAAGTTTGCGTTAGTCGTTTCTCTTATTTTAACTAAATTGAATCTAAGTAAAATAACTCAATTCGATGTTTTAAACTCAAATATTCCTATCTCCTAAATTATTCCTAAATTATTCTAAATCTACGATCCCCTGTATCAATCAATGCATTGGAATCTGGCTAGGGAATCAATCAAGGATCAACACAAATCCTTTCTCCAACACTCCCCCTCAAGTCGGCGGCTTATAAATGTCAAAGACGCCTAGCTTGCTTAACAAATATGTGTGTTGCCTTTGACATAAAGGTTTAGTGAAGATATCTGCAGGCTGTTCTGCAGTTCCAATCCCTCGAGTGGTAATAATCCCTTCTTGAATCTTCTCTCGAGTAAAATGGCAATCAACCTCAATGTGCTTTGTTCTTTCGTGAAAAACTGGATTCGCCGCTAACTTGAGAGCTGCATCGTTATCACAGAATAGTTCACTTGCGCCATCAACTTGCACACCAAGGTCTGAGAGTAATCCTCGTAACCAAACTACCTCGCAAACAGTTTTTGCCATAGCTCGATATTCCGATTCAGCTGATGATAATGAAACTGTTGACTGCTTTTTCGTTTTCCACGAAATTAGGGATTTTCCTAATTTGATGCAAAAACCAGTGATGGATCTTCTCGTCATGGGACATGTGGCGTAATCTGTATCACAATAGGCCATCATCTTCATGTTGCAGTCTCGTGATAGCAGTATTCCAAGTCCCGGGCATCCCTTTAAATATTTCACCACCTTTAGCGCCGCACTCATATGTGATTGCTTTCGGATTGTGCATGAACTGGCTAAGTATTTGTACTGCATAACAAATATCAGGCCTGGTCATGGTGAGGTAGATCAATTTTCCAACGAGTCGCTGATATGCTGATGGATCCTTAAGAAGTGAATCTTCATTCGGGGAGGAAGATCTTGCATCATAGTCGTATGTCGTCAATTTGGCATTCTGCTCAATAGGTATGGCAGCTGGTTTGCATCCTGCCATTCCCGCTTCTGATATAATTTCCAGAACAAACTTTCGTTGACTGAGGCAAATTCCTTCACTGGATCGAGCTATTTCAATACCAAGAAAATATTTGGGTGGTCCCAAATCTTTAATATGGAAGGTTAAATGCAGATATTCCTTAAAGCTCAAATCGCAATATCATCATTTCCCATGATAAGTATATCATCGACGTAAATTAACAAGTAGATCGATGAGATACCATTGGTCCATGTGAATAGTACATAATCATGCTTGGAGTGTCGAAAACCTGCATTTGTAAGTGCTATGGTAAATTTTGCATACCACTGTCGAGAAGCCTGCTTGAGCCCATACAGGGATTTGCGGAGACGACATACACGTGGCTCCCCGTCGCACGTAATCCCCGTGGAAGTTCCATATAAATTTCTTCATCGAGATCACCATGAAGAAAAGCATTATTGACGTCCATTTGATGTAGATCCCAATTTCGAATTGCAAAATGCTGCGACGATAAAAAGGAGCGAACAAGTAACTTCCTTAGCAACGGGGAGAAGGTTTCATGATAATCGAAACCTTCACGCTGCGTAAAACCTTTAGCGACAAGTCGAGCTTTGTATCTTTCAATTGAGCCATCCGCCTTATATTTGATCTTGTACACCCATTTGCATCTAATAGGTCTTCTGTGGGGAGGCAATGAAACAATATCCCAGGTGTTATTCTTTGTAAGAGCAGCCAATTCTTCTTTCATGGCATTTTGCCATCGTATGTCACATGCTGCTTCCTCATAAGAAGAAGGTTCCTGTTCTTCAGAAATTCGACTAATACAACACATGTGCTCTTGTGATAGTCGACTGAAGGATACATAGGAAGAGACTGGATATTGTGTACCTTTAGTCTTCAAGGAAGAACATACATAGTCCTTGGTCCATGTGGGAGGGCGCACTATTCGTCCCGAGCGTCGAGGTTGAGCCATCGGCATTGGTGATAAGGATCCATGTGGTGCTGATGAAGAGCCACTGCTGTTTTGTGACGACATTGGAGTAGAAGACTCAGAATTCTCTTCTAATGTGATTTGGGATGCAGGGCATACTTGTCTCGGACATATGTCGAAATTTGGATCGGCACAACTAACACGTGTTGCGGAGCCATAGAGAAAAAATCCTCGGATAAAATTTGTCGTTGATTCGACGTCGGCATCGTGGAATCTTCTGAAGACGCCATATTCTTGAAAGGGAATACATCTTCTTGAAAAACAACATCTCGGCTGACAAAGAACCGTCCTGAGGATATCTCCATAACTCGATAACCCTTTTGTAAAGTGGGGTATCCCATGAAAATACATTGAAGAGCACGGGGATCCATTTTATTTTTATGTCTTACGTTCGTCACGTAGCATAAGCAGCCGAATACTCTAAGATGACCAATGTCTGGTCTTTTTCCAAACAGCACTTCAAATGGTGTGCGCCCTTTTAATATTCTAGTTGGCATGCGATTTATTAAATAGGCCGCCGTGACCACACAATCACCCCAAAAAGACTCAGGAATAGCAGCTTGGTATTTGAGTGCGCGAGCAACTTCTAGAAGGTGCCTATGTTTACGTTCAACAATTCCATTTTGTTGAGGAGTGTAGGCACAATAACTCTCATGAAGTATTCCTTGAGATGATAGGAAAGATTGACACTCATTTGAAAAAAATTCACTCCCATTGTCGGTGTGAATTCTTTGGATGGTTTTCTCAAATTGATTTTTGATCATGGACAAGAACTTTGACAGATATGAAAAAGTTTGACTTTTAGATTGCATGAGAAATATCCAAGTGGCACGGGAATAGTCATCTACAATCGTAAGGAAGAAACGAGATCCATCGCGATGTGATGTATGATATGGACCCCAAATGTCCATGTGAATCAATGAAAATATACTAGTGGCTCGAGATCCACTAGTAGGAAATGATGCTCGTGATTGTTTTGCCAGAGGACATATTTTACAATCAGGACAAGGAAAAATGGCGCTGTGGCCTAGACGTCTATGAGAAATGGAGTTTTTATTGCTCGCAACAGCATTACATTGTATGCTTTTATTTAAGGAAGATAAATCAAAATCACTGGGAAGTGCGATCCAAAAATATAATCCTTGTTCCATTCTACCCAAGCCCATCAGTTTCCCAGTCGAAAGGTCCTGAAAGGAACAATTTTCAGAGTTGAAGTTGGCTCGACAAGAATTGTCCTCACAGACTTTGGAAACAGATATAAGGTTGAACTCAAATTCAGGGATATAGAGGACATTTTTAAGGATAATGCTTGGGCTAAGGTAGACAAGTACCAATCTTTCGCACACTAGTAATATTCCCATTTGGAAGACGGACGATGTATAAGGATTGGGTTTGCTGCGGAGATATTTGAAAACAAATATTCATTGCAAACTATGTGGTCACCGGCGCCCGAGTCAATAATCCATGCATCAACTATAGTATTAGTATTTTTGCACAATGAAGTACCTGAAAAATTTGCAGCTTTGTCAATCGTCCTCGCTTGATTGAGCGCCGTCATTATTTCTTGATACTGATTCTGAGTAATTGGCTGATGGATGTTGTCATTCCCTTGTGCTGAGATAAGCAGAAAATTCTTTCCCTTTCTTTTCTTTGTCATTTGGCTTCCCATGTAATTTCCAACATGTGTCTATAGTATGATGTGGACGACGGCAATATTCACAATACTTACCCTTAAATTTATAATTTTGGCCTCCCCCTTTCAGTGATGACGTGGCATTATATGGGCCGTTGGATTCAAGGTTTGAGGGGATTGAATACTGGCCATCCGATCCTCTTCCTCGCCGCTGATCTGGGCCGTCGGATCGGGAAGTATTGTGGCCATCAGATCTGCGCCAACTGATCTGATCTCCACCGTCGGATCGGAAGGGATATGGGCCGTCAAATCCGCGCTCATATTTAAGATCTCCACCGTTGGATCTTAGTTGATTTGAGCCATTGGATTCCCCTTTTTGATTTGGACCGTTGATTTGGTCCCTTCTAGAGAAATCGGTATCGTCTTCCTCACTTCCTCTAGGGTTTCGTCCGAGACCTCTCCCCCTTTGCGGCGGCTGTCGTCCGCCATGGAACCGACCGGCAATCCGAGCAGCAAGGGCCATGGCTTCGGTTCCTTTCCCTTCTCCGGTGGCCGCAAGTTGCTGATTTTCGTCTTGGACGGCCAGCTGAAAAATCCTCCCGAGCGTCGGAGTCGGATCCATGGCGAGGATTTGTGATCGAAAAGGTATGAAATTATCGTTTAGGGTTAAGAGAAATCAAGTGGTTTTCTCCCTTTCTTTGATTTCTCTGTATTGTTTGAGGGTCGTCTCCGGTCCCTCGAGGCGTTCTTCCACCGCTTCAAGTTCGTTCCAAAGGGCCGATAACCGGTTGAAGCAAGCGGTAACCGAGAGGTTCCCTTGCTTCAATTCCGAGAGGGCTTGTGTGAGAGAGAAAACCTTTACTCGATCGAGTTTTCCATACATCTCTTTAATGTCTTCCCATATTTTCTGTGCATCTTCAGTCGGAGGAAGCCCGGCCGCGACTTCCGGTGCGACGCAATTTCCGATCCAAGTCCGGACTAGTTGGTTGCATCGGCGCCAATGACGTTGCATGCGGTCGTCGGTCGGAAAGGGGACGGATCCATCGAGGAATCCGTCTTTGTCCTTTGTAACGAGGGCTCGTCGGAACTCTCTCGCCCACGTTGAATAGTGGTCAGATCCGGTGAGTTGAAGGCTGATTAGTCGCAGCTCCGGTTCGTCCGCCGGTGAAGTGTACAGAGGGTCGCCGGGTTCGAGGCGGCCAGGGGCGGTCGGAAACGGCAGCGGCATCATTCTGGGTGGCAGATTCTGGTAGGGATTCATTCCCGACCCGCCCGGATTCGATTCGGGTCTGTGACCCTGAAAAAACGGAGTCGGATCTTCAGTGGCGGGCTGTGGGCCATGGTTCGCCCACTGTTGACTGGACCCAGGAGTCCATTGATTGGGCCCAGGAGCCCATGGCCCTTGGACAGGTATCCATGGCATATATGGCCATTGAATTTGAGCAGGTTGGGTGAAGGGGCCGAAGGATTTGCACCGCTGCACTTCCTCTGGAGCTTGAATAGATGAGTTTTCCGGTGTGGGTGAGTCTTCAATTCCATGACCAGTTGCATTCTCCATCTTGGATATGAAAATTTGAATTCCAATCCGATGTGCTAATTTGTTTTGCAGGAATGGGAATTGCAACAACAAACTAGAAAACAATCGGAGGCAATTCAGAGGAAAAAAAAAATTCGCGGAAGCTGGGTTAGGGAACCCGCTCTGATACCATGACACGAAATAAGGATGAAGAATGTAATTTTATATATTCTGTCGTACTGTCTCAATGTACAAGTATATGTCTACTTATTGTAACATCCTGAAATTCGAGCCTTTTAAGGGGTGAATGAACGTTAATTTCGCCAATGCATTGTTGGTTGATCTCGCTTGGAACTGATCACCCCTGAGATACTGACCTTGAGGGGAAAGGCTAATGAGGACAGAACTCGTGCGACTAAAGAACTTGACCTGGGAAAACGACTAGACCGTGAGACTTGCGTAAGGACGATCCTCGTAGTTATGCGGGCTGATTTCGGGGACGACTAGAAGTCGATTCGCGGACAGAGTATAATGGGACGACGGGTGATTCCGTTTATTGTTATCGAGCCCGTGAACGGCCCTATGTCGATCATTGGTAATCGTGTACTTTGAAATAAGAATCGATCCTTCGCAATTTCATGTAGTCAAGGACGTCCATGTGTCGAGAAGTCTTGAACGTGAATTGGCACGAGTCGGTTACGCGTGAATCCTTAAAGCCGCTGTCGGTGCGAGTAGTACCAAAATGGCATTCGGGCGAAATTGACAAGGCATGAGAATCCGATTGGACTTCGAATTTTCGGGAACGTTCGGGGACGGACTTTTGGACGATGCTTCTTAGACAACGATCGGCTTGATGCGGTTAAGGCGAGTATTTGGGAAAGGGATTTTCGGACCAAGAAAACGAGCCTACGAGGACGTGGGCCGAGAGAGATCGGTGTGGGCCTCACGCCTAAGGTGGGACGATCGCCATGGAAGGCCCGAGGCAAGCAAGTGAGCCCGTTGGGCCAAACCGACAATTTACCATCCCGAGCCCGTTCCTATTAATTTTCCGGCCTTTTCCTAGGCCCGCCCTTCATTTTTCAGCCCAAGGGCAGATTGGGAAATGTGCAAGGTGGAAATGACCAAAATGCCCTTGGATATTTTGAAGAAAAGTCAAAAAGGAAGAGAGATAAGATGAGGTCATTGTTTGGCAAGTGGGGCAAGCCTTGATGGCTTGGATAAGGCTTATCCTTCAGCCTTCACTTCACTCTCTCTCTCCTCTTCATCTTCTCCAAAAATCGCAGCACCTCTCTCCCATGGTTTTCCTTCCTTCCTTCTGTTTTTCAGTTTGACATTTCACCGAAATCTGAGTTGTTCATTGCCTTCCCGTTGGAATCTCGTCTCGTGCCACCCGCCGTTGTGTTCAGAAGAGAATTTCCGTTCAAATAGCGTCGTCCGATCGCCGGAAAGAGCTTCCGATCATCCCGTATTCCGGCCGAAAGCCGGCTGTCGCCGGACCGTTTTCTGACCGCCTGTTGCTGTTCTGTTTTGCTGTTTCGGCCATTTTCCTCCCTTTCCGACCCAATCACCGCCCATACCAGCCACAAGTGGTTCCCCCTCGACCCCCAGGTGCCGCCGGTTGTTGGCCCGCCACTCGCCGGAGCTCCGGGCAGCCCGTTCAACTCCGATCAGCTTCTTTCCTCCTGTGCAGTCAGTTTTTCAGAGTTGCAGAGGGATTCCGAGTTTGTTGCTGCTGTTTTGAGCCCGGGACCGCCTTGGATCGTCGTGGTAGAGGTCCCCAGGTGTCGGGTTCGTCGCCGCCGCCGCGTCCATGTGTCCGGCCCGCTTAACGGGTGAGTTTAGCCCCTAATCCCTATTTAGTGCCTAAACTTGCTTAGGGTTGGTTAGTTAGTGTTAATTTTGGTTTAAGGGGTTTAATTAAGTTGTATTAGCCCTAAGATAGGTGGTTAGATAGTTGGTTAAGATTAGATTAGCTTAATTTTGCTTATTAAGCTTAATTGTGCTTATTTTGGGATTAATTGTGCTTATGTGTTTAATTAAGCATGATTTGATTTAATTGAATTGATTAATTATTTTAATTAATGTTTTGTTTAATTTCTAGATTAAATGTTTTAATTAATTGAATTTCGAAAAAATCACTGTTCACAAATTACTGTTCACGGATTACATCGTTCACTAATCACTTTGTTCACGGATTCATCGTTCACGACCATTCATTCACGGCACCGTTCATCCGAAGCTAAATTTAGTCTTATTTTGATGTGCTCTTGATTGTTGTGATTAATTGGAGTGCCGATTGTTAATTATGCTCGTGAATATTGATGAAATGCGTGATCGAGTGTTGGTTGGAATTTGGATTTTTGGAATTGTCGAGTGAGATCGCATGACATATTGCGCGGGTTATCTGAAATGGCATGTTGCATGAGCATGAACGCATGAGCGATGTTGCATTCACGACCAAGCAAAAGCAAAGACAAGAATGAACTGTTTGCTGATGTGTTGCATGGTCAGATTAAAGTTGATAGCCCGGTTGAGCCGGATGACCGCCAATCCCCATTGGGGTTGTGCCGTGACCATTGGGTCGCCTGACAGTGGTCAGATGCGGAGTCGCGGTTGAGGCCGGGCCCATGCTCCTTATGGAATGCCGTCGGTGGGGAGAGCCCATGACGTCGCCGTGCCTCACGGGGGAGGACGATGCAGTTTTACGACCGGTTGACCGCCAACCATAAGGTTGTGCCGTGGCCTAGAGGGTCGTAATAATCGGAGCATATGTGTGGATGTGAGACATGAGAAAGTTGTGTGAGATGCTCTGATTATTCGCATGCTCTTGATGTCGTGATGATTTGTGGTACGCACGCATGAGTTGACAGTCGTGCAGGGTGTGGCAATGGCCAGGTGAGATCGCTTGTGGTGCGACTCGCATGTAATTGATGAATCTGTATCATCGACGGCCATGTGCCTTGCTTGCATTGTATGAGATTTGACGTGCGGGTATGGCATACCGGGTAAGGTTGCATGTGAACCGACCGTACGATTGTTGGTTGCCCCATGCATTGTTGACTGTTGTTTGGTTTTGGCTGTCTGTTGTTGGGTTGAGTGAGGGGTGGTTCTGGAGAGATACCCCGGGTTGAGTTGGCGTACTAACCGGGGCTTAGGGGAAGAACTCGCTGAGATTTTATCTCAACCCGTCGTGGTTAAACATTTTCAGGCCTCTAGAATGGCGTACCCGCAATGGAGGATCTGCCCGCTCCTCCCGGTGATCGACTCGACGGAGACGAGTCCGATGGATCCGAGTGATGATGGTGCTTGAACCCGAGGGTTCTTCTTGTTTAATTGGATTAGCCTAGTTTCTATTTGATTTGGCTTAGAGGATGGATCGGCCCTTTTTGTCGGGCTTGTAAATTGGAAAACGATCCTCCGTTGGTTAATCCCGATAAGATGTATAAATGAGTAGTTGCTTTGTCATTGTCATTCTTTCATCCCTCTATCCTATTTGATTGTTTGTTTGTCTGGGGATGGTTCGTCTTCCGCTTGCGTTTAACGAAAGATTAAAATGAATGGTCGTCGATGGGTCCTGGGACGTCGCTTTCAATCGACCAAGAGAAGGGGTTGCCGCAAGCTCGAGAGTCGGGGCGTGACAACCCCGTCGTTTTGGTATCAGAGCGAGGTCGAGACTTGGAGTGATAAGGTGCGTGGGATTTTTGGGATAGTGAGATAGGGATGGCTTTTATATTAAGTGCTTGTGATTGCTTTTGTGGTTTTCGTGTGGTGGCGGGTTGCTCATAGTCCGAGTGATGAGCAATCTGAGCGATCGGCCCAGGCGTAGGCGGTGTTTGGTCAGACCAGTGCTAGAGGTAGCGCGCAGGCAGATCCTAGGTTAGACGGGATCCTGCTGGCGCTAGAGACCTTGTTAGGACAGCAAGCTGTGCTTTTGCTTTGTGGTCCTTGCGGTTCCCCTAGTGAGAGGAGAGGCCCGTGAGAGACGATGCCTAGGCCGGTAGAGCGGTTCACGATGCGAAGCCTCCGAGGTTCGGTGGCGTGGGCGACCAAAGCCGCGACCCTTTGGATAAGGGATTTGGAGAGGACTGTTACAGTGTTGAGGTGTTCAGAGGTAGACAGAGTGCTTCTAGCGGCTTATCAGTTTCAAGGTAATGCCATTAATTAGTAGGAAGTCAATCAAGGAAGAGTGTTCCCTGAAGGCACAGCTCAGACTTGGGGTGTCTTTCGTGAAGCTTTCATTGGATAGTATTTCTTGGATAGTGCGAGGGAGTCAACGATGGCAGAGTTTCAACAGTTTCGTCAGAATCAGATTTCAGTGGATCAGTATAAGGCGAAGTTCGCTGAGTTGGCCTAGTATGTACCGAGATTAGTGGAGGACCCTTTGGATAGGGCGAGACGTTTCAGAGATGACTTGAAGCCGGAATTGAAAGCCAGCTGGTGCCCTTGAGTTTAAAGAGTTTTGATGAGATGTATGAGAGGGCCCAGATGATCGAGAAGAACATGATCGAGAGGGCGACCGCATTTGACTCGAGGTTCGTGCCTAATAGAGACAATCGTCGATTTGGAAAAGGACCGATGATGGGGAGAAGGAATCCCATCCCATCCAACAGAAAGTAGATTGTCATGGAAAGACAATTCAGTTTAACCTAGTAGTGGGTGACAGTTTTGAGTTTGTGGGAAATCGAGGAGGACCCTCGACCCCTTTGAAATTCATCGTTGGAAGTAACTTGTTTATTGGACGAAGGTTGCTAAGGTTATTGGACAACTGAGAGGTTAGTTGGAGAATCAAGGATGGATCGTTACACTTATGCATCGCTTTTCAGTAGCTCAACCAAAGGACGGTCATGAGCAAGTATCCATTACCAAGGATGGATGACTTGTTTGACCCATTTCAAGGAGCTTCGATATGTCCCAAGATAGACCCAAGGACGGGCTATCAATAGTTGAGGATTAAAAAGGAGGATAAATTAAAGACGACATATCGTGTGTGATTTGGTCACTACGAGATTATCGTACCGCCGTTTGGATTAACTAATGCGCCAGTTGCTTTTATGGATTCGATGGATTGAATGATTAAGGCGTATTTGGAGCAAATTGTAATTATGTTCGTGAGCGATATATTGGAATATTCGAGAAATTTAGAGGAATGCGAACAGCACTTAAGGGTGGTGTTAAAGACCATTCGAGAGCATAAACAATATGCCAAGTTTAATACGTGCGAGTTTGGGTTTACTCGCGTTGTTTTGTTGGTCATATGATTTTGGACGAAGGAATTTCTATGGATTTGCTAAGATCAAGGTAGTCATGATTATGTCAGGACTTATGACGGTGACAGAGGTTCGAAGTTTTCTAAGCCGGACAGGTTAGTACAGACGATTCGTAGAAAGGTTCTCTACGATAGTTACGCCTCGATACGAAGGTTAATGAAGGACGTAAGAATTTGAATGGACAAGTAAGTGAAATTTTTAAGAGCTTAAGTATAAGCTGATTACCACACCGTTTTGAGGATTTAGTCTATTATTGGATAATACGAGATTTGCAGTGAGGTGTCGTATAAGGGATTTGACTGCGTGGTAAGGCAACAAGGGAGATTGGTTGCTTATGCGTCATGACAATTGAGGTCCTTGGATTTAATGGAAGTTAGATAAGTTTTATCTTGATGATTTGAGGAGTTGTAGGTATGGGATCATAAGAGATGATCTATTAAATGGTGATAATCTTTGATAAGAATTACGGTGGATGATTTATTGCTCGGGAGTCTTAGATTCGATTAAGATATGAATTTACCAAGGTGGATTATTTCAGGAGATATATAAGATAGGGATTTGAGGAATGGATTTTTGTTTTCGGTAGATTAAGAATTAATTATCCCTTGATGCTAAATGGATGAGTGGTGAAATAGCATTATCGATGATTTCTTCTCGAGGTATCAGAAAGGATTTGAAGAGGTATCCGAAAGCTTTTGGTGCAATAAATGACATTTGGTTTGCACTAATTTTCAAGTGGTTGAGGTGAATTCTAGGTTTGGTTATTAAATGGACGTGAAATGATTGTTGAAAGAAAAATCGATAGTTTGTGGAATTTGGACAGCGATTCGATGGAAATTCAGTGAATCAGATCTCAAGCATCGATAAGTGACCCCGTGGAAACGAACTCATGGTTGACGAGTTGGAGAAAGTTTTGTACTCTGAGGTGCTCAGACGAGGTTAAAACCGTGAGGCTTGGTATGGGACAGGCCAAAGCGGATAATACCTCTATGAGATGGTGCATATCAAAAAAGGACTTTTGCTAGTAGTGGTGCAGTTCGAAGATGCCTGTAACGACTGATCCGACGAGGGCGAGGAGTGGTCGCCGGGCCGAGTGCTCGAGCAAGGAGCGACTCCTGGCAGGCTTCTAGGATGTCAAAGGGGCAGAAATGAACTGAACTACACACTGTGCAAAAAGAGAGTACTTGTGGGATAAGATTTTATCGAAGTGATATGGCAGGAATATGGTCAAGGTTGTGAAACTCCAGTCGATGGAACGAGGTCAGAGAACTGGGAATCGTTGGTGCAAAATTGGTTTAGCAGTTATTGAATGCAGTTCAGATTATCAGAGACAGACTAAAGACCGCTCAGAGTCGTCAGAAGAGTTATGTAGACAAGCGTCGCAAACCGTTGGAGTTTAAGGTGGGCGATCATGTGTTTTTGAAAGTATCGCGGATGAGGGATACTTCCAGATCCGAGGTACGTTGGACCCTTTGAAATTTTGGAAAGGATCAAGGTTTTAGCGTATCGTCTTGCGTTGCCACCGAAGCTTGCTCAAGTACATGATGTTTTCCACGTGTCCATGTTAAGAAAGTATGAATTGGACCCGACTCATGTTTTGAATTTTAAGGAACTGGACGTAGACGATAGGGTGTCGTACATGGAGAGGCCGATACGGATAGAGGACCGTAAAGAGCAAGTGCTTCAAATTAAGACTATCGCCTTAGTTAAGGTGATCTGGCAACATCACGGATCAGAGGGAGCTACATGGGAAAGTGAGGAAGTGATGAAGCATCAGCACCCCCATTTTTTTTTTTTTTTTTTTTTTTTTTTTGAGGACTTGTTAGTAGCAGCAAATTTCGAGGACGAAATTTTTATAAGAGGGGAAGAGTTGTAACATCCTGAAATTCGAGCCTTTTAAGGGGTGAATGAACGTTAATTTCGCCAATGCATTGTTGGTTGATCTCGCTCGGAACTGATCACCCCGAGATACCGACCTTGAGGGGAAAGGCTAATGAGGACGAACTCGTGCGACTAAAGAACTTGACACAGGGAAAACGACTAGACCGTGAGACTTGCGTAAGGGCGATCCCTGTAGTTATGCAGGCTGATTTCAGGGACGACTAGAAGTCGATTCGCGGACAGAGTATAATGGGACGACGGGTGATTCCGTTTATTGTTATCGAGCCCGTGAACGGCCCTATGTCGATCATTGGTAATCGTGTACTTTGAAATAAGAATCGATCCTTCGCAATTTCATGTAGTCAAGGACGTCCATGTGTCGAGAAGTCTTGAACGTGAATTGGCACGAGTCGGTTACGCGTGAATCCTTAAAGCCGCCTGTCAATCTGAGTAGTACCAAAATGGCATTCGGGCGAAATTGACAAGGCATGAGAATCCAGTATTGGACTTCGAATTTTCGGGAACGTTCAGGACGGACTTTTGGACGATGCTTCTTAGACGATCGGCAAGTGCTTAGGTTAAGGAGTATTTGGGAAAGGGATTTTCGGACCAAGAAAACGAGCCTACGAGGACGTGGGCCGAGAGAGATCGGTGTGGGCTCACGCCTAAGGTGGGGCGATCGCCGCCATGGAAGGCCCGAGGCAAGCAAGTGAGCCCGTTGGGCCAAACCGACAATTTACCATCCCGAGCCCGTTCCTATTAATTTTCCGGCCTTTTTCCTAGGCCCGCCCTTCATTTTTCAGCCCAAGGGCAGATTGGGAAATGTGCAAGGTGGAAATGACCAAAATGCCCTTGGATATTTTGAAGAAAAGTCAAAAAGGAAGAGAGATAAGATGAGGTCATTGTTTGGCAAGTGGGGCAAGCCTTGATGGCTTGGATAAGGCTTATCCTTCAGCCTTCACTTCACTCTCTCTCTCCTCTTCATCTTCTCCAAAAATCGCAGCACCTCTCTCCCATGGTTTTCCTTCCTTCCTTCTGTTTTTCAGTTTGACCTTTCACCGAAATCTGAGTTGTTCATTGCCTTCCCGTTGGAATCTCGTCTCGTGCCACCCGCCGTTGTGTTCAGAAGAGAATTTCCGTTCAAATAGCGTCGGCCGATCGCCGGAAAGAGCTTCCGATCATCCCGTATTCCGGCCGAAAGCCGGCTGTCGCCGGACCGTTTTCTGACCGCCTGTTGCTGTTCTGTTTTGCTGTTTCGGCCATTTTCCTCCCTTTCCGACCCAATCACCGCCCATACCAGCCACAAGTGGTTCCCCCTCGACCCCCAGGTGCCGCCGGTTGCTGGCCCGCCACTCGCCGGAGCTCCGGGCAGCCCGTTCAACTCCGATCAGCTTCTTTCCTCCTGTGCAGTCAGTTTTTCAGAGTTGCAGAGGGATTCCGAGTTTGTTGCTGCTGTTTTGAGCCCGGGACCGCCTTGGATCGTCGTGGTAGAGGTCCCCAGGTGTCGGGTTCGTCGCCGCCGCCGCGTCCATGTGTCCGGCCCGCTTAACGGGTGAGTTTAGCCCCTAATCCCTATTTAGTGCCTAAACTTGCTTAGGGTTGGTTAGTTAGTGTTAATTTTGGTTTAAGGGGTTTAATTAAGTTGTATTAGCCCTAAGATAGGTGGTTAGATAATTGGTTAAGATTAGATTAGCTTAATTTTGCTTATTAAGCTTAATTGTGCTTATTTTGGGATTAATTGTGCTTATGTGTTTAATTAAGCATGATTTGATTTAATTGAATTGATTAATTATTTTAATTAATGTTTTGTTTAATTTCTGGATTAAATGTTTTAATTAATTGAATTTCGAAAAAATCACTGTTCACTAATCACCGTTCACGGATTCTTGTTCACACTTCTTCACGGCCTTTGTTCATCCGAAGCTAAATTTAGTCTTATTTTGATGTGCTCTTGATTGTTGTGATTAATTGGAGTGCCGATTGTTAATTATGCTCGTGAATATTGATGAAATGCGTGATCGAGTGTTGGTTGGAATTTGGATTTTTGGAATTGTCGAGTGAGATCGCATGACATATTGCGCGGGTTATACGAAATGGCATGTTGCATGAGCATGAACGCATGAGCGATGTTGCATTCACGACCAAGCAAAAGCAAAGACAAGAATGAACTTGTTTGCTGATGTGTTGCATGGTCGATTAAAGTTGATAGCCCGGTTGAGCCGGATGACCGCCAATCCCCATTGGGGTTGTGCCGTGACCATTGGGTCGCCCGACGGTGGTCGAGATGCGGAGTCGCGGTTGAGGCCGGGCCCATGCTCCTTATGGAATGCCGTCGGTGGGGAGAGCCCATGACGTCGCCGTGCCTCACGGGGAGGACGATGCAGTTTACGACCGCTTGACCGCCAACCATAAGGTTGTGCCGTGGCCTAGAGGGTCGTAATAATCGGAGCATATGTGTGGATGTGAGACATGAGAAAGTTGTGTGAGATGCTCGATTATTCGCATGCTCTTGATGTCGTGATGATTTGTGGTACGCACGCATGAGTTGACGATCGTGCGGGGTGTGGCAATGGCCGGTGAGATCGCTTGTGGTGCGACTCGCATGTAATTGATGAACTGTATCATCGACGGCCATGTGCCTTGCTTGCATTGTATGAGATTTGACGTGCGGGGTATGGCATACCGAGGTAAGGTTGCATGCGAACCGACCGTATGATTGTTGGTTGCCCCATGCATTTGTTGACTTGTTTTTGGTTTTGGCTGTCTGTTGTTGGGTTGAGTGAGGGGTGGTTTTGGAGAGATACCCCGGGTTGAGTTGGCGTACTAACCGGGGCTTAGGGGGAAGAACTCGCTGAGATTTTATCTCAACCCGTCGTGGTTAACCATTTTCAGGCCTCTAGTATGGCGTACCCGCAATAGAGGATCCTGCCCCGCTCCTCCAGTGATCGACTCGACGGAGACTGAGTCCGATGGATCCGAGTGATGATGGTGCTGAACCTGAGGGTTCTTCTTGTTTAATTGGATTAGCCTAGTTTCTATTTGATTTGGCTTAGAGGATGGATCGGCCCTTTTTGTCGGGCTTGTAAATTGGAAAACGATCCTCCGTTGGTTAATCCAGTAAGATGTATAAATGAGTAGTTGCTGTTGTCATTGCTGTTCATCCCTCTATCCCTATTTGATTGTTTGTTTGTCTGGGGATGGTTCGTCTTCCGCTTGCGTTTAACGAAAGATTAAAATGAATGGTCGTCGATGGGTCCTGGGACGTCGCTTTCAATCGACCAAGAGAAGGGGTTGCCGCAAGCTCGAGAGTCGGGGCGTGACACTTATATAGTACAAGAAATGTAAAATAAGGAAACTGTACGCAATATTAATTTTCCTAAATTATTCCTAAATTATTCTAAATCTACGATCCCCTGTATCAATCAATGCATTGGAATCTGGCTAGGGAATCAATCAAGGATCAACACAAATCCTTTCTCCAACAATCTCTAGGTTACTTGTATTTGTTTGTTCTGAATTCCATATGTTTGGTTCGTGTTGAAAGATGTGAATGGATGCCACAAGTATCGTGACCTAACTTGGGGTACACCACCTAGGTTTGGCTAATGGATTATTAATTCTAAACTTAGTTCGAGCTCTCCCAAGCCCATACTAATTCACGATTTAGGGTTTAAGTTTTTAGTATGCAAATGATTTTTACTTAGCAGTTGCCACTAATCTATTTTTGATGGGTTGATTAGAGACCCAAGTTTTACTGCTACGAACCAGAGATTATAGGATCGAAGACTTGATTACGTTAGATTTCTCTAACGCCCTTTCGGTACAATTTTTTCTTTTATTTAAAAAAATGATTTGCAGGCAATTTGGATTGATTTTAACCTATTCCCTAACATGTAAGGTGATCAAGCACATGCGCAATCATTATTTAACTCTCAATGATCAAAGCATCAAATAAATTACAAGGAAAGGGAGGAAGTTACTTACCTCGAAGCTACGAAAGCATCTGCAATATTAGTTAGAAAATCACACCAACCTAAAAGTGATTTCTAATTAACACGCGATCACTAAAATGTCTAAAATGACATGCGACATGCAAATTATATGTAATGGACATTAACTATATGACCTAATGAGATGACGAGAACAATGTTAGACGCAACTATCCTTATGTGGCACACATTTAAATGATTCTAAAATGTACAATGACTAGATGACACGCAAGTGATGACCTAATTCTATGTGACACAGGCATGATTTTTTTTATATTTTCTTTTTCTTCTTTTTTATTAAATTCGAAATTAAAATTGCTCAATAATTAAACATGCAATCAAAGAAAATTTAACATCCTAAACTAATTTTTTTTTTGGTATTTTTATTTTGAAAAAAAATCGGAAAAAGAAATTACCCTAAATATGCAATATTATCTAAAAAGAATCTACTCTAGTTTATTGTCTAATTTTTTTTATTTTTTTAAAAATTCAAATCAAGCAAATATATAAAAAAAAAATCACATTTACATTGAGCACAACACCAAATCACGTAAAATACTATCCATGTCTGTTTAATATGGAAATAAATTGATGAATCGTATTTCGAGTATGAGATCGGATTGACCAATTTTTCAAAAAAAAAATCGCGAATCATATCTCGAGCATAAGATTGGATTAAAAGATTTTTTTGTGTGCGATTGCGAGTCATATTTCGGGCATTAAATCGAACTGACAATCATATGCACGTTTTCAAATTAGGAAAATTTTCTAATTTAAAAGGCTACTCAATATTATAAACATGATAATATATCGTGAATTTCATCATATGTATTAACGATATTTCAAATAAAGAAACAAAATATTCAAAAATAATATTAAACAAGATTTTTTTTTACTTAATCCGAATATCGCTTCCGAATTTGAATTTGTCAACGGACCACTCACGAATGGTGGCCTGTGGTACGACTCACGATGTGACTCGAATGTTCACGCGATGGGGTTTCGCGGTGGTGCTCGACTCAGCTAAGGAACGGTTCCCGACGGTAGCTGGGGCGTTGCCGACTGCAAGATGCAAATGGTGGCCGTTGCTTGACGTTTGTACGCTTGTTGGACTTACGTCCCGAAAGCGAGACGTGCTGTCTTCGTTGGGATGGTTCCCTGGGCTTTACTGGTCAACAAGGCAGGGAAAAGGTGAGACGTGAGTGACCTAAAAAGCTAAAGAAAATAATCCTTCTATTCCTTTTTTTTTTTATATTGCTCGTGTCCCCCTCTCTCTTCGCTAGTGAACTTCGGGTTATTCGCTGGTATTGCAGGAGTCTCAGTAAAACAGCTCCTCGACACGGTGATGGCAACACTTATTAGCTTGGGCAGTCGATCACGAACAGCAGCGACTGGGGCTTACGATGGCGGGCTCACAATCAACGAAACTGCAAGAACAGAAACTTTGTGGAATCGACTCGGTTTGGGCATGAACGGGAACGGCGGCTAACGTCGAAGGTTTGACGGCAGCAAGTCACTGATGCGGCAGCTGGTTCTGTCCTGATCGGGGTAACAGCGAGTGGCGTAGACATCCACGCAGCAAGCGACGTCGAGGTGGTGGAGCTCTGGTACCACGGCAACGGCGTCGGGTCACGTCGGCCAAGGCAAGCGGGGATGTGGCGGCACTTGGGGCAGCAACAGCGTCGTCAGGCGTAGCTCAGCGTTGAAAGGACGAAAACACGGTGAAGGGCTGGTCAAGCAGCGACATCGGGCAGTCGGGACAGCAGCAGCGTCGTCGATTGGAGGCTGGAGGTGCTGTGGCTAGGCCTCGAAGGGTGCAATTGGTTTAGTATTTTGAAAGCACATTGGGGAAATGCAAAGCCTTTAAAGGGCTTTTGGAAAATACAAATATTGTTTGGTAAATTCTGCTTTGAGAAGCAACTTTGAAAAAAATGCTGTTTGGGAACAAACATATTTGAAAAGCCCATTTGAATGATTAATTTAAGCTTTTCAATTTTTATTTGTTTAAAAGTGAAAAATAATTTCTGTAACTTTTAAAATTTATATTTTGACAACAATATAAATATATCGTGTAAATAATTTTATTAAAAAGATACCATTTCTTTTTTTGGCTAAAAAAAATTCAAATGGAAAAAATTCACAACAAGGTGGTCTATTTCTCAATTAAAAAAAAACTACTTTTATTAAAAAAAACGTAATAACATATGTCTCAAGAAAAGAAATTCATTATCCTTAAAATTACAAATAATCTTTAGTATGTCCTAAACTCATAGTTATTTGATCACATAAACGTGCCATGTCATAAGCTTCATCATTATTTGAAGCACTACCTTCCTCATTTACATCATCAACAATCATGTATCTTACTTTGTGCAAGCGAGTTCCAATTCATTTGAAGTTCTGAGGGAATAAAAGAAATTAAGGGGATCTTACAAACAGCTGAGATGGGCTTTGTCAAGCCACAAGAATAAGATACCAGGACCACAGTAGAGATGGAAACATTTATTAACCTCAAAGATGTTAAAAGGAACATATCCAAGGAAGAAACACTAGCCATCGCAGCTACATGCCATGCCAAGGTCATACAAACTCATCCCGACCCCAAAAAAGAAAAAAGAAAAACAGGTCATGCAAAATCGTTATATTAAATCCATTCTGAGTCTTCCTGTTGAATCATATGGGTAATACCATTCAAAATTGCCACCAGAAGGAAACTAATTGAAAGCAATAACCCCGTAGCCTGTACACATACACACTACCGGCAATTCAGCGCATTTAACACATTGAGTAGGTAGATACACCATTCAAACAAATTTAGAAACCTAAGAAAAACAGAGTCAAATGAAGACGACACAATGAGCTCCTTCTAATTCCCCTCATCATGCGAGTTAGATTTCATGCATATGCATGCCCCTCTAACAAGACCGAGCACAATTGCTAGATGAATGCCTGGGCCAGAAGCAGAATGAAGGGTTCAACAAGACCTAAGTTTTAACCAATTCAGAAATGGAAAGACTCCCAAGTATTGATCCATATAAGCATCAGTATCATCTTATCCATATCAGTGATCAATCCATCAATCCCAAACATAAAATTTACAAAATTCGACCATCGATCATATCAAACAAAAGAATAATAAAAGCCCTAGTAAAACCCCCTAAATTCAAGCTCATCCACTGAATTCACCAACCAAACAGCCACAATTACACCACCAAACTCGCCCAGTACTGTCTGGACTGCGCCTCCGCCAAGGCCTCATCCTTCTTCCTCCCCGCATCGCCTCTCGGATGCCCGCCCAAGCTCAACCAAGTTGCCGCGCGGATCTGATCGTTCTCCGGGTCCTCCCCGTGGAACTCCGAGTTGGACGCGCTGATCGCGAGTGCCAGCTGCATCTGGAACTCCTCCTCCGACGTTATGTAATCCCCGGACTGATCGCCCCCCGCCGCTGGCGCCGGGGGCCCGGGAGAGCCCGAGGGGCTCGCAGGGGAGTTCCCGGCCCTGGCCGGCGGGGGCCGCTGATCGGAGGCGGAGCCGTCGGCGACGGGTGGGCGATGGGGCGGGCGGCGGGGGCTCGTTGGATCGGCCCGGGTCGTGGTTGTGGCCGAGGTGGAGCTTCTTGAAAATGTGCTTCATCTGCTCGCCCCCTTCGAAACAACTCCCTCTCCTCTCCCTCTACTTTCTCTCTCTAGAATCGCTCGCTTCCCACGATCCCTTGATCACCTTCCTCGCGCGTCGTCACGCACAGCTCTCCATCGCCATCACCATCGCCATCTCTCTCTACTTTCTCTCTCTTCTGTGTGCTGGGAACGTAGGAGGAGTCAAGGGGCCGAGGCGGAGGAGTTAGGGTGCGAAGGAGAGAAGGAGAAGAAACCATCGATGGAGAGAGATTGAGACAGAGAGAATTGAGTGCGACAAGTTTGCATAATGCACGGGGTAGATCTAGCAAGCAAATTAAAGAGGCCGATCGGAGCGAACAAATTGCTCAAGCGAGGAAAAGGAAAACCGAAGAAGAGGTGGAGGCAAAAAGTGGAGAGCAGGAGCAGAGGGGAAGCGGAGAAAGAGCGAAGAGTAAGCGTAGAGAAGATCTAGGATTTGAAAAGGGGGGCAAAATCGGGTTTTTAAAAAGGTTTTGGGAGAAAAATAGGCAACTGACCAATTTTATTAATTCAGCCCTTCACTTGCTTTGAGCTTTCAGCCTTCCTAGGCTGGCTTTCACTTGAAAGCTCCCTGGGAGTGGGTTGCCAAACATCCCAAATTTTCCCTAAGGGACTTTGGGATCTTAAGAGGCTTTCTAAATGCCGAACCAAACGCATCCGATCACCCGAGAATACAACCTCCACTTCTTCTTTTTCTCTCTCTCACTTTTTCTCTACTCTTACACACATATCAAAATTGAATTGATAACAAATTAAAATTGAAAATCTTAAAAGCAAAATTTCAGAACTAAATTCAATTAATCAATCAAATAAATATGTTAAAGCATCTTATTTCACCATAACAATTAAATATGGAATTCACATCTTACGCATACAAGAGCGATATCAAATATGTGATAGCAGAATTTTCCAATCTATTTATTATCATATCTCTAGGTATAGCAAACCTACTTAGTTTATTAATTTGCCATATCTCTATGTAAATTTAAAAAAAATAAGTACAATAAAATCTGTTAATATTCGTAGTTTACAATGATTCTTTTGGACTATCTTATCATCGAATGTTACACAAATAATATAATATTGTGTATCTCTACCCACATTGAATTCATGGTTATATATTATAAGGAGTAATTGCATATTATCATTTCTTAATCTCAAACATAGACATCAGATCATGCAAATGATGCCCATTCACTCAAAAGCATTAAGTATAATAATATATAACTCACATAAATGAAATCACTTGCAAAACATAAAAATTACAAAATGCATATCATGTATGGTAAGGCTACATTGTAGCACTAACAAAAGAAAATTAGAATATAGTAGAAGAAGAAATGAAAATATAAATTAAATCAAACATCTTGAATCAAAGAATAATAATTCTACCATCACTTTGTCTTCTCTTCAAAATATTTGAAAAACTCCCAAACAATAAAAAATAATCTAAAAAGAAAAACCTAACTGTATCCCCACTCTTAATGCTATCCTATTTATAAGATACATTCAAGATTATTAACACAAGTCAATTGCTAATTTTTTTCGCATTAAATCAGGGAATTATCGCAGAATCCCTTATTTGATGTCAATCTTCCAACTCTTCTAATTTGAATTCCTCAATCACAAAATTCTTCATTTCCTTCTTTTGGCCCTCTTTTCCTTATTTACTCTATATCTCATTATTATGCATAAACAAAGAAGATTTAAATAAGTAGAAGGAAATCCAAATATTTTCTTACAAATATTGCATTATTTATTACCTAAAATAGGTAAAGTAACTCTAATTTTTAGAGTTATCAATCACCTATGGCCCCAAAACTGGGCCTTCACTAGTCTCTCACAAAGCCTCTGAGCCTCTCTTTTTTCCAAATAAATTTAACCACTGACTTGAAAGTACATCTTCACCAAACAATATCTTAAATGGAACGGCGAAAAAAAAAAAATTCTTGATCGCGCTGAGATGTTGATGGGTAGAAAAAAAATCAAAGTAGAAGTCTAGCTTCGTTAGAGACGCATGACTCTAGATTCTATAGTCAACTAGTCTTTTCCCATCTTCAAGACGGTTGCTTCCAAAAAAAAAAAAAAAAAAAAAAAAAAGCTGGTCCTGAATCAATGCTTTGATATACTCCATGGTCCAATTTATATTAGACCATGCTGACATTTGTTCCTTGTCCTGAATCAATGCTTTGATATGCTCCACGGTCATCTCGAAGTTTAGATTCACCCATGGGACCAAAAACATAGAGAAACCAAAGATGACAACAACAAATCACAAATAGAATCAACATCAATATAATGAACAAAGTCGAAAAAAAGCCTGACTTTCTGTTTTGTAGCAAGTGCTCGAAAGTAGACCTTCACAAGTCTATCACAAAGCTTCATAACTTTTTTTTCCAAATAAATTTAAACACTGGCTTGAAACTAGATCTTCTTCACCTAGCGATATCTAAAAGATTACGGCAACCAAAAACAAAAAAATCCTGATCGCACTGATTTTCCAGTTTCAACAGTGATCTCACTTTTTGTTACAAGCAAGAATCTCTAAACTCTAAGGAAAATACCAAGAAATCGAGAAGGAAAAGAACGACGAAACGAACATGAGACCCCAGAGAGAGGACCTCTTCTTTGGTCGAACTCTCCTCTTCATTAGAATTTGGAGGCGCGGAGCGTGGAAGTTGAGAAGGCGAATCAGCAATTGGAGCAAAACGATGAAAACACAGCACTCTCCCTCTGCTCACTCAATAGTAACGGCAACAAATAAAAAATACTTGCATTGAAAATCTTAAAACTAGTGACAAAAGTGTAATTAAATTTTAAAATTTATAAAAAAATGTAATCTAGTGTTGAAACTTGCTAAATTTATACAATCAAGTCCTTCCGCTAACTTCGTCCAACTTGATTAATGGAAAATGCTGACCATAGCTCTCTTTTTTTTATATAGATATTTTTCCTCTCTTACATGGCAATGAAATGGCTAAATCATGAAACATAAGACCAAAGTTGTTTTGGTATAAACATGATTTTTTATGTAAATTTCTTTAAATTTAAAATAAAAAAATAAGGTAATTTAAAAAAAAAAAATAAGGTAATTTAAAAAAAAAAACAGGAAAAAAAGTAAGTGTGGAGGGCTGTAGCTGTCGCTACTGTAGCCTCACCCTCACCAGGAAGGCCAAGGACGGTAAGGAATTGTTGATGGGGTCGTTAGGCTTTGGGCAGGCTCGTGGTTGGCCATCCCCCACCATCACTGGCCCTTCTCGACAAGGGCGGGGCAGTGGCAGTAGGTCCAGGCCCTCCCATTTTGACTTCCTTCCTCATTTAATTATTCTCAATTGATGCTCTAGTTGAGAAAATATGAGGTACTTTAAATTTACTAGACCCAAAAGAAAAAAAATAAAGTACTGAATTTTAAGTAGTGAAAATAGAAATAAAAGATTCTTTAATAATATGCAAAAATCTCAGACACATGAAGATCGAGGTGTAAAGAGAAGGTCTTTCGAACAACTAACTTGACATAAAAATTGTAGCTCTCACTTAAAATTATCAATTTCTTACCATACACATGGAAATAGGGTCATTATTGATAGGTTTTAACAAGATGATTGGCAAGGTTTTAATTACCATAAATTATCTTTTCTAATTGAGTGAATTAAAAACCCCTTCCTTACTTAACCCGTCAAATGACTTTTTGATTTAATTATAAGTCAATCTTACCTCTTTATTCTTGCAGAGTTCGAATATGTCATGTGCTGGGGAGAACCGGTAACAATTCACCAAGGAGACTTCATGTGTTGAGGAGAATTGGGTAACAGTTTACCAAAAACTAATCCAATTCAGGATCAATTTTGTTTCCAAAAGGAAACTGACCAAAACCGACTTAACTCATGCAACAACTAGTAGTACATTCTAGCAACACAACCTCAAAATAAGTAAATATGATGCTGAAATATTAAAAAGACATGCCAACAACAAAACCAAGATTTTTACCTGCAAAACCCAATGCGGGAAAAAATTACGTACCGCTAAAAATCTTCTACTAATCACCAAGAATAATATGATACACAAAGGTTCTTAGCTCAAAAACTTGCACTAATCACCAAAAATAGTAGAATACACAAAGGTTCTTCTCTAATCACACATTAGAGGCTCAACATTAATAATTCAATGATATTTCATTACCAGAAAGGTAGATTAATATAAATGGAGCAAATAAAATCTAACCATGGTTGGAGATTACGAGATATAACTTGGAGAAGGTTTTCAATGAACGAAACCAATCAATTGGTAGGCCTCAATCTAATGAACAATATATTGAAATTTGAGCCAATTTTGACAAGATTTGATAGTCGAATCATAACGAAAGACGTTGCCCTTTTTCTTTTTCACGTGGGTTCTCTCTCTATGTAAATGCTCTCTCTCTCATAGCATAACAGTTTTTGAACTACTTGTGAGAATAATAGTTTGTTATGAGTCATAAATTCTTGAAAGAGTGGACTTAATAATAATTTATAATAATTTATTATTTAGTTGTTTTGTGGTTCTCACGATAGATTAAAAACCGTTATCTAATCACCTCTCTTTTCTTTCCCCAATTAACCCCTCTCTTTTCTCTTTTCTTCTTGACTTTTCTGATTTCTTCTTTCCTTTTATTTTACGTTGGTCGGGGCCCACAAGAGGCGGACGCAGCCAACATTATGCATGATAAAACGAGGGGAAAAGGACACCAAAAACCCCAAACTATGCCCCTTGGGACAATTTTACCCTGAACTTTTTTTTGTGCCATAAAAAACCCCAAACTATGCCACTTGGGACAATTTTACCCTAAACTTTTTTTGCCACCAAAAACCCTAAACTATGCCACTTGGATAATTTTACTCGAACTTTTTCTTGTGCCACGAAAAACCAAACTATGCCACTTGGGACACATTTACCCCAGACTTTTTATCTGAAGGGCATTTTTGTCTTTTCCTTCTTCTTTTTAATTTTTTTTTCTTCTTCCCCACCAGCAGAGGTGAGCCGGCGCCGGCGACAGCCACCCTCGCCGGCGGCGGCATCCGGTGAGGGTAGCCCTCGCCGGGGAGGGTCGCTCCCGACCGGGCGACCCTCGCCTGAGTCAGGCGAGGGTGGCCCTCGCCGGGGAGACCGGGCGAAGGCCACCCCCGCCAGATCCGGCGGGGGCAGTCCTCGCCTGACTCAAGCGAGGGTGGCCCTCGCCCGACGCCAGGGAGGGCCACCCGGGCCGGATCGGCGAGGGCGACCCTCGCCGGCGCCGGGGGAGGGCCGCCCCCGCGGATCCGGCGAGGGCGGCCCTCGCCCGGTCGGGGGCGACCCTCCCCGGCGTGGGCCACCCTCGCCGGACGTCACCGCCAGCGAGGGTGGCCGTCGCTGGCTCCCCTCTCGCTAGTCCGGCGAAGGGAAGAGGAAAAAAAATAGAAAAAGAAAAGAAAAAAAGGAAAAGACGAAAATGCCATTTAGTTAAAAAGTTTGGGGTAAATGTGTCCCAAGTGGCATAGTTTAAGGTTCTTTGTGGCACAAGAAAAAGTTCAGGTAAAATTGTCCCAAGTAGTATAGTTTAGGGTTTTTAGTGGTACAAAAAAAATTTAGGGTAAAATTGTCCCAATGGGCATAGTTTGGGGTTTTTTATGGTAAAAAAAAAGTTCAGGGTAAAATTGTCCCAATGGGCATAGTTCAGGGTTTTTGGTGGCATTTTTCCTAAAACGAGTCAGCTGGTACTCCGTGGGGAAGGGATAAGTCGACGGCGCCTAGACGAGGCGGCACAAAAGTCCTTACAAGAAACATTTGTATGACCATATGAGCTTTCATTGAATATTTTTGATGCCTAAAGACGCCAGCATGTTTGCGTATATCCTCGATGCTGCATGCGGAATTTTAGACCCAATCATGTAATGTGAACATGTTTTCTTCTAAAGTGTCCCCAATCCCCCACACTTTATTATTATTTTCTCTATCGATCCTACTTTATTCCTATTTTAATTATTATTTTCAAACTTTTATCATGTTTCCTTACAGAACGGGATAGTCGACACCCTTACTTGAAACTAAATCGTCCCCACCATAACTCTCGAAAAAATGGGGATTTAAATCCCTACTTCTCCTCTTTAAATGTGAGAAAAATGGCCACCGAGATAAACCCTAGTGATTTTCTCCATATCACTTGAATAGTTTTGAATTAATTTGTTTGAGCTCATCTGAGGTTGGGACAAATCGAGCTCTTTCCTCGTTGACTAAATCGTTATTTAATCTTGTAATGTCGTTACTTTCGCCGTTACGTGGGGGATGATGATCGGTCTGGAAAGATCGGTGTGTTCTTTACATTATCTGCTCCGGCTGTTCCTTCAAATGAAGGTTCCCAAAGTCAACAAATCGTTGCAGTCGAGACTTGAGCATCAAGGTCTAACTTTGTTTTCAGACCAAGGACAACATGATATAATCGTCGCTGTACTTCTCAAAACTCAATTTTCACGGCATCTCTCTCCATCTCCATGGCCATCCATTCGGAATCGAAGCGCTCGTTGCGCCATTCCTTCTCTTCCTGTCCTTCTTCGTGTCGCGTCGGTCAGGCTATTCTCTTTCCTTCGACATGTCTCGGTTCGACCTGCACGCCACGAACATGGTCTACGAAGGCGACGCGAGGCTGAACATCGGGACCATTGACTTCACTAGCGCCACTTACTCGTGCCATGTCGGCCGAGTGTTTTACGCAGAGAATCTGCGGCTCTGGGGCTCTGCCTCTAGGAGGCTCACCAACTTGAGCGTTTCTTGGAGCTACTAGACTATGCCGAACCCACGCGAGAACACAAGCATTTTGTATCAGATTGATCTCACCACCGTCTTGCCCGAGGAGGTGATGATTGGTTTCTCAGCTGCGACTGGCTATTACATTGAACGTCACCAACTTGAATCTTGGTCCTCCAGTTCAAATCTCGAAGTCAAGGAACAGCAAGGAAATGCAGAAAGGACCCAGTTGGTTGTCGGCTTAGCAGTTCCGCTGGGGGTCCTACTCTGCAGCATCGCGGTGATATCGGCATCCTCTGGAGGAGGAGGAGGCAGGAGAGGAGCGAGATATTGGAGACGGCAAACCTAACGTCCATAAACGACAAGCTTGAGAGAGGCGTGGGGCCGCGAAGGTTTTCATACGCGGACCTCGTTTCCGCCACCAACAACTTCTCCGCAGAGAGGAAGCTGGGTGAGGGCGGGTTCGGGGCAGTCTACAGCGGGTATCTGGTCGGCCTGGATTCGGCGGTCGCAGTGAAGAGGATATCGAGAGGGTTTAAACAGGGGAAGAAGGAGTTCATCACCGAGGTGAAGGTCATCAGCTGCTTGAGGCACAGGAACTTGGTGCAACTCATAGGTCGGTGCCACGAGGCGACTGAGTTCCTGCTCGTGTATGAGTTCATGCCAAACGGGAGCCTCGACACGCACCTCCTTGGCAAGAAGAGCCCTCTAGGCTGGGCTGCCCGGTCCAAGATTTCGGTTGGGCTCGCCTCCGCGCTCCTCTACCTCCACGAGGAGTGGGAGCAGTCCGTGGTGCACCGAGACATCAAGTCGAGCAACGTGATGCTGGATTCGGGGTTCAATGTCAAGCTTGGAGACTTTGGGCTGGCACGCCTCATGGACCATGAGCTCGGGCCACAGACGACCGGGCTGGCAGGCACGTTCAGGTACTTGGCACCAGAGTATGTGAGCACAGGATGGGTGAGCAAGGAGTCCGATGTGTATAGCTTCGGGGTGGTCGTGCTCGAGATTGCGACTGGATGGAAGTCCATTGATCCAATGGAACAATCCTCGGAAATGAGTCTAGTGGAGTGGGTGTGGGACCTTTACAGGAGAGGCCCGGTCGTGGAGCCCATGGATGTGAGGCTCCAAGTGGATTTCGACCAAAAACAAGTGGAGCGCTTGTTGGTTGTGAGCTTGTGGTGTTCTTATCCCTACCGGAGCTTGAGGCCCACCATTAGGCAGGCGCTTCAAGTCCTCAATTTTGTGGCTGCGGTGCCGGTTCTTCCTAATAAGATGCCGGTCGCAGTGTACCACGTGCCGTCACCGCCGTCCGTTAGCTCTGGCGAGCCTTTCATCCCTAATAGCATCCAAGAAGGTCGTTACCCGGCGTTGATTTACTATTGGAAGGGAGGGAATTGATGCCAAAACTAGCGACTGTGTAGAAGCGTCCCTTGATCCATGGGAAACCACCATTGCATTTCATAATTAAGAAAATCAATGCGACTTTCTTTTATGAACTATGGATGGAACTGTTTTGTATTTTAAATTCAGAAATTAGATGATAATGCTGAGAAAATTATTGTGATGTAATGAGTGATATTGGTAGTATTAACACCTAGAGAGGGGTAAACAGGTGTAGAGGAATTTTATGCGCAAGTAATATCAAGTATTTGCAATATGTAATCAGAAATTAAATAGAGAGAGAAGAGAAGATTGCAAACACAGTTATAGTGGTTCGGCTTTTGGACAAGCCTACGTCCACTCTCCACGCAATCAGTCAATCGGCTGGATTTCACTATGTGATTAAAGGTGATTACACACTCTTGAGTGTTCGCACTTGGTGATGGTATATCTCACTAAGTTATTCTTCTTGGTAATACATTAGGATCACTCAATTTCGCACATTTTCAGACAACTAGTGAAGAATTGAATTAGCCTTTGGAATATATCAATCCCCTCACTCTTCTTGGTCGCATCCTTCCCTTATATACTCTCCGAGCCACAATTGACCGTTGGCTATCACCTTGAGAGATTTGTCTTCCCTTTCCTTTATTGGACAGACTCTATAGTTTTATTGACCGTTGAAGATAGATTTGATCCCCTTGAATTCTGCTCGCTCATACAATCAGAATCTGGGCTTCCATAAATATTCCATCCTTCTTTGGAAGTTGTCTTGATGATTGATCTTGCTAATCGATTCGATATACCAAAATCAATATAAATAAGGTAAGTGAAATTCATAACCGTTGGTGATCTTGTTCTCGGTCTGGTCCTGAAGGTTCGTTCTGGTCTTGTCAGATTGAGACTCTGCGTCTCATTGTTTTCTCCTTCTGGTACACGTAGACTCAGAAACGTCCTTCTACTTTTCCTTCTGCTACATGCAGACTCAAAAGAATACGTCAACCTATGACTCTTCTTCCTTAGAAAATATATGAATTTCTGTATGCATAAAATGATTTGTTATAATCAAAACTAGGAGTTTTCTCAACAATCTCCCCATTTTTTATGGTGACAAAACTTTTTATGCAAATGGTTTGTTGTTCTTACAAAACATGGTTAGGCATAGCATAGTATATGTATGACACAGTAATAATATGCATTAAGATAAGTCACACATGATCAGTATATCACTCAGATCAAATCATCAAGTTATATGCCACACACCAAGAGATATCAATTATATCAGGTCACACACAATACCTAGTCCCATGTCCAAAAACAATCCAACAACAAAACCACAGTGTCTGCTGCTTCTCCCCCTTTTTGTCATCATAAAAAAAGAATAGGGTTCAAGCAAAATTCAACTCAAAAGATTCTAAACATAAATGCATCAAAGCAAATGTATCAGACTAGAAAAGTTTGAAAAGAAGATCAAGAAGATGGCTTTTTGGGGGTTCGGGCTAAAGTGAAATCCTCCATATCTTTGGCAGACTCTTCAATCTTATTGATGCACTAATTAAGCATT
Source organism: Corymbia calophylla (assembly GCA_014182845.1). NCBI lineage: Eukaryota > Viridiplantae > Streptophyta > Magnoliopsida > Myrtales > Myrtaceae > Corymbia > Corymbia calophylla. The sequence goes on along the minus strand of CM024700.1, from coordinate 35,176,852 downwards.
GACTCCATCTGTGCTATTTGCTGCTGAGTTTGCTTCTCAAGAGTCTCGAACTTGTTGTTCACAGAGGTTTTCAAAGCCTGAATGTCAATATCCATTGTAATTTGCTGACTTCTGATTTGCATAAGCAGATCAAGTATCCTTTTGGAATTTGAATTTGAGTCAGAATGATCAGATGATGATTCAAGTAGAAGTCCGGGAGACGCTGTTTCAAATACAATTCTTTCAGTTTGGTGCTCCCCCTGAGTTGATGCTTCTGCTTGTTTGTCAGCATTCTTCTCCGGCGTTTGTTCTGCCATCCCTTTAGGAGATTGACTTATCCGATCAACCACCCCTGTGTCACCTTCTGCTTCTGGTAGATTCTGTTTGTCACCACTTTCTTCTTCTCCTTCCTTTCTTGCTTGTTCTTCCTCTGGTTTTTCTTCGGGGTCTTCTTCTGGCTCATGCTCCTCCTCAGGATCAGACATAACCACATTGGCTGCAGGGTGTGGATTTGCAATTGGTAGACTTTCTTTTGCTGCTCTTGGTGGAGTCCCTACTGCTTCTGTTTCTAGTACTTTGATTATTTCAGTTGGAGTACGAACCATAGAAGTATTTCGGAAATGGTCTCCTCATCATCTTCATCCCTCAGCAGAAGAGTTCTTCTTCGTTTCTTGCTCTGCCCTGCAGATACCACTTCCTTATCCTTTCTCTTTGTAGTGGTTTCTGTCTTAGAGTACTCCATCTGCTTTCTTTTCCATGTTTCCACAACATCCTTCAACCTCATCTTTGTTATCATCTTCTCTCCAATAGGCATCAAGGGGAAGGTTCTAGTGCAGAGTTTCTCAGGCAAATCAATCTTGAAGTGCTAGAAAATTCTGGTCACTAAAGCTCCATAAGGCAGTTGTTCTTTTTCCTTCAAAATAGTTATGTACATGTGTAATAGCACTGTATGAGGAAATGAGAACGGAACTCCCTTTTCGATGGCCCACATCATCTTTGCTTCAAATTTTGCCACGTCAGTTTTTGATGATGCCTTTGGACGGATGCAGTTTATGACAATTTTGTGAAGGATTATCCTAGCTGAGTTCAAAGAGGAATATGTAATGTTTTCCCTGAAACATTTCCTATGGCAAGATGTTTGCAAGCATTTTCATATGATACCTCAATAGGCCTAAAATCTCCCTTTTCAACTTGCAGAATGTCAACCAAAATATTTGCATCAAGCACATAAAATTTGTCATTCACACTAAACTATAGCTTACTTGGAGTCAAGAAAAACAGATTCAAGTAAAAGTAGTCTGTGAGTTCTAGATAAACCTTGGATGTGTCCGTGCAGAAATGATACAGTTGCAACCTCTCAAAGTATCCTTTGAGGTTTACTCCAATTGCATCCAGAAAGTCGAAGTTCACTGTCCTATAATTTATTATGCCTCTTTGAAGCAGTGAGACATAACTTGCTTTGTGTTGTTTAGATTGGAACATATTCCCCTTAGGATTATCCACAATAGCAACAATGCCCATCCTTTTTTGAAATTTTCTAAAGAGCCTTTCATCGTCATCTTCTTTTTTTCCTTCCCATAGACTTTCTACGCCTCGTCTAGAATCAGGCGTCTGATCAACCTGTTCAGCCACATTCTCTACTTTCGACAAGGCTTCAACCAGTCTGACATCGTTTGCATACCCCTGTTCCCTCAAGTACTCAAGTTTGAAACTTTCAAAAGCATCTCCCCTTACTAAGATTTCATACATTTTGAAGACCTTTTTGGGGTCCTTTGCTTCAACAGGCATAACAACCCCAGACATACCTTTTTCAATTGCAGTCCTCTATACTAATTCACTAGGAGAATGCCTCAGCGACTCCTCTCCAGATGACCTTGTCAAGTCGAAGTGAGTCTCTGCTCCTTCGATGTTCCTTGGCCTTCTGCTTGCAATGCGATTTGATCTCCTTTGTGAAGAGGGAGACATTGATATGGAGGACCTCGAAGCCATTTTGCAAGGGAGATGAGAGAAGGTTTGGTTCGGATTGAGAGAAAGATGAGATCTTTAGGGTTTCTAAGAGGGTTCAAGTTTGCGATGGAAGAAAGACTCAATTTTTAGAAGTTATAAAAGCTTTTGAAGGGGGCAACGAAAAGACACGATTTTTGGAAATAAAAATAACTGTAAAAGACAGTTATTCAAAAATCCAAAAATTGATAAAAATAGACTCAAATAAAATAGGCATGCTCAATAAATTTATCAAATCATATATTGCAGATATTAACTTACCATATTTGGTCATATAAGGAAATAACTTACGCGCCAAAGAAGAATGTTTTTCCAAAAATACCGGTAAGGTCTTCTGAGTTAGACCCAGAAGATTTATCCATCCAGAAGATTACTCCTTCTAGAAGATTGGTTTGTCTAGAAGATTGCTTTTGCCAGACGATTGCTCCTCCCAGAAAATGTCTTGACTTACTTGTCTTCACCAGACTTTATGCAAAAGGGTTAGTGATGTTTAATTTGCTACAAATAAAATAAAATGTACCTTTGTCCAGCGATTTGGTGAAGATATCTGCCAATTGATTCTTAGAATCAATAAATTTGACATTTATATCATCATTTTGCACATGGTCTCTTATGAAATGGTGCTTGATTTCTATGTGCTTTGCTCTCGAATGTAGAATCGGATTCTTAGTGCGGTTAATAGCACTTGTATTATCACACCTTATCTCCGTGCAGGTTTCTTCCTTTCCATAGTCTCTTAGCTGATGTTTTATCCATAGGACTTGTGAGCAACAGTTGCCAAGAGCAACATATTCTGTTTCTGCGATTGATAAAGCCACAGTGTTCTGCTTCTTGGAGAACCATGAGACTAACATCTATCCCAGAAGTTGGCATATTTCTGACGTACTCTTTCTATCCACCCTACATCCAGCTAAGTCAGCATCTGAGTATCCGAGAAGAGTAAAGTCTGTTCCTTTGGGATACTACAGACCTAGCTTTGGATTAGTAGCAACATATTTTATAATGCGTTTTACAGCAGAAAAATGTCATTCTCTAGGGTCTACTTGGAATTTGGCACATAAGCACACACTGTATAAAATATCAGGTCTAAAAGCAGAAAGATAGAAAAGGGAACCAATCATACTTCTGTAGGTTTTCTGGTCAACTTTCTTCCCCATTTCATCTTTGTATAGTTTGGTGGAGCTTGACATTGGAGTTTCAGTTTTCTTGCAGTTCTCCATACCAAACTTTTTGATCAAGTCTTTTGCATATTTTTCTTGAAAGATGAAAGTGCCTTCGTTTGATTGTTTGACCTGAAGGCCTAAGAAGAATGACAGTTCTCCCATCATGCTTATTTCGAATTCTTCCTGCATAGACTTGGAAAACTTCTTGCACAGACGTTGATTAGATGAACCAAAGATAATGTCATCTACATAGATTTGAACAAGTAAAATATCCTTACCTTCTTTCTTAATGAAAAGAGTTGTGTCCACCATACCTTTCTTGAAGTCATTGTCTAACAAGAACTTACTCAGTCTTTCATACTAGGCTCGAGGTGCTTGCTTCAGACCATAAATAGCCTTTTTCAATCTGTATACATGATCCGGCTTTCTTGGTTCTTCGAAGCTAGGAGATTGTTCAACATAGACTTCTTCTTGTATGAATCCATTTAGGAAGGCATTTTTCACATCCATTTGGAATAGCTTGAAATTATGGCAGCAAGCATAAACAAGTAATAGTTTGATTGCTTCCAATCTGGCTACCGGTGAACAAGTTTCATCATAGTCTACTATTTCTGATTGTGAGTAGCCTTTAGCTACGAGCCTTGCTTTATTTTTGGTCACTTTTCCTTGATCATCCACTTTGTTTATGAATATCCATTTTGTTCCTATAATAGTTCTTCCCTTGGGTTTAGGTACCAGTTCCCAAACATCATTTATTTTGAACTACTAGAGTTCCTCTTGCATTGCTTCTATCCAGCTTTCATTTCCAAGCGATTCGTCTGCTCCTTTAGGTTCAATTTTAGAGATCAGTGTCAGTACACTTGTTTTTTGATCTGGTACGAATTCCTTCCTTGATGCTTCCAATAACAAGGTTTTGTGGATGACTAGATTTATGCTTCCGGTTTTTGTTGTAAGTCTCGCTGTCATCAGACTTTTCTGGTGATTGTATAGAGTCCTTTTGGATGAGAGTTTGATCTTGAGGTTCTTCCGCAGCTTCTTTCTGAGAAGAGTCAAATTCTTTGTTGAATGTTGTCTTCTCAAGTTCTACAATAGATTCTAGATCTTCGAATGATGTACTATTCTGTTTAGACAGATCTTGCTCCAGAAATTTCACATTCATGGACTCTTCCACAGTTTGAGTACTCTTGTTAAACACTTTGTAAGCCTTGCTTGTGGTTGAGTATCCTAGAAATATACCTTCATCTGACCTTTCTTTAAACTTGCTCGGATGATTGTTAGTATTTTTAAGAATAAAGCATTGACAACCAAAAACATGAAAGTAGGAGACAATTAGTTTTCTTCCTTTGAAAATTTCATAGGGAGTTTTCTTAAGAATTGGTCTTAGAAAAACTCTGTTAATGATATAACGGGCTGTAGAAACTGCTTCTGCCCAGAAGCGAGTTGCTACTTTCCTTTCAATAAGCATAGTTCTTGCCATTTCTTGTAAGGACCTGTTCTTCCTTTCTACAACTCCATTTTGTTCTGGAGTGTAGGGCGAGGAGAACGTATGCTGAAGACCATTCTTATCACAGAAATCTACAAAGTCCTGATTTTCAAATTCTCCACCATGATCTATTTTAATGTTTGAAATAGTGTAACATTTCTCATTCTGAACTCTTTTTGCAAATTTTGAAAAATGAGATAAGGTTTCTATTTTGTTAGTAAGGAAGAATACCCAGGTAAAGTGAGAATAGTCATCTATAATAACAAGACAATACCTCTTACCTCCAATGCTTTGGGTTCTTGTTGGTCCGAATAGATCTATATGGAGAAGCTGCAAAACACGATTAGTGGAAACATGTTTTATAGATTTAAAGGAACTTCTTACCTATTTTCCTAGAGTGCATGCAGAATAAATTTCTGACATTTTGTAGCTTAATGAAGGCAGACCACAAACAAGCTTTTTGGTGGACAATTTTGAGATCTGTTTTAAACTGACATGTCCAAGCTTATGATGCCAGAGGTTTGTTTCATCTTGAACTAAAATAAGATATTTGGCTATATCTTCATTTATATCCAGAAGATAGATATTTCCATGTCTTCGTTCAGTAAACGATTGAGATGAGTCCTAACTGGTTCCAAAACATAAGTTCTCCTTGAAATCAATTTTGAAACCAGCATCGCACAACTGACTAATACTCAGAAGATTGTAGTTTAGCCCTTTAACTAGAGAGACATTATTGATGATGAGACTTCCAATATTGACTGTTCCTAGTCCAATTATGTTTCCCTTACTATTGCCACCAAAGGAAACAGTTTCTCCTTTTATTCTTTCCAATCCAATGAACATTCTTGAATCACCAGTTATATGTCTTGAGCATCCACTGTCCAAATACCATTTCTTCTTGCTTGTGAAACTTACTTGCAATCAAAAAACATACTCAAGCTTTCTTTGGTACCCAGACTTTCTTGGGTCCGTGGGAGTTAGTAGTATATGCTTTGTTAATCCAATTTTTTTGAACAGGTCTCCAGACTTTAGGACACTTACTCTCAAAATGTTCATTTTCTCAGCAATTAGAACATTTGAGATTGTCTCATCCAACAGGTTTTACAAAGTTCTTTTTAAAATGATTTTTGTAAACCTGTCGAGGAGGTCTCTATCTGAGTCTCTCCTTGACTTTTGGAAAGTCTATTAAAGAATATTTTTCCATATTACATCCAAGTCCAGACTTGTTGTAATAAGGAATCTAAATGGAAAGTATGTGCTGTAAGGTTTTTGATCCTTTAGAGAATTTTGTAGTAATATCCAAAAATTCCTTTTTGAGAGATTCATTCTCATTTAGTAAAGAATCTTGACTTTCCCTTATTTCCAAAATTCCTTTTGTAGATCATCAAACTTTCCTTTCAAAGAAGAATTTTGTTGACTCAACTTGTAATTTTCCTTTTTCAGTCCCGAGATCCTTTTTAGAGTGGATTTCAGATTTGAACAAAGCTCATTTATATAATCTGAAACTTCAATAGGAATATCATAATGATTAACCTCAATTTCTCTGTCTGAGTCTGAGTGTGCCATTAGACAGATATTTCTGTATTCATCTTCATTATCTTCACACTCCTTGTCACTCCACATTTTAGCTTTCAAGGCCTTCTTATATTTTTCAAACTTTCCTTTATTCTTCTTCAAGGTAGGACAGTTTGGTTTTATGTGACTCTTCTTTTTGCATTTGAGACAGACAACATCTTTGACAGAGTCTTCTTCATCCACTGTTCTTCTCTGTCCAGACTATCTGTTTTGCTTTCTGCTATTGAACTTCTCGCCCTTTTTGTTTAACTTTCTTACCTTTTCATCAATAAGGCAAGTACTTTGTCGTCCAGTTCGTCCTCAGAGCCTGTATCATCAGAATCAACATTAGACTTAAGAGCAATAGATTTCTTACCTCTAGACTCCACTTCTTCATTCATATGTTCTGCTTTGTAAGATTGTAAGGTTCCAACAAGCTCATCAACTGATAGAGGTGAGATCTGCAAAGTTTCTCATATGGAAGTCTTCACATTGTTCTAGTCCTTTGACAGACCTCTCAAGAGCTTGTTAACCTTCATTGGTCCTAAGATGGGCTGTCCTTAATATGCAAGCCCATTTACTATTTCAGTAAATCTGCTAAACATATCTTCGATGGATTCTCCTTGCTTCATTTTGAATGATTCATATTGACCAAGCAAAATATTGACTTTGGTCTCTTTCACACGATCAGTCCCTTCATAAGTAACGTGCAGCCTATCCCATACTTCTTTCGCTGTTTCACACGAAGAAATGCGGTTACATTCATTTGGAGATAAAGCACAATAAAGATAATAGATAGCCTTAGCATTTAAAGCCTCTTTTTTTGTTAACTCTTTTTTAGAAAGAGCAGCTGATGATTCTATTGATTTCCCATCATCTTTTCTTGCGGCTTTTCCAGCTTCAGCGTTGGGATCAATTCCTTTCTTGACTACATCCCATTACAGTGGATCCTTTGATCTGAGAAAAGCTCTCATCTTGTTCTTCTAGATGTTGTACTCTTTTCCATCAAAGTATGGTGGTCGAGTGTTGCTTTGTCCCTCAATCAGACCTGGTGTAAGAATACTAGCCATAGAAGATCTTTAACTCTTAAGTAATAAACACTTCAAAATACTGAGCACGAGGCTCTGATATCAATTGATATTGCTAGTATTAACACCTAGAGGGAGGTGAATAGGTGTAGAGGAATTTTATGCGCAAGTAATATCAAGTATTTGCAATCTGCAATCAGAAATTAAATAGAGAGAGAAGAGAAGATTGCAAACACAGTTATAGTGGTTCAGCTTTTGACAAGCCTACGGCCACTCTTCACGTGATCAGCCAATCGACTGGATTTCACTATGTGATTAAAGGTGATTACACACTCTTGAGTGTTCGCACTTGGTAATGGTATATCTCACTAAGTCACTCTTCTTGGTAATACACTAGGATCACTCAATTTCGCACTTTTTCAAACAACTAGTGAAGAATTAAATCAGCCTTTGGAATATATCGATCCCCTCACTCTTCTTGGTTGCATCCTTCCCTTATATACTCTCCGAGCCACAATTGACCGTTGGCTATCATCTTGAGAGATTTGTCTTCCCTTTTCTTTATTGGATAGGCTCTATAAGGAAAGTTTTATTGACCGTTGAAGATAAATTTGATCCCATTGAATTCTGTTCGCCCATACAATCAAATCTGGGCTTCCATAAGTATTCCATCCTTCTTTAGAAGTTGTCTTGATGATTGATCTTGCTAATCGATTCAATATATCAAAATCAATATAAATAAGGTAAGTGAAATTCATAACCGTTGGTGATCTTGTTCTTGGTTTGGTCCTAAAGGTTCATTTGGTCCTGTCAAAGTAAGACTCTGTGTCTCCTTGTTTTCTCCTTCTGGTACACATAGACTCAGAAATGTCCTTCTACTTTTCCTTATGCTACACTCAGACTCAAAAGAATATGTCAACCTGTGACTCTTCTTCCTTAGAAAATATATGAATTTTTGTATGCATAAAATGGTTTGTTATCATCAAAACTAGGAGTTTTCTCAACAATGAGCTCTTGTTGTATTAAATTATTCTCTTAGTGTCAGTCAAATGACAACTAATTAAGCGTGTTATTCAAAAAAATTGTCTAGGAAAGCGATCGGGCCATAATTAAAGATTACAGTAGGAAAGAAAGGCTACCTATGTCACATCATATATAACAACCAAGAGGTCGATAAATTGGTTGAAACATATTCAAGTTATTTACAAACTCTTTTTGTGCAGCTGCATATATTAAAACTTCTATATACTATGAACTTTTGATCTTCTTCAAAACTATGTGATGCAATCGTGAGTGATCTCAACCAAAACAATGCAATGACAACAGAAGTAGGGATAGAATATATCATGATAGAGATAATTAAAGACTACAGTATGACAAAAAGACTACCTATGTTACATCACATAAAACAACCAAGAGGTTGGTACATTGGTTGAAATGTACTCAAGTTATTTATATATTCTTTTAGTGCAAGTGCAGAGATTAGAACTTTCGCAAACTTTAAACTTTGGATCTTCTTCAAAACTATGTGATGCAATCACAAGTGATCTCAACCAAAAAATAACAATGACAGCTGAAATAGGATAAAGAATGCCGTGATAGAGATTTATTATGATTCGGTTCTTCTTTCACCTACTCCGCTCTTCTGTCTCTACCAGTCCAATCAAGCCTATCCACCAGTTTTAACAAGTATTACAAATTGCTTCTGTGTAGAACTTGTTTCTCGTGCAATTCACCTTTCTGCAACATTAGTAGTTCTTCTGTTTCTGGCCACTCAGTAGAATTAACCCTTTCATTTTACCGATGCCCCATAACAGTCCTAGAGCTTTCACACCCTTTACTTATTTTTGTTTGTTCGGTCGGACACCCTCTCCCACGAAGGATTTACAAATCCCTTTCTCAAATTTGCACTTGTACGGCATATCTATTCTTGTTAAATCCGTCAATGATACGACGTGGTGGTTGACATGACATTATTATTAATACTTTTTAATGATGAGTTGGGCTTAATGTGGCGCCACACAATCGGCACATAAAAAAATATTAAAAAAGAAAAAGCAAAAATTTACTTTCTCATAATATTTAGCATTATTAATATTTTTCAAGGATGAGTTGGGCTAATTTAGCATCAGATGCCCAACTGAGTTTCGCATCATTACTTGCTTCATTTCCTATGCATGAGTTTTCCCAAAATGTGAATGTTTTCTCACAACATCTTATTCCTTGATCGGATAGACAAATTGCATGTCCTCATAAAAGAAAAGGAGCAAGTTAAATGCATCATATAGTTCTAGCGAAGTTGTGTTACACGGCTCACTCATGCGAGAGATTATGAGCATGCCGTGTCACACAACCATTTAACCCTCACTTTGGGGGTTAGGACACCAAGAGTGCCATTACTTTCGTACGGCGCTCACTTTGGTGCCAAAACTTTTTTTTCGCTCACTTGAGTGCCAAATCGGAGTAAAATCGATCACTTGAGTGCCACTTCGCTGGAAAAGCTAACGTGGCCGTCGGAATGCTGACGTGGCAGTCGGAAAACAATATTTTAATATTTTAATTAATTTTTTTGATTTTTTTTTTTTTTTTGAACTTTTTTTGAATTGTTTGTTTTTTTTCTTTTTTTTTTAAGGCCAGCGAGGGCCACCGTTAACCCTCGCTAGCCGCCGAACTCTCGCCCAGATTGGGCGAGGGCCCCCTCGCCATTAGCCGTGAAGGCCTTGGGTGAGGCCGATGAGGCTGTCGAAGGCCCTAGGTGAGGCCGGCGAGGCCGTTGACAGCCTCACTTGCGGTGGCGACGGCGAAGGCCAAGCGGCCCTTGCCCAGATCTGGCCCTGGGCAAGGCCGCAATGGCCCTCGGCAGCCACGGGGAGGCCGCAACGGCCTCACCCAAGGTCTTCGCGGCCAACAGCGAGGGTCCCACGGCCGGCGAGGGTCAACGGTGGCCCTCACCGGCCTTAAAAAAAAAAAAAAAAAATTCAAAAAAATCAAAAAAAAAAATTAAAATATTAAAATATTATTTTCCGGCTGTCATGTCAGCATTTCGGTGGCCACGTCAGTTTTTCCGGCGAAGTGGCACTCAAGTGAATGATTTTACTTCGATTTGGCACTCAAGTGAGCGAAAAAAAAGTTTTGGTACCAAAGTGAGCGCCGTATGAAAGTAATGGCACTCCTAGTGTACTTACCCCCTCACTTTGCAACCAATACGTCCTATTTGCAACCAATTAAAATTTATGTAAGAACTTTTCCCCTCTCTCTCTCTCTCTCTCCCCCCGTATTTACCATTGGCAGCCTATATCTCTCATCTGTGACCGATTTTGAAACTTTATGCAAGAACTTTCTGGTTTATCCATTTTTTCTGACGGTTGCCAATACCTTTCATTTGCATAAATCCTATGAGAAACATCCATTTAACCCTTTTACTTTTCTATAGCCAGCCAAGAAGCCCTTTTTGCATGCACCTAAGTAGAAATACATCTTGTCAAACTTAGTCCTAGAATTAGGCGGTGACCTTTCAATATCGTCTATATAAACTTACTACCTAAGTTTATAAGCCTACATTACCCTGCATATTCTTCCTTGCGTGTACTCATCAATGTACTCACCACCTTGTACCTAACCATTTTGATTGATTTCCAAACACATTACCCCTAGTTGCTTTTTCACTAATTTTTTTTATATTGAGGACTCTTGATTTTTTGCATGACTTTAATGGTATTGAAGAAGTGATTGACCAACCACATCTTGTGTAACGACCCGATTTGCTGAGGGCGGGGAGTGGTCGCCGGGGCTAGAAAGGGTCTGGACAAGGAATAGCTCCTAGCAAACTTCTAGGATGGCGAAGCAAAGGGGCAATTACTACAATTGGTTCTACTTCCTGCCTACGTTAAACAAGTAGTTCGCTTCTTCTAGGCCACAACCACAGCTCCGAAGATCCACTAAGCAAGCATTACCCACGGGGATGATTCATAAAGAATTAAAGCAGATAGGCTAGCTTATCAATCTCTAGATGAGTATTCACTCGAGAAGAAACTATTATAGTAGGTCCGAGTGAAGAATCTATTATAGTAGGTCCTCATACGCATATAGGTATTTTAATAGTTGGAAGAGTTGCTCCTCTCTTGGATCTTTCCAACACCCAAATGGGATTTTCAAAGGCACGTCTTTAGCGGGGGAATCATTCAGAAAAATGTATCTAAGGACAAACTTCACATATGACAAGTAATTACACCAGCCCTTATTTTGCAAAAACAGAAGTGGGCATCTTCCTTTCCCCTTTTGTGGATTCTCAAGCACGGGATTCATTCTTCCTTGTGGCTTAACTAACACCTTATCTTACTATTGTCAGTCTAGCTTGCATTCTATTCAAACCATTTTTCTTCCTTGCCACCTTCAAGGGCAAGGGATTAAATGGAAAAGAAGATTGCCTAGTGCTCAAAGGGATAAGGTTGGCCTCTCTATGAGTAAGACATACCGGTTATATATATACATACATACATATGTATATACATACATATACATATGTATGTATGTATATACATATGTATGTATGTATATACATATGTATGTATGTATATACATACATATATGTATGTATATACATAGTACGACCCTCCTGTATACATACATACATACATACATACATACATACATACATACATACATACATATATATATATATATAAAGTACGACCCTCCTGTAGAAAAAGGGAATAACAAAATCAAGATCATGCCGAGTGCAATGAAGGGACATAAAGTGCTAACAAGGAGATTTGGTTCTCATGATGAGAAGATAGACCATAGAGGATTGATTTTGACATTTCCAAATTGGAAGATTGGAACGAGCAAATGGATCAAAGACATTGTTAAAGCATAAACTAATGTACAGCCAAGTGAGACTAATAAAACGAAAAGAAATCAGTAAACAAGTTGATTCGATCACCAGCTTCTCCAATACTAAATATATCAAAAAGACTTTCCAAGATACAAATCAAGTTAACCTTTTCTCTTTAAAGATCTTTAGCAATTGTATATATGTATATATTTTATGATGAACTCTTGGTGGGTATGCGGTCATTGATATGATCATGTGTCATGTGCCTCATCTACTTAAATTAATTTGGTAAGTCTAGAGAAGCAAGAAATAAATTCATTAGCCGACTTTGTTGCATCACCTATTGTTCGTTCTCATCTTAAATAATTCATATTCTACCTCGTATTGCTGCTCTAATGGTATTTGAGCTCGTACATGTACTCTCATGGAGTCTCTTATAAGACAAAAGACTTCATAGAGAGCATTCATGTCTTTGCATATGCCTACTACCCAGATATTACATCCTTAATACTATTCAATTTGGCTTGACCAATTAAATGATTGATAATATTTGAGATGTATATAAAATTAGCAAAACTAGTCAATGACGTTTTGTTGTAGGAGAATAATAGATCAATTTTCGGACATTCTTGGCATAAATATTATCGACCACAAATTTAGTGGTAATGATGCAATGTGGCGAATGGGGAGTGAATCCTAATGATGCAAGAGTATTGAATAACTCTCAAGCTCAACTCGAGTATCGTCGATTGATCACCCAACCTTTACTGGTGCAAGTTATTATAATATTTAAATAATAAATCATGCTTTTATTTAACGGCTTAAACTTTTATAAAATTTGACAGTAGTCCCATAAATTCTCACATGTCTTACCAAATTTTCACACAAGCAAATGCCAATTTCGATTACAATTCAATTCGATGGGTTCAAGATTAAAGGTTGATCCTATAGGGAAGTTGTCAATTTAATGGACCAGTTGTTGATTTCATGGTTGTTGATTGATTACCAAGATATCTATTTATAAGTTGTTAAAGACTTTAAGGATACTAATTAACTACCTAGCAACTGAAAACTATTCTGATTGATTTCCATCACTATTGGTTGATCTTCCAAGATGGTTATTTAGCTTCTAAGGCTAGGGATGAATTTGGAGGGTCCACCCTTATTTAAAATGCATCTATTCTAGTTAAATATATTTAGTACTGTTTATTATGCATCATTAGAGTATTGTCATTACATCTTAACTTTACGAGTCTTAAGAGTATTGATGGTTTCAAAAGTCATAATTATGTAATTGTCCATAGTCATTAAAGCTTTTTAGAATTCCAATAGTCATTCTCGTTTTAAATAAATGTACAATCTCATTTTGCAGGAAAAGTGTTAAATTTGATGAATATTTGAGATTTTTCTCAAGTGAGTGAATTTCCATTTCAGTATTTTTATCCAATTAGTCTAATGGTACACCAAAAGTATCATTGACCAGTGGTGATCCTTATGCCTTTATGATGAACTTTATCTATCTTGAAATCATTTATCCTTTGTAAGTGGTTTGTTTATTTATACTTAGGTGGTAAACTTCATCTTGATCCTTGGCTAATGATATGAACTTTCAAACCTTGGTGTTAATCCTTTTATTCCAATTCCATAGGGTCTACATATGCATCCACATCAATCATTTACATTTAACACTTTTCCATACATTTCACCTAGAAAACGAATTTCATAGTCTCTCAATCCTATCACATGTCAATTTAGTATCACAACTCTAGGTTGAACTAGTTTAGAGATTTTTTTATTCCCCGTTTATTACTCCTGTAAAAAAAATAAAAATAAATAAAAGGCTGATTAGGTTCCAAGAGGCTTGAATTTGAAGCAAGCATACAACTAAAGGTGAGACTGTACTTTAGAGGATCTCTAGAGACAAATGGAGTGGTCCTTAACTTTTTGGAGAATTTGATGAGATAGGAGCAACAAGAGAGACTTCCTATTAATTGACCACACCATGATGATCTAGACCCTATTTAGAAACTTTGGTGATAAATCTAACAAAATGATAGGTGACTTCAAAAAATGATATTACAAGTGTCATAATTTTTGTTCAACCTTCACTTAAATGTCATAATTTTCGTTCAACCTTCACTTAAATGTCATAACTTTTTTCGATAAATTAAGTGTCTTAATTTTTGTACTACGCTTACTTGAGTATCATAACTTTTTTCTTACTACTTGAGTGTCATATAAATTTTTAATTGATCATTTGAGTGGTATAATAAAAAATGTACACCATAAGTGCCATGCTATGCCGAATTTTCAATACTTAGAAGAATGTTTTGTAAAAATTATAGTACTCAAGTGATTGATTGAAGTTTACGACACTCAAGTAAATGTTTTTCAAAAGTCCTAACACTAAAGTGATATAAAAAAAAAATTATAACATTCAAGTGAATATCGTACGAAAGTTATGGCACTTTTGATGCCCTTATCCCAACGTGGCTCAAGTGATTCCAATTATCGAGTTTGAAGGACAAGAGGAAAGTATGAAAAGAATGACTGTGAAGTCAAAGTGGAAGTGTCATAATTTGAGGATAACTCCAATCTAGACAACTTTCTCGATTGGCTATATACTATCAAACAAGTAATTAGACTTCTACTTACACCTAGATGACAAGAGATGAAAAGTTATTATTAAGTTGAAGAAGTATGCTTCACCTTTTTAGGAAAACTTAAAGAATCAAAGAGTTTGGAAAAGAAAGAGTCGAATTAAATTTTGAGAAAAACTCAAGAAACTTATAAAGAAGAGATTCTTGCCTAATAACTAAAAGCAAGACCTGTTCAAGATAAAATCTCTCAAGTAACATAGAATGAGCATTAAAGAATACATCCAGGAGTTTGAGTAGCTTCTTATGAGGTGCGATATTTAAAAAATGCATGAGCTACCATTGCTTTTTTTTTCTTGGTGGTATGAACATGGAGATTGCCAAATTGGTTGAATTTCAATCACATTGATCCCTCAAAGATGTTTGTAAACTAGCTATGAAGATGGAGAAACAACCAAAATGTAAGAGTTTGTCGACCAAATCATTGACAAATAAGACATCCCTTTTCAAGGGTGCTTCTTGCAAGGTTGAGGATACTTTAAAAAAGGATAAAGGTAAAGAGAAAATCACAAATTTTATCAAATAAGACCTCAAAAAGACTAACGATAGCATTCAAAAGTGCTTCAAATGCTACAGTTGTGGACACTTTTAGGAGACACTTTCAAGCTACTAATTGACGCGTTATGACCCTTAAGGATATCAAGAAGATCGATATGGGGCTTTAAAAAGCTATATAAGACATTAATTACATTAAATTTGAATATAAGGAGAAAGATGAGACCATAAAACAATAAAAAATGAGCAAGAATTTCTTCTTGTTAGGAGAGTTGTGCACCCTATAATGTTTCAAAAAGTGAAGGGGCAAAGAGAATATTTTTCAAATATATTACATAATTAATGGGAAGATATGTAATTTTATCATTGATGGTGGAAGTTACACCAATGTGTCGTCAACAACTCTAATCAACAAATTGAAGTTGTTCTCTTATAAGCAACCCCAACCATACAAGTTATAGTAACTAAATAAATGGATCATACGATCTCCTAGTAACTAAGCAAGCCTTTCTATCACTTTCAATTGAAAGAATTACCAATATTAAGTTATATATAATGTCAATCCTATGGATGCATATCACTTATTGTTAGAAAGGCTTTGACAATTTGATTGGAAAACCATGCACGATGAATAGAATGACAATTATTCATTCCATAAAGATAAAAAATTTATCATATTTACACATTTAAGCCCATTCATGAATCATAACAAACAACTAGAGATGGGAAATGCTAGTAATGAAAATATGTTTTTGGATGAAACACAAGTGAAGAGAGCTATTCACAAACAGAAAAATAATTTTACTTTATTTAAAGTCGAAAATTGAAAGAGTGAGATAAAGAGACTCCTACACTTGAAATTGCAACCCGTGATGAATGAGTTTTAAAATGTTTTTCTAACGAATTTACCACCTAGATGATCTCCTTTAAGAGGAATTAACAATCAGATCGATTTGCTTTCTAGTGCTTCTCTACCCAACAAAGTTAAGTATTGATACAATCCTAAGAAAACCAAAGATCTACAACTATGAGATAATGAGCTGATAGTAAGAAGATATGTAGGGAAAACATGAGTCCTTATTCGGTTCATTCCTATTTATGTTGAAAAAGGATGGATCCTTCAAAATGTATGTTAACAACCGAGCCATCAACAACATAATGGTTAATTATAGATAGCCTACACCTAGACTTGATAATATACTCAACAAATTGCATTATTCGAAAATGTTTTCCGAGATTGATATGAGGGGTGCCTACCAACACATTTGGATGAGAGAAGGTGATAAATGAAGAACAATTGTCAAGACCAAATAAGGCATTTATGAGTAGTTAGTCATGCCATTTAGTTTGTTAAATGCTCGTGGAACTTTTATGAGTTTCATGAACGAGGTCCTTTGTCCCTTTATTGGACAATTTGTAGTCATTTATTTTGACAACATGTATCTCATTTACATGTCTTTGAAGTCTTATGAAAGTGGAAGCTCTATGCAAAATTGAAGAAATATTAGTTCTTTTCAACAAGCATCTTATTCTTGGGCCTTGTAGTTTCCAAAAATGGGATCTCTATTGATCAGTCGAAGTAGAGGTAATCAAAACTCAGCCAATCCCAAATCAACCAATGTAAAGAGTTTCTATAGACTTACTTCTCTCTATAGATGGTTTGTGAACAGCTTTAGCAGCGTCATGACTCTAATTATGGAATGCATGGAGGATGAAACTTTCAAATGGCCAAAAATACCTTTAAAGCTATAAAATAAAAACTCTGGGAGTCTCTTATCCTTGCCTTTCTAGATTTTGATAAAGTGTTTGAGGTCAAATGCTATGCAAGTGGAGTCGGCATTAGAGTTGATCTCACCGAAACCCAAAGACCTCTAGCATATTTTTGTAAAAAGGTAAAAGAGTCAAGAAAGAAGCATTCTACCTACAATGAGGAGTCTTATGCAATCATAAGGACTCTTGATCATTGGAGCCACTATCTAAAGCCTAAACAGTTTGTTCTCCATTATGATCATGAAACTCTAAAGTATATTAGTGGTCAGTATAGACTCAACTCAAAACATGCTAAATGGGTTGAATTCCTTTAATTCTATTATTTTGTCTCAAAGTATAAATCTTGTAAGCCTAACGTTGTGAGAAATGTCCAATCAAGAAGGTATTCAATACTCATTGTTTGGGACTTTAGGGTTCCTAACTTCAATTCATTGAAAGAACTCTACGCTGAAGATATCGAGTTCTCACCATTATCGACAACTTCAAACATGGAGTTCGTGATATTTACTCAATTTATGATGAGTTCTCTTTAAGTAAAAAAATAAAACTGTGTGACAAAGCATTTCTTTAGAGAGTAATTAATTCGAGAAGCGCACGGTAGAATATTAACATGCCACTCAAATTAACAAAACTCCTAAAGTCTTTCAAGAATATTTTTATCGGCCGAAAATAAATGGAGATTTACATGTAATCATTTCTAGATGTTAAATGTGTCAAAAGGAAAAAAGTCATTTCCATCAATGACTTTATACTCTCACTTCCAATTCTGCCATGGTCTTGGGAGGATGTAAGCCTAGATTTTATTATGACACTCAAAAGAACTCAAAGGAAGAAAAGATGACATCATGATGGAGGTTAATCAATTTTTGAATATGGTCCATTATATTCAATGTCATAAGACGGATGATGGGGTTCCTTAAGCCATTGTATTGAATCGAGATTCCAAGTTATTGGGTTACTTTTGGAAAACCCTATAGAGAATGCTTACCACTAAACTCTTATTCAGCACCATTTGTCATTCACAAAATGGGAAAATTATCAAAAAAGTTTTAAATTTATTATAATTGTATCAATTCAGTCCTAAACCTTCTTCTTTTTTGCCAATTTAGTTTTAAGCCTTTTGTATTTATACTAGTTCAATCCATTCAGCAATCTTTAATTGGAATCATAGTTAGTGCCAACCAATGCTGTTGGTGTTGATATGGATGTTAGAGACACAAAACGACGTTGTTTTGCTTATGAAAATAAATTGAAAAAGCCTCTCTCAGCGTCATTCTTCTTAGTGGTGTCTTTCTCAATTTCTTTCCTCAAACTGATGGGAGGAAACCTAATTTGAGATCTTCCCTAAATTGAACATCGTTTTCTCCTTTTGATGTCAAAATTTTTGCCCCACATCAGAGTTGACGCTCAACCAACTCTTTCTTCGACATTCACTCCACCTTGCCTAATGCCTTCGCCCAACACTCACCCTACGCTCTCACTCAATGCTTGCCTAGATTCACTCGACACTACTACTCTCCTTGTGCTCTCACTCAATGCTCGCCTAGATTCACTCGACACTACTACTCCCCTCGCGCTCTCGCTCTAGCTTGACACTCACCCACATTTGCCTGATACTCTTGCTCGCCTACACTCTCACCCAGATTCGTCTATGCTCTCGCTCGCCCTGCATTCTCCTCAATACTTACCTAATGCCTTTGCCCAAATTTGCTCAAAGCTTAGTCGTCATTCACTCCGATTCACAAGATAGATGTTGATGTAGACAATGTACAAAATAAAAATCTAGGATTACTCAAACCCTTTGCCCAAAACGCTTTTACCAACGCTTGCAGGTATGACGCTATTATAATAGTTTTGGATATAGATATTACTTTATGCAATTTATGGTTTGCTTTAGAGTCTATTTGATTTCTCCATAAGAATTAGATGATCTGGCAATGTAAATGTGTTGCCATAGAGAATATATAGTGCATTAAGGAATTGTAGGTTAGACGATATAAATACTGCTGCAATCGAACTTTCTCCTATAGAATCATAATGCGAGATTTGATAATGTAGATACTATTTCTGTAATGTGAATTTAGGTTACTATAAAGAAATAGTATCTTGATATGCATAATGGCCTAACCTAGATACTATAGAATCTTCATACGATAATAACCTGACCCGTGTAATAACCTCTATAGCATTGTATAGTACCTTAACCAGTATAGTGACTTGTATAATGATATGATCTTATAGTGGTAATCCTTATGTGAACTTCGTGCTTATTAGTTTAAATTGACTCAATCTTAAGAATAGGATAGTTGGTCTAATAACTTACTTGCACACCCAAATCCATTTGAGAATTTGACTAACTTATTGAAAAGAGACTTAAACTCTAGAGTGTGATTATACTGGATTTGGCATTTTCATTTGCAGGTTAATGTAGTGAGACAATTCCTTTCAGCTGCTATGACCTATGTGGCCATGCTTAGTCACATATTTCTTTCCACCTCAAATTTCGTTCATTCCATAATAACTTTTTTTTGTCGTGAATTGTAGTGTTTATTCTCACCATTGGATTTGATTCGATTGCATTGAAGCCATTATTTGTGTATGGCTATCTCTTGTCTTTCTTTACTGCTGAATTTTGTAACAAATATCTTGATGTTGTTGAACTTTACTATTAAACTTCATTCTATCACATGAATATACAGCTGCTGTTGAACTTCATTTTATCGCATGATTATATAGCTGCTATTGAACTTTACTATTAAGCTTGAACTATACTATACTACATGTTTCGCGTTGGGAATGTTTGGACTGGTGTTGTTCTGAAAGCATAAATACAACTTTGCTACAATTGCTACAACCGATAAATACATCAACGAATTCATCACAATCGATGACATCAGTCTCTTTAAACAATAACAATATATATGTGTTTTGCTATTGTGGTCTGAAATGTTCTCCACAAATAGTAAAGACAAAGGAGAATCGAGGAAGAAGATATTCTGGCTATCCGAAATACAGAATTACGGAAAGTTGTGGTTTTATTTATTTATTTTGGTTGATATAGAAATTTGTCAATCATTAGGAAGTATGTCAAAAAAATTTCATCGGAACAATGTTGAAAAAAAACCAGTGTTGACACATGATAAAAATGATGGTAGTTCGATGGACGTTGAAGTCAGAGCACTCAAAGCACAGCTGAAACGTATCAAATAAGATGTGACAAAGCTAAAGAAACAAAATTCTACATTGAAGACAATGTTGGTTGTGTCGTAAGTGTTTTTTGTAATTATAAGAAGTATGTTATTTGGAACTTTGAAGACAAATGATATATTGAGCTTGCTGTAGGATTTGTTAATAGTAATTGTGTTATGTACACTCTTTTAGTAGCTATTTATAATATGTCTTGTATTTGTCAACATGAAGTATGTACATGAATAAAATGCAAGTGCTTTGCAATATTTTTTATTTTATATGTAATTTATTCTGAACCTTAACATAAAAAACATGTCATATTTTGCTTTTATGACTTGTTAAGATGATATTAAGAATTATTGTCCAAATATTCTTAGAAAAAGCAATACAATCTCACTACTTCATGGATAAGCAGTTACAATATAATAAGCAAACAAATAATAGATCCATAAATCCATTGTATTGCAATAAGAGATGGTCCATGAGCATAGTGCATCGCTAATCCCAATTCTATACAAATCGCCATCCAAGACAAACAAACAAAAAATATCCATAAACACTACTTCACTGATCTCATCATGGATAAAAATAGCAAAATGGATCAACACCACTTCACCGAACCTATATCGACAAAAAAGAGAGAAAGAAACAGCCACAATTTGTCATTATTAAATCCACATCCTATCACTTCTGGCTCTTTGAGCAACTTGTGGTACTTTTGCTAATTGTTCCATGAATAGAAGGAATCACATTGGCAAGACCGCCACCACTACCACTTGCACATTTGCGTGTACATCGTTGAACCTATAAAGTGTACATTCAATTTATGATTATAAAAACTTTACTAGTATAAACTAAGTTTCTAAGAAAAAATTTTATACTGTCCCATGAATAGAAGGATTCACATTGGTAGATCCACCATTACCACTTGCATCTTTGTTTGTGCGTCTCTGAACCTTTAGGCATCATATGACTTAATGAACTGGAAAAACCCTAAAGTTACCCATGTTAAAAAATGTGTGCTATTCATATATTACAGAGAAATGTTTATACTTCATAGTTAAAATCAAAAAATAGGCACAATACAAACATCCCAAGAATGTTAAGTCATCACATAATTATAAGTACTTATGATTTAGCTTATGCCCACAGGAGACGAAGACAAAAAGGCAAAAAATGTATAAAAAAAAACCCAAAAATAACTGTAAGCCTATGATAGTTTTAACTCTTATAATCAAGGATAGAAGAACCTCTAGATAATACTTATAGAAATTTATAAGTACTCTTATATAACATTTTTAGAAAATTGACTTTAAGTCCAGAGAGTAATGAGAATACCACACCCACATTCAAACACAAATTTCAACTGATTGTATGTGCATGAAATTAAGTATTGAATACTTACTAAAATATGTCAAAAATGAAAGTGTAAGAATGAGATAATCGAAATGGAAGCACTAACCAAAATTTTTTGCTTTGAAAATTCTCCTTACGATGATATAGATCGAGTTTTTCTAATTGAACATGTTGAGCTATTGTGTCCCATCTCCAAACAAATTTGACATATCATCTTTATTCCTATTCTTGATATCCTAGTTCCATTTGCCATTTGCCATTTCTCCCTTGATATTTTTTGTTTATGTCTATTGGGCTTCATCTTAGCTGGAAGTGGTTTAGGTGGTTCCCTATTAATCTTTTTCCAAAATTTCTCTCCACGAGTTGACATCATCATGTTCTCATATGCAGCTAAGAACTTGGCCTTTTTATAACACTTATCGATATAATCATATGCATCCTCTTGCCTATGAATTATAGTAGAAATAGCATGTGAACAAGGGATGCTTGCAAGTTGCCATTTTCTATAAAAGTAGTCTCTCTTGAACATATCCACCACATACTTGTCTCCTTTATTCATCACCTCATATCCAATATTACTACTCCATATCACTTGGTAGTATGTCGCACAAACTCTATTTTTTCTTTCTCTTTCCTTTTCTTCTTCTTCCTCTTGAATCACAATCCCTTCTCCACTTAACACATGTATCCATTTACGTATGTATCATTGTCATTATCATTATCTACATTTTCTTTAAAATACTGTAAATGCACTTACATCTAGCATGTATAATTTTTTCATTGAATGCCTCGCATAAATTGTTGTCAACAATGCCACATTTCACATTAGTGGTAAAAGAGCCCTACACCAATACTTTAGCTCTGTTTGAATTAAGTCATGATATGTGGTAGGACTAATTTTCTTCAATGCCTAAGAGTGATCATCATACTCAGGCATAGTATTGCTTTGAGCACATTGCAAAAATAGCATTTGCATTTGAATCCCCTTATACTTCTCGTCCAATTGGCATAAATGTGTTTAGCATATATCCTATGCTTGGCTGCAAGCAACAATGCTGCTACATATTGTAAAAGTCCCTACAAAAGATAGGTACTATGTAAATCATATGTTATAAGTGCAACTATTTAAAAGGCATGACAAATAAAAATTAAATAAGAAATTTATCTTTTGTTGTTATTAATTGCAACCCAACCCCGTCCATATGTATTTGAAATGTTTTAATCATACATCAAATTTGTTAGGAACTACATTCAGGTATTGCTATTTTAGCCTTGATAACTGCCCAAGCAATTGGAAACATCTGATCATTTGCATTTTTTCCAACATTATACAAAATCTGACCTTGACAAATTCATTTCAAGAAACAATCATCTAACCCCACATTTTTCCTATATCCACCAAAGAACCATTTTTTACAAGCAGTAAAATAAATGTACATTCTTTCAAATAATGCTTTAGATTACATATCAAGTTTTTCAACTTTCAATGTAATGGCACTCCCTGAATTTCGCTCCTTAAGCTCATCTGTATAATCTCACAATTTTACATATTTCTTCTTATAATTTCCCATCAATACTTTATAAGAATGCAACTTAGCTTTCATACACTAAATCATACTAACATCTAAACCTATTTGTTCCTTGATTAGCTCCTTGAAAGCAATAGTTTTAATAGTTGGGGTTATTCTTATTGTAGGAAGATAGTAATTTGTCAATCAAGAACTTGTCACTCTCCTATTTTTGAAACTAATGTTATAAGTATGCTCTGAATGGTATGTCTTCACATGAAATGATCCATTATAAACATCAACAAATCCAGAAATCTTCCAAGGACAACTCTCATTAGCACATTTTGCTCTAATAAACTTCTTATCATTTTTTATAATTTTATCTCTCTTTGATCATCCATTGCGTATTTTACCAAAGTATCTTTTAATTATTGACCACTATCTAATGTTATAGCAACAATAAGCACAAGCACAACATAATTAGGATTATATCTTGAAAACTTACTCATCGTCCTAGTAAAATCGTCATCTTCTCCTTCTGCATTAGACTCCAAACTCTCATTTGCATTTGCTTCATAGTAGTCAAGTCTCGTAACTAGCTTTAGACCACATTCAAAGGTTGCAATGTTACCAATTCTGCAAATGGTTCCCCTATAGTAACCTCCTTTGTGGCCCTCTCGTGGAACTCCATCACATTCTTCTTTACTTCCAGAAACTCTTCGTTATCACGATCATCATCTATGAAGAATTTTACATTGCTAAAAATGTCCATCTCGTTGTCATTCATAATATCATCCTCTATGTCAGTATAGTCACCTTCATCAACTAAGTCATTAGGATTTAAATTACTTATGTGTTCAATGACTGTCTTATTAGCTAAATTAACATTATCACAAGTAGCCTCATCAAATCCCTAAGCAACATCCTCACTTTGGCCATCACCCTTACTCTCAACTACACTAACACCCTAACTATCACCCTCACCCTCACCCACACTAGCACCCTGACCATCACCTTCACCTACCTCATCGGCTACAAATTTTTTTCCATATACTTCAATTAACCCACGATGTAAATAGCTAAAAAGTAGATCGACAACACGGCTCTCATCCTATGTATATATATATATCTCAACTCATCTTCTAGAGACTTTTCATGATATTTAAAACAAAGCTTCTCGAATTTACTATTGACCATTTTCTCGATATCTTTGATGAAGCTTTCATAGTTCGATGAACTGATATCAACTTTTACTAAATTAGTCTTGCCCTCCACAAGGCGACGGTAAAAATTTCCACCATATAAAAGGCACACCCAAGCTGACTTGTTGCTTATCTCAAATCTACACAATAAACGCAACGTATGTAAGAAAAAACAACCACATAATGGACATTTTGACTTGAGCATAAGTTTTGAATCCTCTCAATCTCATAGTATCTCTAACAATAATACATTTTATTATATATTCTCATTTAATGAATCCATATGAGAAAGGCCAAGACTTACTTTACAAACTAAGTTATTTAATTGAGATACTCATTTCATGTTGTCCAACACCTCAAAGGACAATAGACAATAAGCAACTAAACTCTTATTTAGACCAACCCATGATTCGTTAGGCACCGTAATTCAACTATTACCTCACCGAATACCATTTACTAAGTATCTTCTGCTGTGTTTGGCAACAAAATTCACAAAACTAGTTCGAGTATTCTCAATTGGCTCAAAGTTTAAGTATTTTAGTTTCAAATTTGCTCATTCATCAATGCATGAGGCATCCTCAGGTGCATGCCAATCTTTCACTATCATGCCAAAAAACATGCAAAGGTATTTTTTTTTCCCTACCAACAACAATGAATGCAAGGAGTCGATGCAGATGGATAATATAAGATAAGATAAGGAGAGCACACTAAGTTTGGGACCACCACAATGTACCTTTTAACTGTTCTTCATTATTGTCATGTTCACTCAATGCTCAACACTCGCTGACAACAAATTGAACCAGGACCACAACCCTTCCTTTTGTTTGCTGTGGTATGTGATTGGCGAGTTGGGTCGTAGTTAGGTACGGGCAAGTCAAGTCGCAATTGGGTCATAGTCGAATCGAATCTTCGCAATATAGGCATGTTTAGGATTGCAACGGACAGACAAAAGCATCAGCAAAAGGGCCTCGATTCAAAGGCCACTAACAAAAGAACGGTTTGGCATGAAGAAATCTCCAAGACAAGATCAAATCTAGAGAAATAGCGAGAATTTTGGTCGAGATCAAATTAGAGCTCAACTGGTTGGGCAAATTCGATTTGGGTGAGAATAGGGTTTTTCACGTCATGAGAAGAACGCCGCTAAGAGGAATGATGCTGAGAGAGGCTTTTTTGATTCTTTTTTTTTCATAAGCAAAACGACGTCGTTTTGTGTCTCCGGTGTCCATGTCAATGCTAGTAGCGCCAACCGACGTTGACTAGGATTCCACGTCAAATTATTCCGATTGAAGATTGCCGGATGGATTGAATTGGCATAAATACAAAAGATTTAAAACTAAATTGGCACAATTACAATAGATTTATGACTTCTTAAGTAATTTTTCCTTCACAAAATTAAGGTAACCAACTACACCTTCACAACTCTTCTTCAAAGTAACGTGAGTAAGACTTTGAAGGACTGGGATTTAAAGATTGTGCATGATGCGTTTTCTTAAAATGAATCATCAAGTTACACTAATGGCCAATCACCTTTTGAAGTTCTATATGGAATCGAACCTCTCAGACCTATTGAATTAATTCTCATTCCATCCAATTCATAAGCCAATTATGAGGCTAAAGAGAGAGCTCAAGTGATGAAGAAACTTCATGAGTGGATTTGATCCAAGATAAAAAAAAAAAAAAGGCAAATAAGATTTATAAAAAGAAAGCAAACAAGCATAGAAAGAAGGTTCGATTTCAAACTAGTGATCTTGTATGGGTACACTTGAAGAAAGAGAGGTTTCCATCTTGTCTAAAGAACAAATTCATGCCTAAAGCTGATGGCCTATTTAAAGTACTTGAGAGAATCAGTGACAATGCTTACAAGGTTAACGATCTAGAGACTATGGCACCTCGGCTACTTTCAATGTGAGAGACTTTCTCCTTTTTTCCAAAGATAAAGGCCTATGAGTTTCAGTCAATCATCCTTGGGAGGTTGATGTAGGAGCATCATATTCAATTGACCAACTCTCAAGCTCAACTCGGGTGTTGTTGATTGATCCAGCCCAATCTTTACTCCTACAAGTAAATGCTAATTTTGGCTACGATTTGATTCGATGGTTCAAGATTGAAGATGTCGATTCTAGATGGAAGTTGTTGATTTAATGGACTAGTTGTTGACTTCATGGTTGTTGATTGACTACCAAAATGTCCATTTAAAAGTTTGTTGTTGACTTCGAGGCTATTAATTAATTACCTTGCAACGGAAGGCATTTTGGTCAATTTCCATTATTATTATTTGATCTTCAAAGGTGGCTATGCGGCTTTCAAGGCTGGTGGACCAATTTGGAGGGTCTACTCTTAATTACAATGCACGTAGTCTTAGTTAAACACATTGACTCCTAGTTATTCTGCATCTTGATAGTATTGTTGGCTACAAGTCCTAACTTCATGAGTTTTAAGTGTGTTGACTATTGATGAGTCATAATTATGTAATTGTCCATTAAGGTTTTCTAGGATTCCAAAAGTCATTTTTGTTTATTTAGTACAGTCCCTCTATAAAGAGATGTGCTATCTCTTTTCATAGGAGATGACTTGCATTTGATGAATATATAAGATTTTCCTCAAGTTAGTGAATTTTTATTTCGATTCCTTATACAATACCTTCAATGGTGAACCATAAGTTATCTATCCTTGACTAGTGGCGATCTTTTATGTCTTGGTGGTGATGGTGAAGTCTTTTAATCCTTGGTGTATGGCTTGTTAATGCCAAACTTCATCTTGAGTCCTTTAATTGACTAGTGCTATGAACCATTAGGCCTTGGTGATGAACTCCTTCAATTCTAATGCCATTTTTCCATACATACACATCCATTTAAAACCTTTCCATCATCCCTTTCTTTAAACACTCTCCTATACACTCCACCTAGAAAACGAATTTTAGAATCTCTCAATGCCGTGATACATGATCAATTATTGTCTTGATAATAGGAGACGACATTCACAAATCAGAAAAGTCAACTTTTGTTTTTTTGACCCGTTTGACAGTAAATTCTTTTATAAAAAATTATTAAATTTGCACAATTCAATCATTCATCATCATATTGGGGAGAGTATCATGATCCTTCGATGAGGATTTCAGCATCATTACGATTCTTCGAAAACAAAGCAAGAAAAAAGATAGCATAATTTATATGCTTTTACTAATCATAAAAATGAAATGCATGACCGTTTAGGGGTGAGCATCGGTCCAGGGTTGACCTTGGACCGACCTTGGACTGGCCCAACCCTGCCGGTCCTGGTCCGGTTCCCAGGGGGAATGGGTTGGTCCTTGGTCCTAGGATCCCTGGACTAGTACTATGCGGGTTGGTCCTACTCGGACCAACCCTGACCTTATATATTAGATAATATATTTTAGATATATTATATATTATATATCTTAATAATATTTTTTTTATCTATTTTAAAGAGCAAATCATAACTCAAACGGCGTCCTCATCCTTCAATACTATTGTTTTCTTCTCTTTCCTTTATCCTCTTAGTATTCAATTTGCCAATTAAAATCAAAAGAAATAATTTCATTCGTAAGCAATATTGCCTTGCTTGCCGCTCACCTCCGGTCGCTCGCCACTCGACGCTCACCTCACTTGTTGTTCTCACCCCGTTTGCTGCTTATCATTCACCTTGCTCACCTCTGGTCGCTCGTCGCTCGTCACTCGTCGCTCACCACTCGACGCTTGTCTCGCTTGTTGTGCTCACCTTGCTCGTCACTCGACGCTTGTGCCCTTCACCTCTCTTCACTAACCTTGCTCGTCACTAAGTAAATTAGAAGGAAACAAAACCCTAAGATTGCTCATAGAGCCACAAGGCAAGTGTTGCTCACGAGCAATCTTAATCGCTTTTATGGTTTCTTATTTTTAGCAAATGTAAAATTTTTATTGTTGCATTATCTTAAATTTGTTGAATATGTATTGGTATTTATAGTTTTGTTGCTTAAAACCACATTATCGATAGATATGTAATTTGAAATAATAAGTTTGCCTTTTTAGGAATACAAAAAATGAAAAAAAAAATATCAATTGGTCCCGGGTTAACCCTAGAACCGGACCGAACCCATCGGGTTGGTCCGGTCCTCAGTCCCAGGCTCAATAGGGTTAGTCCTTGGTCCCAAAAATTGAGAACCAACATTGTGCGGGTTGGTCCTAGGTTAGGGGGTGGACCGACCCAACCCGGACCATGCTCACCCCTATGACCGTTGACGTATACATAAGATCTAAAAGAATTATATAGCTCGACCGCAAGAATAAGATCAGAACATCATAACATCGCCCAATTAACTTGTTTTCTTGAAAAGGAAAAAGGCCGTGGAATTTCTTTCTTGTGATTTTTTAATTAAGGAAAATTTTCTTTTTCTTTTTTTCAACTCACCTAACTTGAGCTATAATATCTAACGCCAGGCACATGAAATCTCCAAAACATATAATGTACTTTTAAACTTGTATTATTCTTTTTAAAATTTTGAGAAAAGAACTTTCTATTCGAGGGGGATTTTAGTTCAGAGTTCCTTCAAATTTGGTCATACTGGTAGCTCGAGCCGGCACCAACACGACCATCACAATAGCCAGGTATACCCTTCTGTCTTGTCTAAGCCTCAGTTCTAGATTCATTGCCGTTGGATCCCCTAGAATTGGACGCACTCTCTCTCTCAAATGCTTTCATGCTGCCTTACGAGAAAATATTGGGTGTATTTAATATGCCACATAGGTTTTATAACAAATCATCTAAAGATTGACACATGGCAATAATGGCCCCATTTTCAAATCTTTTCTCTCCTTTGTTACTTCCTTTCTTAACGAATAAATACATTATTGGTGTTAAAATTTTCGTACGGTACACTTTGAACCTAAAAATTTTCTTTCACTTATTTGAGTGTTATAAATTTGAAAAATCGATCATTTAAATGCCACTGTTAACGTAATGTGGCCGTTGGTCCACGTTAACTTTTTCAATAGCTACGTTGGACGACCGAGTTGCCATTTCAACTTTTCTGACGGCCACGTCAACTTTTCTAACGGCCACGTTAGAAGTGTCACTTAAATGATCGATTTTTCAAAAAAAAAATTTTGGTAAGGGTAAGTAATATAAATCAGATAATCAACTTTACAAAAGGGTGAGACTCGGCACCAGCACACACTCAGCAGGACAACATATCACTGGAGTAGGTGGGTACCAAGTTCACTAAGAAGGCCTAACTGCTACACACAGCAGCTTTACAAAAGAACCAGAACGGACGGATCCGCTCCTGTCACATCTCCTCGCAAAAAATTCGAGGATCAAATCCCCAACATCTCTGTAGTCTTTTGTCCCGGGCGGGGGCTACCACAGATTTAAACGATAGAGCTTTGTCTTTGACCGCTTTGATTTTTTTTTTTTCAAATTTATGGTGCTCAATTAAACCAAAAAAAATTTTGGCCCTAAAGTGAGCGTCGTACGAAAGTTTTTGACACTCCTAATATTCCATTACCCTTTTTATCATGT
This sequence comes from Corymbia calophylla, assembly GCA_014182845.1. Lineage (NCBI taxonomy): Eukaryota > Viridiplantae > Streptophyta > Magnoliopsida > Myrtales > Myrtaceae > Corymbia > Corymbia calophylla. Next base: position 35,147,113 of record CM024700.1, on the reverse strand, counting down.
TTCCTCCGTTCATCTCTCTTTTCCGTTACTTTCTCTCCCTGAATATTATCTCCCCGCCGTTACCCTCTCCCTCTTGCCCACTTTTCACCATTCTTCTTATGGTACAAACACCAGAAGCACACAATGCAGAAGCGGAGCTTCATTTTTGTTTCTCCTTTTATTTTTGGGGCCATAATCTCTGCAATGTGGCTGTTAGAATGGCTCCAGATCTGGCCAAACTTCTAGATTGAGCCGCCCCTTCGGCGTTCCTTGACACCGACAGCGGCCATGGACATGGATAAGTGTTGTCCATGGCTAGCGTATGGTGGATGGGAAAGATGGATATCCAGGGGATCAAAAGCATGCCCGAACAACGCTGAAGATGGCCAGGGATGAGCGTTGGCGTGCTCGAGAGCGGATGGTGCATGGCTGGCCGGTGACGCTGCAATCCACAGCACAAGTGTCGTCTATGGCCTCAAAAGGCAAAAAGAAAAGGAAGAAAATGGCGAACATGAGGGAAGGTTAGAGAGAGAGACAGGGCTTTGACCGTGGGGACGGAGCTTAACCGAGAGAGAGAGGGTCGTTCAAAAATTTTGAACAATCCAACACGTGAGCCCAGATCGACACGTGTCGATCTGGGATGGTTTATTAAATATCCTATGTGGCATATTAAATATACCCAATATTTTATTTTGCGGATCACAAGGAATCTAAAAGAAAGAAATAAAGGGTGAGAAGCAACGAATTGCTGTTTGTTTTTGAGAGGTGAACTCAAGTCATGCATGCGAAATCACTCCATCGAAATAAGTATTGAACAGAAGGAAGAAGAATTCATGTGCAAATTTACAAAACTAAGCTCGCATTTACATGGCAATCATCAGTAAGAAGCCAGTGGAAAGAGCTATGTGATGTTTAAGTGTAGAGAAATTTATATGACTGGAGAAATCATCACTTGGCCTGACTCTGTTAAAAGCAGTAAATAGCATGGTTCATGCGAGTTACATTTAGATAATTGTTCCTTCCTGACCGTCCGACTTTTGGAAAAAAATCATTTGTCTGTCGCGACCTCCCCCTCGCATCCCGGGAGGCTAATGGCTCGGCTGAACGCCTTTCATTAGGGTTTTAGCCGGGGCTCTCCCAAGCCTACCAATTCATGACTTAAGGGTCGAGTTTTTAACCTGCAATTCAATTTCATTTAAAAAGGAGTCGCCACTAATCAGTTTGGGGTGGGTCGATTAGAAACCCAAGTAAAATATCGGGAGAAATATTTTACTCATGCGAAACTGCAGAAACCCAGGATCGGAGACTTGATTCACACTAGTTAATCACTAATGCCCTTCCTAGGTACCTAATCTTGTTTAAACCTTTCAGGCTTGGTATTTTTTAAAAATTTTTCAAGGGGTTTTGCATTTGTGAAAAAGTATTTTTTTTCGGCTTTTTTCTGAAATATAAATATTTTTTTGGGTTATTCTGATTTTTTGGAAAAATATAAAACATTTCTGGATTTTTTGGTATTTTTGGAAACTATAAAACATATTTTTGGGTTTTCTAATATTTTTTAGAAATTATAAACTATTTTTCGGATTTTATAAAAAAAATATTTTTTTTTCGAATTTCTTAAAAAAATATTTTTAAAATATTATTATAATATTAAAAGGAACTGGGTCGGATTCCCGGGTCGGGCTCGACCCGGATCGTCCACCATCAGCTAGAGACATGGACTCAGCCCAACATTTTTAATAAAACACTTTGAGCCCAAAACAAAGCTGAGCCCATCTTTTAATTAAAAAAACCAGCCCACTATTAACTTATGGCCCATTAAAGAAAAAAAACCCTAGCCCAAGGACAAAACGAACTGGGTCGGGCGAACCCGCGGGCCGACCCGGCTTCCTCTTCAGCTGCGGCTCACCCGCGGCGACTGAGACGACGACGTCGCCTCCTTACCTCCGCCCCGCCGAGGACTTACCTAGAAGGCGTCGCCGGCTGCGTGGAGTGGCTGGTCAGTCCAATACCGACCGGTCATGACAAGGCGGCGAATACAGTTAGCGGGCACCGGTCAGGAGGGCCTCCTCCTCGGCGAAGGCTGAAGGCAGCCGAAAGGGGGAGGGGCGACAGACGACGTGCATGACTGGGACAGGACAGGAGGCGAAACCGGCGACGGCGACACGTGCAACGACTCAGTGGGGGTCGGCGAAGGTTTCCCTACGCGGCTCGTGGCGTCGGACGGCGGATGAGCTCGGAAACCGAACTGCATCCGTCTGCCTCGCACATCCCCGAGTCGAGATCCTCGGGCGCCGACCCCGAACTTGAACAAACGAACGCAGAAAAGGAAACACAGAGCAACACCCACCTGTCGGCTCGAGAAGGGAGGCTGCCGGTGATCGCCGGAGGCTTAGACGATCCCTCCTTTCTATTCCCTCGGGTCTCTCTCAATTTTTTCTTTTCCTCACAGCTCTCTCTCTTCTCTTTTTCTTTTTTTTTCTCGGATTTCTGCTCCCCTTTGAAGCTGCTTCTGCTCGCCTCTATTTATAGGCCGAGGAGGACCCGGTCGACGGAGGGTTTGGCTGCCGGTCGACGGTACGCTGACTGGCCTCCCTCTTAGCCGAACCGACGTCCCATCGGCTCCTCTCTACTCCGCATTAAAAGCTTCCGCCAAGACGTCCCTTCCGTCCGGGTATCTCGCCGAATATCGTGCTGCTTCGTTCGGCGGCATTGATGGCGCCTGCGAGACGTCCCCATCCGTCGCCGGCTACCTTATCCTCCGTCCTCCGCTCTGCTCTCCTGCTTCTCGCGTGCAGGGAAGAAGAAGAAGGGAAGAAGAAGAAGATGGAGAGGGCCGGGCCAAGGGAAAATTAAAAGGGAAATGGGCCCAAGGCCCGTGTCAGGGAGAAATGAGAAAGGAAAGGGGGCTGGGCTTCGCCTCAACTCCCGTGGGCCTACCTCTTTTCTTTTTTCTTTTTTTCCATATTTCATTTTTTTTCGAAAATAAGGGAAAATAAAATTTAGTAAATGTAAATAATATTAGTACTTAGGTGATGCAAAAATCATTTTTGTTAGGGCCAGATTAGTCCCTAATTTTCTAGGCAATTTAAATTATAATACTTAGTCAAAATTTAGGTGTCAACATTGTCTACCGATTTTTATGATTTTGTCCTTTTGAGGAAAACAGAGGTATGCAGATGCGTACGCTTGTTTTGCAAAAACACGTGATCTCAGTCAAGTCCATGACCGTCTGCTTCATTACTCTACGAAGGCAAAGGTGCAGTTTCTCATCTTCAGGACCATCTTTCATTGATTCTTCCCATAATTCAAAGCACCCTATTTATCTTCATTGAATATGAGGGATCAGACGTCCAATCGACTAAGATTCCGGAGCCACAAGAAGAATTTGAGAATTTGAATGGGGAAAGCGAATGATCCACAGCCCGGGAGCAACGGTCGATACTGCAGCTAATTGGAAATTTAAGACCTTGGTGGATTTCATTCTTGGTTTCAGTCAATGGCAAATTCAAGCGTAAAGAACGAATCCAAGATTAATTTGGGCTCCAACTTTAGTTTGCAAAAGACAGGATCAACATATTTTCCCATATACTATTCTGGTTTTGAGCTATCTCAGTCTGTTCTTGGGTTGGGTTTTTTAGGATTTCATCTGCAGATATGCCAATGATGAGCAAAGGTCTTATTACCGAAGATGCACCTCAATGCCATAGTACTGAATCCGGATGCTGGTTCATGTCGCGTTACCTTTTCCGATGTTCTAGTAGATGCACAGTGTGGTAAAAAATAAAGGTTATAGGAATGTGTCTCATCTGCTAGGCATCAGACAGTAAATGTGCGAAACTGCGAAGATTGAAAACATGAAAACCAAACCACTTATATATCACATATGAACTTAGTATACACATCTTTTACTATTTCTCGAATGTAAAATGGAATATTTCCATTGAACTTATTCACCCTGCTTGACAATTCCGTAAAATTCAGCAACACGGGAAGTTTCTTCAGCACTCAATTTCTACTTCTTCATTTTTCAACACAAAGTCACTTAGAAGTTGAAATCATTCTGGGACTGTTCTAGCAGCGGACATCTCCTGAGACTGCCAGGTCTGACTGGCATCGTCCTCATTTTCACCCGTGAGCTCCTCAAGGGACTTTCCTTTGGATTCAGGGAGTAACAGAGTGAGCAACATCCCTATGAAGTTGATCACGCCGAGCAACATCAACGTGTGCGACATTCCAAGGCCTTTTGGGTAACTGGTGTCTCTCTCCGACGGCTTTCTCCCCTGAGAAGCATACAAAAACCCAAAGGACCCGATGATTGCCCCTGCCTTTCCACTCGCTGCTGATATGCCGTGGCAAGTTGACCGGAGCCTCGCAGGGAAAATCTCCGCTGGCACGACAAACGTTGTGGCATTGGGCCCAAAGTTGGCAAAGAAGAAGGTCATTGCGTACATGAATATGAAGCCGGCGTGGTGTCCCTTCCAGTAACTGTAAGGGATCGCTAGCCCGAACATGAACACAGTCATGAAGAAAAAGCCCATCAACTGGATAGGAAACCTTCCAATGTGATCAATCAAAGCGACCGTGAACCAGTATCCAGGGACGGTGCCACAGAGCGCAATCAAGGTCTGTGCTTTGGCAATGTGGTAAACTTCTTGAATCGCGTTCATGGAAGCTGCGGAGGGAAGCCAACCCACGCTGCTGAAGATGTCCTTCTGGAAGAGGTTGGAGCTGTAGTAAGCAATGTCCAAACAAAACCAAGTGGTGGCGGTCCCGAGGAGGTGGAGCCCGTGGCGGCGAGCGAATTGTCTGCTGAACAAGCCGAAGTTGTTGGATCTCTCTAGCACAAACCTTTCCACCTTCTCGTCCTCGGCCTCAAGGTCAACGTTCAACACCTTAGACATGTCGGTTGCCGCCTGCTTAGCGTTCTTGGCCACTAGGGCGGTGTAACGAGCGGTCTCGGGCATCTTCATTCGCCAGTAGAAGGTCATACCGGCTGGGATCGCTCCAAACATCAGAATGATCCTCCAGATGTAATCGGCTTGCGAAGGAGTGGAGCCTGCCCTATCAGATGAGTACGGATGTGTGGGAAAATAATGCTCGAATGCGCTTGAGACGATGAGGGCCACGATCCCTCCAACCAGTATCCCGAATCCTTGCATAGCAAAGACCGCAGCAATGAACGCACCACGGGTCTTCTTGTTGGCATATTCGGACATGATGGTCGCGGACAACGGGTAGTCACCGCCGATGCCGAACCCGAGCCAGAACCGGAAGAAACAGAGGGTGGTCATAACAGCGTTGGAATTGTGGCCGAACGAGAGCCCAGAGGCGACGGAGCAAAAGACCATGAGGAGCAGGGTTAGGCCATATACTAGTTTTCGTCCCAACTTGTCACCAAGCCACCCGAAGAAGAGCTGCCCGGCCAAAGTGCCACACAGTGCGACACCATTAACAGCAGATGCGACATTGATAGGCATAGCACCGGGCTTTGCAGACTTGGCGTTATAGTAGTATATCCGACCGAGTAACTTGGTGATGAGAGAAATACTGAAGAGATCGTATGCGTCGGTGAAGAATCCCATCCCCGCAATCACGATGGCGGTGAAATGATAATATTGTATCTTGGCCACATCGAGCGCATTAAGCACCCCCAGTTGGTTCCGAGCCATGACCGGCAACCAAATCCCACCTCTGTACAATGAAAGATCATTTAAGTCGTTCTAGTGAATGCATTATATACCTACTGTACCTTCATTAGCAGTATTACAAGAAATTCAAGGCGTGTCTAGTCAAAATGCAACAAAACAGAAGGTTAATCATGAACTATCAGTTCCAACGGTCCAAGTTATCTATCCTCCGCATCTAAGTAGCCAAGTCAACCAATAGTGAAACTTTCAACATTTCTTCTCAAAGCTTAGATAAAGGCTAACGTGTTTAATGAGCTTCAGATTCACGGAACCTCTCTCGTGTTTCAAAATTCAATGAACACTCTTGATGTGGAAAAAAACCAGCCGGTTGTAAATCGACCACCGATAGGTACCAAGGACACTTGCATCATCAAAAGGACTCGACTTAAACCTTTTAATATGAGGCAGCTATGAGAAAGATACAGACAGACTCGTCGGATTTCCTATTAAAACACAGTGAACTTTAACAAGTCCAGTACAGTTTGTTCTGAGCTAAAGAAAGATAACCCAACCAACCAGCCGGTTTACATTCGTATATGTGACCTTCGAAGTCGATGTTTCAACAACTCCGTGTCTAGAATTATTGTCGACACATGTAATTAAACGTTTGATCACATCACCGGAAGCCCAGGTTTCACGTCAACCATGTTGACAGTTTCTTTGCTACAGTTACCAAGTGTTTCAGAATTCAGACTACACTATAGCAGGAAAATTGAAAGGAAAATTTCTCTCAAACTGTCGAGAACCTGTTCTAAAGTGATTAATCTGAGTAGAAGGGCGAGTCTGCTACAAAAAGATTTGCCAAGAACGAGCACCGAAAGACACTAAAAGAAGCGCGCAGAGGCAAAAAACAAAGCATACCAAAGTCCACCTATCTGTGCAAGAGGAATTATCCCAAACGAGTTCGGTGAAGAGAAAATTCTTTTTTGGTTTTCTGCTGGTTTTTATGGAAGAAGACAAAGTCAGGAGGAAAAGTTCAGCATACATGAACAGCTATCCATATCTATCTCTAATCACGGAAAAAGGAATGAGCATGAGGAATACATATGTTATGAGTCGAGAGCCATTATTTGTGCATGCAGCGCAAGGTGCTCCAGTTGAGTTCAGGAGCACGAGACGCTATAACACGCAGAGAGCCATAAAAATGCTACGACGGTTGCTAAAAAAGCCATGTTTGTATCTTGTGACCTTGTAAGCGTTAATTATTGAAAGACAAGTGGAAAGGAATCATTGTGCATGCAAAAAGAGCAGCAGAAAGTTACAAGGCAGATCTCTCTGATCCTAGAATCACTGTGAAGAAAACTTGTAGTGGAGTCTCCTCTCATCGAGAGAGAGAGAGAGAGAGAGACTGACCAGCTCAGCTCGGGGAAATGAATGGTGGTGCTGCTGGATTTGGGTATGGAGTGAGTGAAATGGGAGCTGGGGTGGTCGGGTATTTAAATGCTTCTTTGGCCAGCAGAAAACTTGAATCCGGATGGGCATCTCCCGGGATATGCCTCAATATTCAAAAGTCAACGGGTGAGTCTTTTTCGGAAACGGGTGAGCTCAAACATGGAGAAACAGTGTCCTGGTGATTTCGCAGCACGACTGTCGCCTTCACGTCACGTCAGATGGAAAGGAACCCAAAAAAAGAGTAATAAAAGTATGAAGGCAGAAAGATTTACTAGAGATACTTCTTCTGCTCTTCGCATGAAATGATAAACGAGGACGGCCGCTCCTTCCTAATTTTCTCACCCATGGAAAGAAGAAGAAGGACGGACCTAAGTCAGTCCTTCAGTTGCTTCTTCTGGATCTCGTATGGAACTCAATATTTCTAGACATAAAACATACAGAGGTAGAGCCGGACGCAAGGCTCGAAAAAAAAAAACTATATCGGATTGGAGAGTTAAGGCATGCGAGCACTAACATGTAAAAATAAGGATTGCATTTTTATTAGCCTGTCGACGGTATCTCCATTAGACAGGCAAGGCAGCCTTTAGTCGGTGTCAAAAGGCACCTGCTCTTTGGTGAGGAACTCTAAAACTTCCAAGGATCCAAAAAGCATCCTAGGTTTAGGATTCAGGATTTTATGTATGAAATGATAAACGAGAATTACCGGTGCTTCCTAGTTTTCACACCCACAGAAAGAAAAAGGAGAGAAATATAACCTTAATGAAGATAATTCATCATATCTATGTGTATGTGTATATGATAATTATGATTCGAACTAAAAGAAAGAAAAGATAATTGCAATGAAGGGGGAAAATAAGTCGAAAACTCAAGGGCAAAAGGACAATCAAATGAGTGATTATAAAAATTGATATTTTTGTATTTTTATGAACTCTTGGCGGGCGACCTAAAACATGAAATTATTTGCGGTCTCTGATAGGGTATGATCATATGTTATGTGCCCAGTCCGCACGTTACAAACCTTTTTTTGGAAATCCTTATGTGAACTTCGTGCCTATTGGTTAGGAATTGTAGGTTAGACGATATAGAGACTGCTGCAATCGAACTTTCCCCTATAGAATCATAATGCGAGATTTGACAACATAGATACTATTTCTATAATGTGAATTTAGGTGACTATAAAGAAAGAGTTTCTTGATATGCATAATGGCCTAACCTGAATACTGTAGAATCTTAATACGATAGAATGTGATAATAGCCTGACCCATGTAATAACCTCTATAGTGTTGCAGAGTACCTTAAACGGTATAATGACTTGTATAATGACATGATCTTATAGTGGTAATCCTTATGTGAACTTCGTGCCTATTGGTTTAAATTGACTCAATCTTGATAATAGGATAGTTGGTCTAATAACTTACTTGCAAACCCGAATCCATTTGAGAATTTGACTAACTTATTTAAAAGAGACTTAGACTCTATGGTGTGATTATGTTGGATTTGGCATTTTCATTTGCAAGTTGATATAGTGAGACAATTCCTTTTAACTGCTATGACCTATGTGGCCATGCTTAGTCACATATTTATTTCCACCTCAAATTTCGTTCATTCCATAATAACTTTTCTTTGTCTTGAATTGTAGTGTTTATTCTGACCATTGGATTTGATTCGATTGCATTGAAGCCATTATTTGTGTATGGCTATCTCTAGTCTTTCTTTACTGTTGAATTTTGTAACAAATATCTTGCCGTTGTTGAACTTTACTATTAAATTTCATTCTATCACATGAACATACAACTGTTGTTGAACTTCATTCTATCGCATGATTATATAGCTGCCATTGAACTTTACTATTAAACTTAAACTATAATATACTACATGTTTCATGTTAGGAATGTTTGGACTGGTGTTGTTCTGAAAGCATAAATACAACTCTACTATAATTGTTACAACCGATGAAGACATCAACAAATTCATCACAATCGATGACATCAGTCTCTTTAAACAATAACAATATTTATGTGTTTTACTATTGTGTTCTGAAATGTCCTCTATAAATAGCAAAGAGGAAGGAGAATCGAGGAAGAAGATATCCTAGCTGTCCGAAATACATAATTAGGGAAAGTTGTGGTTTTATTTATTTATTTTGGTTGATGTAGAAATTTGTCAATCATTAGGAAGTACGCCAAAAAATTTTCACCGGAGCAATGTTGAAGAAAAACTAGTGTTGACACGTGATAAAGATGATGGCAATTCGATGGACATTGAAGTCAGAGCGCTCAAAGCACAGTTGAAACGTATCAAATAAGATGTGACAAAGCTAAAGAAACAAAATTCGACATTGAAGACAATGTTGGTTGCTTCGTGAGTGTTTTTTGTAATTTTAGGAAGTATGTTATTTGGAACTTTGAAGACGAATGACATACTGAGCTTGCTATAGGGTATGTTAATAGTGATTATGTTATATACACTCTTTTAGTAGCTAGTTGTAATATGTCTTGTATTTGTCAACATGAAGTATGTACATTAATAAAATGCAAGTTCTTTGGAATATTTTTTGTTTTATATGCAATTCATTTCTTTACCTTAACATCAAAAACATGTCATATTTTGCTTTTATGACTTGTTGAGATGATATTAAGAATTATTGTCCAAATATTCTTAGAAAAAGCAATACAATCTCACTACTTCATGGATAAACAGTTGCAAGATAGTAAGCAAACAAATAATAGATTCATAAATCATTGTATTGCAATAAGAGATGGTTCATGAGCATAGTGCATCGCTAACCCCAACTCTATACAAATTGCCATCCAAGACAAATAATATATATATCCACAAACACTATTTCGCTGATCTCATCATGCATAAAAATAACAAAATGGATCAACACCACTTCACTGAACCTATCTCCACAAAAAAAAAAAAAAAACAGCCACAATGTGTCATTATTAAATCTACATCCTGTCACTTCTGGCTCTTTGAACAACTTGTGGCACTTTTGCTAATTGTTCCATGAATAGGAGGAATCACATCGGCAAGACCATCACCACTACCACTTGCACTTTTGCGTGTACGTCACTGAACCTGCAAAGTGTACATTCAATTTATGTTTATAAAAACTTTTCTAGTATAAACTAAGTTTCTAAGGAAAAATTTTATACTATCCCATGAATAGAAGGATTCGCATTGGTAGATCCACCACTACCACTTGCATCTTTGCTCGTGTGTCTCTGAACCTTTAAGCATCATATGACTTAATGAACTGGAAAAACATGAATTTGAAGATGAATAGAGACTTGGAAGTAATATCATCACAGGCATTTATCAAAAGGGCCCACTAATTGTTCTTCTTGCATCAACTTGGAAGTTACCCATGTTAAAAAAAGTGTGCTATTAAGATATACAGAGAAATGTTTATACTTCATGGTTAAAATCAGAAAATAGGCACAATACAAAAATCTCGGGAATGTTAAGCCATCACGTAATTATAAGTACTCATAATTCAACTTATGCCCACAGGAGACAAAGACAAAACGGCAAAAAAATGTAAAAAAAAAAAAAAACCCAAAATAACTGTAAGCCTATGACAGTTTAACTCTTATAATAAAGGATAGAAGAACCTCTAGATAATGCTTATAAAAATTTACTAGTACTCTTATATAACATTTTTAGAAAATTGACTTTAAGTCTAGAGAGTAATGAGAATATCACACTCACATTCAAACATGAATTCCAACTCATTGCATGTGCATGAAATTAAGTATTGAATGCTTACTAAAATATGTCAAAAATGAAAGTGTAAGAATGAGATAATTGAAATGGAAGCACCAACTGAAATTTTTTGCTTTGAAAATTCTTCAAGCAGTAAAACAAATGTACATTCTTTGAAATAATGCTTTAGATTACATATCAAGTTTTTCAACCTTCAATGTAATGGCATTTCCTGAATTTCTCTCCTTAAGCTCATCTGTATAATCCCACAATTTTACATATTTCTTCTTATAATTTCCCATCAATACTTTATAAGAATGCAACTTAGCCTTCATACACTAAACCATACTAACATCTAAGTGTAATTGTTCCTTGATTAGCTCATTTTTTTTATTAGCTCCTTGAAAGAAATAGTTTTAATAGTTGGGGTTGTTCTTATTGTAGGAAGATAGTAATTTGCCAATCAAGAACTTGTCACTCTCCTATTTTTGAAACTAATGCTATAAGTATGCTCTAAATGGTATGTCTTCACATAAAATGATCCATTATGAACATCAACAGATCCAGAAATCTTCCAAGGACAACCCTCATTAGCACATTTTGCTCTAATAAACTTCTTATCATTTTTTATAAATTTTATCTCTCTAAGGTCATCCACTGAGTATTTTACCGAAGCATCTTTTAATTATTGACCACTATCAAATGTTATAGCAACAATAAGCACAATCACAACACAATTAGGATTATATCTTGAAAACTTACTCACCGTCCTAGTAAAATCGTCATCTTCTCTTTCTACATTAGACTCAAAACTCTCATTTGCATCTGTTTCATAGTAGTCAAGTCTCGTAACTAGCTTTAGACCACATTCAAAGGTTGCGATGGTACCAATTCTCCAAATGGTTTCCCTATAGTAACCTCCTTTGTGGCCCTCTCATGGAACTCCATCACGTTCTTCTTTACTTCCAGAAACTCTTCATTATCACGATCATCATCTATGAAGAATTTTACATCGCCAAAAATGTCCATCTCGTTGTCATTGTCATCCATAATATCATCCTCTATGTTAGTATAGTCACCTTCATCAACTAAGTTATTAGGATTTAAACTACTCATGTGTTCAACGACTGTCTCATTAGCTAAATTAACATTATCACAAGTAGCTTCATCAAATCCCTAAGCAACATCCTCACTTTGGCCATCACCCTTACTCTCACCTACACTAACACCCTAACTATCACCCTCAACCTCACCCACACTAGCACCCTGACCATCACCTTCACCCACCTCATCGGCTACAAATTTGTTTCCATATACTTCAATTAACCTGCGATGTAAATAGCTAAAAAGTAGATTGACAACACGGCTCTCATCCTATATATATCTCAACTCATCTTCTAGAGACTCTTCATGATATTTAAAATAAACCTTCTTGAATTTACAATTGACCGTTTTCTTGATATCTTTGATGAAGCTTTCATAGCTCGGTGAACCGATATCAACTTTTACTAAATCAGTCTTGCCCTCCACAAGGCGATGGTAAAAAATTTTACCATATAAAAGGCACACCCAAGCTGACTTGTTGCTTATCTCAAATCTACATAATAAATGCAACGTATGTAAAAAAAACAACCATATAATGGAGATTTTGACTTGAGCATAAGTTTTGAATCCTCTCGGTCTCATAGTATCTCCAACAGTAATACATTTTATTATATATTCTCATTTAATGAATCCATATGAGAAAGGCTAAGACTTACTTTGCAATCTAAGTTATTCAATTGAGATACTCATTTCATGTTGTCCAACACCTCAAAGGACAATAGACGATAAGCAATTAAACTCTTATTTAGACCAACCCACGATTCATTAGGCATCGTAATTCAACTATTACCTCACTGAATACTATTTCTTGAGCATCTTCTCCTGTGTTTGGCAACAAAATTCACAAAACTAGTTCAAGTATTCTCAATTGGCTCAAAGGTTAAGTATTTGAGTTTCAAATTTGCTCATTCATCAATGCGTGAGGCATCCTAAGGTGCATGCCAATCCTTCACTATCACACCAAGAAACATGTAAAAATATTTTTTTCCCTACCAACAACAACGAATGCAAGGAGTTGATGCAGATGGATAATATAAGATAAGACAAGGAGAGCACACTAAGTTTGGGACCACCACAATGTACCTTTTAACCGTTCTTCGTTGTTATCGTGTTCACTCAATGCTCAACACTCGCTGACAACAAAATTGAACCGGGACCACAACCCTTACTCGTGTTTGTTGTGGTATCTAATAGGCAAGTTGGGTTGTAGTTAGGTACAGGCAAGTCAAGTCGCAGTTGGGTCATAGTCAAATCGGATCTTTGCAATATAGGCGTGTTTAGGATTGCAATAGATAGACAAAAGCATCAAGCAAAAGGCGCTCGATTCAAAGGTCACTAACATAAAAACGATTTGGCATGAAGAAATCTCCAAGACTAGATCAAATCTAATGAAATAGCAAGAATTTTCATCAAGATGAAATTAGAGCTCATCTGGTTGGGCAAATTCGATTTGGGTGAGAATAGGGTTTTTCACGTCATGAGAAGAATGCTGCTGAGAGAAGCAATGCTAAGAGAGGCTTTTTTTATTCTTTTTTTCTTTAATAAGCAAAACAATGCAGTTTTGTGTCTCTAGCATCCGTGTCAACACTAGTAGCGCAAACCGATGTTGACTAGGATTCCACATTAGATTATTCTGATTGAAGATTACCAGATGGATTGAATTGGCATAAATACAAAAGGTTTAAGATTGAATTAACACAATTACAATAGATTTATGACTTTTTAAGTAATTTTCCCTCTACAAAATTAAGGTAACAAACTACACCTTCACTACTCTTCTTCGAAGTATGGTGAGTAAGACTTTGAAGGACTGGGATTTAAAGATTGTGCATGATGAGTTTTCTTATAATGAATCGTCAAATTACACTAATGGCCAATCACCTTTTGAAGTTCTATATGGAATCAAACCTCTCAAACCTATTGAATTAATTCTCATTCCATCCAATTCATAAGTCAATTATGAGGCTAAAGAGAGAGCTCAAGTGATGAAGAAGCTTCATGAGTAGATTCGATCCAAGATAAATAAATAAAAGGAAAATAAGTCTTATAAAAAAAAAGCAAACAAGCATAGAAAGAAGGCTCGATTTTAACCGAGTGATCTTGTATGGGTTCACTTGAAGAAAGAGAGGTTTACATCCTGTCTATAGAACAAATTCATGCCTAAAGCTGATGGCCTATTTAAAGTACTTGAGAGAATCAATGACAATGCTTACAAGGTTAACGATCTAGAGACTATGGCGTCTCAGCTACTTTCAATGTGGGAGACTTTCTCCTTTTTTCCGAAGATAAAGGCCTAGGAGTTTGAGTCAATCATCCTTGGGAGGTTGATGTAGGAGCATCATATTCAATTGACCAACTCTCAGGCTCAACTCATGTGTCGTTGATTGATCTAGCCCAATCTTTACTCCTACAGGTAAATGCTAATTTTGGCTAGGATTTGATTCGATGGTTCAAGATTGAAGATGTCGATTCTAGAAGGAAGTTGTCGATTTAATGGACTAGTTGTTGACTTCATGGTTGCTGATCGACTACCAAAATGTCCATTTACAAGTTTGTTGTCGACTTCGAGGCTATTAATTATTTACCTTGCAACGGAAGGCTCATAGCGGCTTCTAAGGCCAGTGGACCAATTTGGAGGGTCTACTCTTAATTACAATGCACATAGTCTTAGTTAAACACATTTACTCCTAGTTATTCTGCATCTTGATAATATTGTTGGCTACAAGTCCTAACTTTATGAGTTTTAAGTGTGTTAACGGTTGAAGAGTCATAATTATGTAATTGTCCATTAAGGTTTTCTAGGATTCCAAAAGTCATTTTTGTTTATTTAGTAAGTCCCTCTATAAAGAGATGTGCTATCTCTTTCTATAAGAGATGACTTGCATTTGATGAATATATAAGATTTTCCTCAAGTTAGTGAATTTTTATTTCAATTCCTTATACAATACCTTTAGTGGTGAACCATAAGTTATCTATCCTTGACTAGTGGCGATCTTTTATGTCTCGGTGGAGACATGAATGGATTAAATTGTACACTGAACAGGGGGAGAGCGATTATGGGATATATATGTGAAAAACTTGAATTAACTCACGAAGGCGTCTTTTGGTGTAACGGCAAGTTTTTCTCTAGAAACTCCAAAGTTAAGCAAGCCCAGGCTAGAGCACTAGTAGGATGGATGACCTCTTATGAAAGTGCCTACCTGTATGCCAAAGGATATAACCGTGAGGCTCGATATGGGGTGGGCCAAAACGGACAATACTTCTATGAGTCAATCTAGAGATGTTACAATATGATATCAGAGCGGGATCCCCTCAAGTAGGTGTATGGTTCGAGGATGAACCATGCGGAAGCTAATGGGCCTATAACAACCTGGTATGATGAAGGGCAGGAGTGGTTGTCGGGTATGGGTGATCGGGTCCAGGGTGGGTGGAGTCCAGACTTGGACCCTGTACCCGACCCTGTTATAACCGGTTCCTTTTTTTTGGACCCTGTACCCTACCCTGTTTTTATTGGACCCTGTTTTGGACTCGACCCTGTTTTTCCGATCCGAAAACAGGGTCAACCCTGTTTTCATTGGAACCTGTTTTGCAACCGTTCAATATTCTATACGGCTTTAAATTTTACATTAATTAGCGAAAAAAACAACAATGTAATTCTCCCAACATTATAAGACAAAGCAAAAATTCTAATAATGCATAAACATTAGCAACAAATATGAATCTAAGGGTGCGTTTGTTTCAATGAAAGTATTTTTCTAGAAAGTGTTTTCCAGACTTTCCGCTGTTTGTTTCTCCAAAAATGATTTGGTCAATGGAAAATACTTTTCAGTCAACAGAAATATTATGTTTTATTTTAGGAAAATGAATTCCTGTGTGTGGGAAGGGGAAAATACTTTTCCTCTTTATTAGGTCTTTAGGTCTTTCCTTTTTATTAGGTTATCTCTATCCTTTTCTTTTACTCTCCAAAATCTCTCCTTTTTTTTTTTCTAGAGAAAAGCTACTCTTCTTCAGCGATTCTCATCATCTTCATCGATGAAGTTCAAATGTTATTCAATTATTTTTCACATGCTATCCAAATGCTTGAAAACATTTTTAATCACATATCACCAAACACAGGAAAACTAATCATTTTCATGGAAAATGATTTCCTAGAAAACATTTTCCAAAAATGGTACGATTTCCGTGAAACAAACGCACTCAAATATTAGTCTCATTCCCACAAATACTTCTAATATGATCTAATGTGCTTAATTATGTGTATGCGACGGAGCTCTTATTAAGAAGACATATTTCTTAAGTTGGACTGAGAATACTTTAATTAGTACTACAATAGTTAGTAGCATTTATCTTGTGACTATAGTAATAGTTGAAAGTGGGACCATTAAAAAAGAAAAACAATGCATGAGAATAGTTCTTTTTAACAATTCTTTCAAAACAATTCTCTCTTAACTTGATTCAGAGATAATCTTTCTTTTTTTAACATTTCTTCAAAGACAAAGAGACTCAAAAGCATTATATAGAGAGACGATTTATTTTTTTTAACAGGGTAAAAACCGGTTCCAAAACCGGTCCGGTTCTGGGTGGGTCTTTGCTTGGACCCTGTTCCCAAACCGGTTTAACCGGGAACCAGTTCCCGACCCTGTTTTTCAGGTGGTCCGGTCCGGGTTCCGGGTAAACCCGGTCCGGTTGCACACCTCTATTGTCGGGGCTAGAAAAGGCCTAGACAAGGAGCAGCTCTTGGTAGACTTCTAGGATGGCGGAGGGTATAAGAATGAACTGAATTGTACACTGAACAATAGGAGAGCGATTTTGGGATATATATGTGAAAATTTGAAATTAAATCACGGAAGCGCCTTTCAATGTAACGGCAAACTTTGCTTTTGAACTCCAAAGTTAAGTGAGTCTAGGCTAGAGCACTACTATAATGAGTGACCTCCTAAGAAAGTGCTTGCCTGTACGCCAAAGAATAAAACCGTGAGGCTCGGTATGGGACGGGCCAAAGTGGATAATACCTCTATGAGTTAATCTAAGAATGTCATCTACTGCTCACCATTTTATTGCCAAATACAATACCTCAAGTATGTTTCTCATGGGATCACCTGACGTGTATTGAGCTAGTGCTCTTACTCTGTGTTTTATACCGTTAATGGACAATTCTCTTGTGCCCACTTTGCTCGGACATATTCCTTGGTATTTCTAGGGAAATCAACATTCCTCTGTTCAACAATTGAGTACTTCGCAGTTGCATCTCTAAACTATTTTGCATCATCAAATAGTAACACATGATTTCTAGCATTTGGAACATGAGAAGGAGACCTACCATTCCATCTACATAGAACTACTTCATTAGCATCCCTCGATCTAACATTCTCATCATCACCACTTTTGTCATATTTTGTATCATAACAATTAGTTAGTGGAGCTCCTTAGTTTCTATTTACAACTTCATTCTTGTTCATTGGGCACCACATTTCTCCTTTGTTGAAATTCCTTCCCTTGTTCCCTTTGCCTGCACAAGTTCCTCCTCCTCCTCCTCCTCATCATCATCACTTGGGCAATTTACGTGTGTCAAAGCTTCATCATCTTTGTCAATGGGAGAGTGCGACTTCCCAACCTACCCCACTCCAATCCATTCTTGTTCAAGTGTGTCTTCACCCCCATATTTGTTCCATGTTCCACTTTGCTCAATGCTCTCTTTAACACCAGCTCTATGCATTGCCTCAATCCTTCTCGATCATATCCATCACTTACCTTAATGTCCTCATCTTTATCATTATAATACTCAAACTAAACATTGTGATGATGAAGATAATGGTAAACAAGATCCCTAACACCATTATCATGCAATACCTTCCTTTAAGCTCTTATCAAGTATCCTATTATACAACATTTCTATGTTGCATCTAAGTTGTTCCAGTGTATACCTCGCACATTCTTTATATGATAATCTTCTCATATTGATTATGATAATATCAGCATTTCTACAAGTATATTCTCACTCATCATCAATAACGAACTCCGTACTATAGTAAACATTAATGGTTGCATTAGCATCACACATGCTGATGCTGGGAAAATAAAGTCTCAAGACCAGACATAAAGAAATGACAAATTGAGCAATCGGTCCCCATAACTACGTCAAATTGAATAAGAAATAACTGATTTTGTCAGTAAGTGGACAAAAAATAACAATCTACCTCATGTAACACAATAAATCGCTCACCTTTTCCCAGCTGCAAGATTCCTCGATCTAGCACCGAGCCCTAATTTTTTTCCTCAAAGCTGTGTCCTACTCCCCCCAACTTCAACCATGAGAGAGAGAGAGAAATAGAGAGTTTTATTTCAGATTAATTGATGCGATGTTGTTATAAGACAACCATTTGCCATGTCGTTAGGTCAATTGTCCATTTCGGATTTAAATCTTTTTAAATTTTGCAACATAGGATATGTTTTACAAATATAAAATAAACTTATGTAAGATCCATTGTTGGAAATATGTTGCTCGAGTTACTAAAGTTATACCACTTGTAATGTCCTTTTCACCATAAAAGAATACAGGTTTCTCATAGTACATTACTCCAAGTTTCCTAACAAAAACGTTATTATTGGATGGGTTTTCCATCGAGAAAACTTGCTTGACCGTCACTTTATCAATTGTGATGTAAGGGATCAGTCATGTTAATTTAGGAATGTCTCTTCGTAAGAAAGATTAAAAGATTTTTTGAAGCAAAAGTACAACCCAAGTGCCAAAACTTAACACAACGGGACATTTAAGTGCCAAAAATTACGAAAGGTACACTGGAGTACCACTTTTTTTGAAAATTGGATCACTTAAGTGTTAACTCCGATTAAGGCCGTCGGAAATCCAATGTGGCTTATTTTAATAATATAACTTGCTTACGTGGCTCGTCAGAAGTGGAGTCAGCAAAAACTCAGCCAAAACGACGTCGTTTTTGTGCCGATGCGGCATATAAAAAATGTATTGATTAAATAATATTAAATAACATTAAAAATATATTATTATAAAATTGATTAATTTTTAAAAAAAAGGATGAGGAACGGGAGGATTGGGTGAGGGCTGTGCAGCCCTCACCGCCAACGCCGTTGCCACCCCACCATCGCCGGCCCTTCCCGTGATGGCGGGGTAGCGATGACGTCGGCGGCAAGCAGGGCCGCACAGCCCTCGCCCGATCCTCCCCTTCCTCTTTTTTTTTTTTTTAATAAAATCGATTTTTTTAATTTTTTCTAGTATGACTTGGACAATTTCTTTTTAAAAAGAAATTGCCATGTGGATATTTTATTTTGAAAAAAATTGCTTCGTTAGCAAATAAAATCGCTAGAAAATGACATGTGGTAGTTTGGCGGGTTTTTCGCCGTTGGCACTTAACTGATCATTTTTGCTCCGATTTTGGCATTTAAGTATACATTTCCGAACTTTTGGCACTTAAATGTCCCCGTGCCAAGTATTGGCACTCCAGGGGTCCGCAGGTCGATTTTTTTGAAGAGAAAGCCCACTGGGTTTTAACTATTCAAGTCGCAGCCCGTTCACTCAAGTGAGATGTGAATTTGGCCCGCTCTATCAGGCGAAGTGTGAATTTAACAATTCGACCCTCCTTCAAACTTAAGGCTTTTATGCCAAAACTGACAATATATACTGAATATTTTAGTGTTGGATTCTAAGTACTTAGATAGAAATAAAAGGTTCTTTGATAACAAAACAAAATCAGATAAAGCTGAAGATGCAAACGTAAAGAGAAAGCCTTTTGAACACCAACCAAACATAAGGATTCTAGCTCTCAATAAATATTCGCAATTCTTACCAAACACATGGAGGGGTCGTTATTGGTAGGTTTTGAAAATATAATTGACAATTTACCAGAAATTATTATTCCTAATTGAATAAATTAAGTAACCCTTCCTTAATTACCTCGTTAAGTAATTTCTTGACTTAATTGAATTTTTTAAGTCAATCTTAGAAAGAGTTAATAAACAAGCTTAAGATTAAGTTCACAATTTTATAATTTTCAGCACTTATTTGTGTTGTCAAACAGGTTCTGCAAGTAGTAGAGAGACATGATTTTTATTCTCGAAGATTACCATTATGTTTAGGAAAGAAGGGTGAATGAGAATTCGGGTATATATATTTGAAAATTGTAAAATTTTTATAGGTAAAGAGATGGAAATTTTTTAAAAAATAATAGGTGTATTCTTTCCCTATTCCTTCCTCTTTGGTCTCCCAAACATAGCATAAAAAGTTTGGAGCAATTTCCCTCCGATAAATTTAACTTGACCTCTGTCATTGTCTGCATAAATTCACTCATGCAAAATGAAATAGCGTCGATATCAAATATAAAAGATGGAAATTTCGATCGTCAAATTCTCATTTATGAATTTTTGACACAGCCATGAGCAAGAGAAAAGTGGTGTGGCAACTGTACCAGGGGACAAAATATACCACATAAACTAGCTTATCGTCCCCGGCAGTACTTGATAAGAAAACTTGCAATATTATACTTAATACTATAGATTAATGGTTGAAAATGACCCTAATTTTTTCATGATTAGCGTAGCTGATGGTCCAATTTCAATTATGATATATCTATATATAGAGCAAGGAGCAAATGGAGCTGGTGCTATATGGGAAAGGGAGGAGCTGGTACTGTTGATCCAGATAAAATCTTAAGTTAAAGTTCCACCTACAACGAGCTCAAGAATTGGTCGTGGCTTTTGTAAAATTTTTAAATTCTCAATTGATCAAAATAAAATCGTAAATCCTCAATTTTCTAGTGGCTTGCACTTATTTTGCTCCTGTTCTCTAAAAAGTCCTTTCTTGTCTTTTAAAAGATTTTATGGGCCATTGCTAATTGCTAGAAATTTAAGTTTTTAGATAAAAACATGATTTGATATTTAAGTATTGTAACACCTTTTGTTAGTGCATGGTTCGAATGTGTTACTTAAAAACTTGGCCCAAAAGTCCGCAAACCGCTCGTTATGCACTACAAATCAAATCCATAAAAAGAACAATGGAGCACTGTCCATATGCTAGCAAGATGGGGCAGGTTGAATTCGTTTGCTGTCATATTGAAAAGATCTCGCTCACATACCATCTATAACGTTTTGATTCCCATCCAAAAGAGCACTCAAGGCAATGGACCTTTAGAGCGTTTGCTTATTTATGAACCATCTCATTCGATGTGAAATTTGGACCGTCACATTTTCCATTCGATAAAGTTGCGTTCAACAATGGATTCTAGTATCATATGCCCCACTTCTACGCATTCCGCGGAGTCAGCTTCGAAAGAATAAGCGCAAAGTCAACTGGCCTATTTCGCCATGCATTTGTTTAACTATGTGAGCTTCCATCGAACGATTGAAGACTTTAGATGCCACCATGTTCGCGTGTAGCCTCAACTGTACATCCGGAATTCGAGGCCCAATCGAATGACGTGAACATGCTTCGTTTCGAAGTCTCACTCGGTGAGTTGGCCGATTGAATTGATTTACTCCGGACGAGGAAAGATAAAAAAACACACCGCTTGTTCTATCTCATCCGAGGTAGGAGAAATCGAACTCTGTTCTCGGCGGCTACGTCATATTTAATCCTATCATGTCGTTATTTGCGCCGTCATGTCGGCGATGATAATTGCTCTGGAAAGATGATACGTTCTTTACATTATCTGTTCTAGCTGTTCCTTCAAATGAAGCTTCAAAAAGTCAACGAACCGTTTGGGTTGAAACGTGAACATCAAGGTCTGATTCCGTGCATACCTCGTCCTGTATAATATAAGCGATCGCCGTACGTCTTCCAACTCAAATTTTCACGAACTCTCCCTCCCTTTCTTTCTCTCCATGGCCCTCTATTCGGAATCGAAGCGCTCGTTGGGCCATTTCCTTCTCTTCTTGTCCTTATTTGTGCTGCTTCGATCGGGCAATTCTCTTTCCTTCAACATATCTCGCTTCGACCCGCAGGCCACGGACATTGTCTACGAAGGTGATGCGAGGCCGAACGTCGGGACCATCGACTTCACTAGCGCCACTTACTCGTGCCATGTCGGCCGAGCATTTTATGCGGAGAAGATGCAGCTCTGGGACTCCGCCTCCGGGAGGCTCACCAACTTCTCCACTCGCTTCTCCTTCGCCATCGACACGCGGAACCAGTCGGCGTACGGGGCGGGCATGGCCTTCTTCCTAGCCCCAGTTGGGTTCCAAATCCCGGTCAATTCTGTCGGTGGCTTCTTAGGCCTGTTCAACACCACATATAGCGACTCGTCCTCTAACCAAATCGTTGCGGTCGAGTTCGACACCTTTGCCAATCCGGAATGGGACCCTGCATATGAGCATGTCGGGATCAACAAAAACTCGATCGCTTCGGCGGTGACCACCCCTTGGAATGCCAGCTTCCACAGCGAGGACACCGCCGACGTGTGGATTGCGTACAACTCTGCGACCAAGAACTTGAGCGTTTCTTGGAGCTACCAGACTACGGCGAACCCACAGGAGAATACAAGTCTTTCGTATCAGATTGATCTCACCACTGTCTTGCCCGAGCAGGTGATGATCGGTTTCTCAGCTGCGACCGGCTATTCCATGGAACGTCACCAACTTGAATCTTGGTCCTTCAGTTCAAATCTCGAAGTCAAGGCACAGCAAGGAAATGCAAAAAGGACCAAGTTGGTTGTTGGCTTAGCAGTTCCGCTGGGGCTCCTACTCTGTGGCATCGCAGCGATATCAGCAATACTTTGGAGGAGGAAGAGGAGAAGCAAGGGATCGGAGATGGCAAACTTGACGTCCATAAACGATGAGCTTGAGAGAGGCGCAGGGCCACGGAGGTTTACGTATGCAGACCTCGTTTCTGCTACCAACAACTTCGATGAGGAGAGGAAGCTGGGCCAAGGTGGGTTCGGGGCGGTCTACAGGGGATATCTGGTTGGCCTGGATGCTGCAGTCGCGGTGAAGCGGATATGGAGAGGCTCGAAACAAGGGAAGAAGGAGTTCATCACCGAGGTGAAGGTGATCAGCAGCTTGAGGCACAGAAATTTGGTGCAACTTATAGGTTGGTGCCATGAGGCAAACGAGTTCATGCTCGTCTATGAGTTCATGCCGAACGGTAGCCTCGATAGGCACCTCTTCGGCAAGAAGAGCCCTCTAAGCTGGGTTGCCCGGTACAAGATTTCGATCGGGCTCGCCTCTGTGCTCCTCTATCTCCATGAGGAGTGGGAGCAGTGCGTGGTGCACCGGGACATCAAGTCGAGCAACGTGATGCTAGACTCGGGTTTCAATGTCAAGCTTGGAGACTTCGGGCTAGCCCGCCTCATGGACCACGAGCTTGGGCCACAAACGACCGGGCTAGCTGGCACGTTTGGATACATGGCTCCAGAGTATGTGAGCACAGGGCGAGCAAGCAAGGAGTCCGATGTGTACAGCTTCGGGGTGGTCGCGCTTGAGATTGCTACAGGACGAAGGTCCGTGGATCCAATAGATCGATCGTCGCAGATGAGTTTAGTGGAGTGGGTGTGGGACCTCTATGGGAAAGGCCGGGTTGTGGAGGCTATGGACGAGAGACTCCAAGCGGCTTTTGATGGGAAACAAGTGGAGTGCTTGTTGGCCGTGGGCTTGTGGTGTGCTCATCCTGATCGGGGCCTGAGGCCCTCCATAAGGCAAGCGCTTCAGGTTCTCAATTTCGAATCTGCGGTGCCGATTCTTCCTAATAAAATGCCGATCGCAGTGTACCATGTGCAGTCGCCGCCATCCGTCAGCTCCGGCGAGCCTCCCATCACCAATAGTCTCGATGAAGGTCGTTGAGCGTGGTTAATTTACAACTGGAAGGAGGGAATAAGAATTACGTTGCGTGGTTCTTAATTTTTCAAGCATTGGAACAATGAAGTTTGCGTTAGTCGTTTCTCTTATTTTAACTAAATTGAATCTAAGTAAAATAACTCAATTCGATGTTTTAAACTCAAATGTTCCTATCTCTAGGTTACTTGTATTTGTTTGTTCTGAATTCCATATGTTTGGTTCGTGTTAAAGATGTGAATGGATGCCACAAGCAATAAATAGCTGTTTAAATGCCTCCCTTCATGGAAGGTCATTGGATCTCATTATTAAGAAAATTAATGCAACTTTAGTGGGAAAATGACCTCATAAGTGCCATGCACTGGAACTTTCTTTTTTTCCTATCATATGAGTGTCATATAACTTTTCAATAGATTATTTTAAGTATTATACACCAAGTCCTCCTGCCAATGTTGAAGTTCTATTTAGGAACATGCCAAGCAGTACCTCATTTTATTCTTTTGCTCCCAGAACAAAAAAAGAACATAAATCTTTTTAGTAACTTTTTATGTTCCCTGGAAATAGATTTGAAACATAATTAAGAAGTAAAAAAAAAGTCTTTATTTCCGAAAAAAATTCTAGAATCAAGCTGATTTTCTTTTTTCTCTTTTATTTTCTTCAACCTTTAGTTGGTTGCCGGCCTCGGCCACGGTCAATGATTGCCAAAGGAGGGCCAACGACTTCACCAAAGTGATGCCAGCCCTCGACAAGATTGAGCCTTGTTGGCCGAGCCTTGCTAGTGGTTGGGCGAGGCTCATCCTTGCCTTGGTTGGGCAAGCCCAGATATGGTGAGGTCAAGCTTGCCCAACCGCTAGTGACGCTCATCCTCAAAATGGCTTGGCCTTGCTAGATCTAGGTGAGGTTAACCTCACCCAATCAAGGTGAGGCCACCTCATCGGGCCACCACGAGGTCGGTGTCGATCTGCCAAGGTAAGGCCGACCTCGTTGTGGCTTGGCCTTGCCTGGGGCCGGGGAGGCTTCATCAACTAGCTAAAGATTGAAGAAGGAGAAGAAAAGAAAAAAAGAAAAGAAAAAAAAGAAAAGAAAAAAAAGAAAAGAAAGAAAAGAGAAAAAGAAAATAGAGAAAAATATAATAAAAATATTAAAAAATTAAAAGAAATTTTAAGTTACAAAAAAATTTAAGAGTCATACCAAATGTATTTCTATTCTAGAAATACAAATTTTGGATAATTACCAAACACTTTCAAATGCTTAGAAACTTGTCTAGGAAACAGAAAAAAAAAGAATAATTTCTGAATAGAAATTATTTTTGAAAACAAAATAGTTACCAAACGCCCCATAAACCATCCCTACCAGCCATTGCATCGTTGCCATGCCTCTCACGCCATGCTTCATCTTCCTACCTGCTTCAACGGAATGTCCCGCCGAGCACCATCGCGAACAACAGTATCAGTGATTGGCCTAGCTCAGTCCCTGCACTCCTGCCATGCCTCCTCAGCCTTTGAGCCGGCAAAGCTGCGTCACCACGCTTGAATTTTTCCTTTGCAGGTTTTCCGACGTCTCGAAGAGCTCCAGCACTTCCCGGCGAACTTCCAGCGCGATCCATGGCCTGGTCATCGCATTCGCTTCCTCACCGACGGTCTTTGCTCCCTCGCCAGTGGACGCGGTCCTTCACGTGCCTCACTTTGCCTCGCTCTGTTCCAAGGTATCCCTAATTAAGCTAGGGTCAAGGTTTGTTTAATTTATGTGGGTATTTGATTATATTATATAGGTTAATTGCATATTATTTTATTAGTTAAGCCTTAGGTTATCTTTAATATCCATTGCATTAATTAAGATATGTTAGGGTATTAGACCCTCGAGCCTAAGGTTCGAGTAGTCGATTTCATTTTTGCCGATCAACTCCTTAGGTATCGACTTCAAGGCTCCCAATCAACTACCTAACAACTACAAACTTGTATGATCGATTTCCATCGCTATCTATTGGGGGAAAGTACAGCGGGAGTGCCAAAAGTTGGCATGGATGGACACTTAAGTACCAAAACTTACAAACGGTACACTTAAGTGCCACTTTTCAAAAAAAATGGATCACTTAAGTGCCAGGTCGCCGGAATCCTACCGGAAATCCTACGTGACATTTTTTTATTAATTTTTTTGCCTATGTGGCTCGCCGGAAATTGAAACGACGAAAAATCAACGCAAAACGATGTCGTTTTTGCGCTGACGTGGATTTTTAAAATTATTAATTAAATAATATTAAATAATTTAAAAAATAAAATATTTTAAAATTGATTAATTTAAAAAAAAAAAAGGGGGGGAGGGGAAATCGGCAAGGGCTGTGTAGCCCTCGCCGCCGCTACCGTCGCCGGCCCCATTCCCGGCCCTTCCCAGCGGTGGCGGCGGCGGGGCTGCACCCCTCGCCGATTTCCCCTCCCCTTTTTTTTTTTTTTTTTTAATAAAATCGATTTTAATTTTTTAAAATCTGACGTGGACTTTAAAATCTAACGTGGACAATTTTTTTTTATTAAAATTGCCACGTGGAATTTTTTATTTTGAAAGAAATACTCCGTCAGCAAATGAAGTCGCCAGAAAATGGACACGTGGCAATTTGGCCGGATTTGGCACTTAAGTAATCCATTTTGCTCCGATTTTGGTACTTAAGTATACCGTTTGTAACTTTTGGCACTTAAGTGTCCCTCCGTGCCAACTTTTGGCACTCCTAGGGTCCGTGTGCCCTATCTATTGATCTTCCAAAGAGCTTGGTTATTCGACTCCCAAAGCTAGTGGACGAATTTGGAGGATCTAATATTAGTTATTATGCATTTGGTCTTAGTTAAATGCACTTAGTCTCAGTTATTAAGCTTGTTTATTACATCATCGGTTTCAAGTAGTCTTAAGGGTTTACAATTCCTATTTTTTATGAGTCTTTAGTGGTGACCTGTGGTGACCTAAAAGTTCGGTTCTTTATTCAATTCCACCTGTGGTGACCTAAAAGTTCCTCAATCTTGGCTAGTGGCATATTTGTTTAAACCTTTGTGATGAACTTTATTTATTCCGAAATTCTTTATCATTGTTGTGACTTACATTTTTATGTCTAGTTGGTGAACTTCATAAAAGATTCTTTTTTTTTTTTTTTGGCTGGTGGCATGCTCCTTTATTCCTTGGTAATGACCTTCATTTATCCAAACTTCATGTTTATTTTATCATACACATCTATTTAAAACCTTTTCATTAGTTATTTCCTTTAAGCACTTTTCCGTATGCTTAGCCCAAAAAATGAAATTTTGAATCTCTCAATCCTACACCGACAAAAAAAAAGAAGAAAAATCTCTCAATCCGATGACGCATTACCCCAGAAACACCGTCCAAGTTTTGTAAATTAGTTAAGTTAAAATATTTGACTTGTCACTTCCTTTTTTGATGTGATCGAACACCTAAAAACCTTTAAACCATACAATTATTGAGAGGAGGGTCATTTGTATTGTTGTTCATGATCTACACCGAGTTTAAAAAAATTTTAACTATTAAAATTTTAGAGGACAAATGACATACTTTTTTCAAATAATACTAACAAGATCCTCATTAACATAACTGCATAATATATTTATGGATTTCTGGCTACGTAATTGATCTTAATAGCTTATTGGCGTGGAGCTCGTGATCTTTGAGAGCTCGTTTGATTGACAAAGCGAATATGCGTTATTGGAATAACGGTAATGAGTTGCTTACAAGGTTGTAATAAATTGTGATCTCACCACACAACTTAAAACAACCGAAGTCTGAACCACAATTTATCAAGCGTGCTTATGAAGAATTCGTATGTCGTTAGACAGTAAAGATAGCAATAAATAAAGCAAAATGGAATTGAAAAAAATTGAAGGCACTGCCGGATGAAGAAAGGAAATCAAAGGCCACTTGCACACCCTTTTAGATTTAGATGGATACTTCAATTACTGTGCTTATATAGACAGACAGAGACATCACTTTGGTCCTCAGCAGAAACTAGAAATGAATTGTGCAGTCACGCGAGATGTACATCCCACAGCCATTATTTACATGGAATCTAGCCACAAAACGCAACATGGTCACTTATAAAGCGCATATTAACAAGGATGCCTAGAATAGTCGGTATATGCATTTTAGACTAGTGATGATGCGACAAATTCTGGTCAACGACCCTCTTCAATGATCGAAGTTAATACTGGTTCGCCGGAACTGAGTAATGGTGTAGGAACATGATAGACAGGAACGGGCATCTTCATCGGGAGAATTGGGACATCCGCCTCGAACTTTAGAACTTGAATAGCTTGCCACATCGACGGTCTCAGGTTTGGATCTGGATGAGCACACCATAATCCCAACATCATCAAGCACTCAACTTGCTTCTCCTCGAAATCTAAGCCCATCCTTTCATCAACAGCCTCCAAAAGCTTCCCGGTACCAAAAAGATCCCAAACCCACTCTACTAGACACTTCTCTGACTTTTGATATTTCTGATCTCTAGCTTTCCTTCCCGTGGCGATTTCTAGGGCGACAACCCCGAAGCTATAAACATCTGATTCTTTGCTTGATCGGCCAGTGCTTACACACTCGGGTGCAAGGTACCCAAGGGTACCAGCCAAACCAGTAGTCTGTGGACAAAGTTCGTGGTCCATCAGCCTAGCCAAACCAAAGTCGCCCAATTTCACATTGAAGCTAGAGTCTAGCATGACATTGCTAGACTTGATGTCCCTGTGTACTACACACTGCTCCCACTCTTCATGCAAATAGAAGATAGCTGAGGCTAAGCCAATCGAGATTCTATACCTGATTGACCAATGGAGAGGACCCTTCTTTCCAAAGAGATGAGAGTTGAGGCTCCCGTTTGGCATGTACTCATAGACGAGTAAGAACTCGTGCCTATCATAGCAATAGCCTATGAGCTGCACAAGGTTCCGGTGCCTCAAACTACTAATGACCTTCACCTCAGTAACAAACTCTCTCTTTCCTTGCTTGGAGCCTCTCGATATTCTCTTCACTGCAATTGTCATGTCTAGATCAGCTAAAT
Organism: Corymbia calophylla; assembly: GCA_014182845.1. Classification (NCBI taxonomy): domain Eukaryota; kingdom Viridiplantae; phylum Streptophyta; class Magnoliopsida; order Myrtales; family Myrtaceae; genus Corymbia; species Corymbia calophylla. Next base: position 35,118,397 of record CM024700.1, on the reverse strand, counting down.
ATCCCCGGTACACAGCCCCGAATCCTCCTTCACCAAGCTTTCTGTCATCTAAGAAGTTGTTGGTTGCTAAAGCGAGGTCTTCGTAGGAAAACCTCCTCGGTCCAGCGTGTCTCTCAAAGTCCTCGTTAGTGGATTTCGACACCGCCATCTCTGCTAGCTTCTTCGTGTTCTTTTGCTTCCTCCTCCATATTATTCCTAATGCTATAACTGCACCAGAAGCTACAATAACGCTCAGAGGAATTGTTAAACCAAGTATCAGGCCAACCCTTTTTGGAATCCCATGACTCATTCCCTCCACAGCTAAACTCGATTTGAAATCCCACGAACTAAGTGTGTGTTGTTCCATGTAAATGCCAGTCGCAGCCGTAAATCCAATCACGACCCACTCGGGAAGGACTGTCCTCAGATCGATCTGATACCAGAGGCTTGTGTTCTCTTGAGGGTTTGACGTCATCCGGAAGCTCCACGACACACTCAAATTCATTGTGGAGGCGTTATAATCAATCCGTGCATCGATAGTATCTCCACTATGATAAGTGACATTCCAAGGAGTAGTAACGTTTGAAGCAATCGAATTCTTGTTGATTCCAACATGCTCATAAGCAGGGTCCCATTCCGGGTTTGCATAAGTGTCAAACTCGACGTGTACGATGTGATTCTGGGACGAATCACTATTCGTGGTGTTGTACAAGCCCAGAAACCCGGCTACCGAATTGACGGGAATTTGGAATCCCACGGGAGCCATGAAAAACGCGAACCCTGCCCCGTATTGGGGGTAAGGCTGACCGCTCGTGTTGATGGTGAACTGGAAGTGGGTGGTGAAGTCGGAGAGCTTCCCCGAACTGGAGTCCCATAACCGGACTTTCGTGTTGTACATGACTCGGCCTACGTGACTATGATAGAGCGGACTCGTCATCTCGACTGCTCCAACTGCAGGCTTCGCATCTCCCTCATACAGTATATCATTTGCAGCGGGATCGAAGCGAGAGATGCTGAATTCAAGGCAAATTGCAGAGCGTACGAGAAGGAAAACGAAGACTAGGGGCAAATTTTTCGAAATTAATGAAGACATTATTGAACATAGAGTGAATCGAGTGACCAGATGGACCTCAGGTCGTGCAATTGGCGTTGCTATAAATGAAAATGTTGCTCAGATTAAATAGCGTGATGACTCCCATCGTTTTTTGTTCGTCATGATGCTTAGGTTTCCACACTCGCGCATATTTTATAACAGAGCGAAGATCTACCGAAGAAAATTAAGAGCGTGGAAATATAAACAAAGACCTGTAGCTATCTGACTTCGGTCAAAATGTCGCTCAGATCAAATAGGGAATGTTTAACAATTGCATGTATGAGAATGGCAGGGTGTACAAGAAGGAAAGAGAAGAGGAGGGACAAAGTTATTGGACATAGAGTGACCACAGAGAGACCTGAAATCGTGCAATTGACGTTGCTATAGTTGAAAATGTCGCTCCGATCAAATAGCTCAGTCTTTTCTTATTTGTCACGGTGCTTAGGATTCGGCGGGATTCGCGCATATTTTTGTAATAGAGTGAAGGTCTACTGAAGAAAATTAAGGGCATGAAAATATAAACAAGGACACGTAGCCATCTGACTCCAATCAATCGACAACTTCGTTGTTTGGAGGTAAATAGGAAATGTTTAACAATCCCAAATGACCCCTCGAATTCACAGATAAACCCAGATCTGAAAGGTGCATGTACGATTAGACCGTAGCGAAAGGCCAGTTCTTGTTAGGGGGTACTTGGATGATCTGTGTGACGAAGAGTGGTGGATGATTTCAACGGGAGAAATCTAATGACCCGCCCACAGCAAGTTCATGTAGATAATAGAATACTAAATACATCGCTCTCATGGAAATTACCTGGAAGCTTTCTGCACAAGACTTTGGCAACGGCACTTCCTAGAATACTAAATACATCGCTCTCATGGAAAGAAAAGGGAAAATATTTTTTCAATAATATGAAATATCCGAATTTTCGCTTAGACTAGTTCCCGCTTATACACGCAAACTGATGGTATCCATAAAATAATATTGAACAAGCTCTAGAAGGAAATCGAGAGATAAGAATTTAGAAATAGGTGCTTTGATAGAGAAAGGGACAAAAATGGAATGATCTTAATATTGATTCATACTAAAGACGTTATAATACTTTTGAACTGCCGAAGCGAGAACTTTAAGTGAGGGTTGAAGTCCCAAATGGAGAATTGAGACTTTTTTTAATAGGAGATCGAAGCGATATCAATAGAGGTGGAAAATTCGTTCACTTAATTTTATTAGTTTGCAAATTCTTCTTAAGTAAGATAAAAAAAAAATGAAATTGGCCGTGTCCACAACAATGGTGAAAATATTGAATAGTAAGACACAACTAGGAGTAAGTGGTTCTAGTTCCATATAGGTTCTACTTGAAATCCTGATATCCATCAATTGGAACAAGTTTATCATTTTCTTGGAATTGAAACGTACTCTGCATATATTGGAACCCGATATCTACTCTATCACAAGTTCTAGGATTGATTCCAAGGTTTACCTAAATTTCACCTATATTATTAATTAACATCACATTTAATTATCACCACTTATTGTTACAGTGCACTGGCAACAACTTATATTTAAACATACGAAGAATATGAAACATTTACAAAGTAAAAGTCCCACTCACAAAATGATAGTTTAGATTAGTAATTATAGATTATACACTCATTATCGAACGCTATGAAATATTATAGGATCACGCGAAGATATAAATTAAGAAAATTACAAAAACTTATTCCAAGTTTCTCAATTTCTAGAACCTAGAACTTATCCAACAAAAAAGGTTCCCCAATTTTTGGAACATGGAACATACTCTGTATTCTTTGAAACCTGCAATCGGACTTGTGGGAACATACAAATTTTTTCGATTCCATATTGTATCCTAAATCTATCCTCACCCCTAGACATAACCACCCCCACAAAAGTTGTCTCCGTCTCTTCTTGATCTACAACTACCTTGTTTTTGTCCCTAAAGCAACATTGACCACGGTTCTCGAACACTTAAGAAAATTTCTGAGCTGACCTCTTGTTGTACTAATTTAGCATGTGATTCGTGTAACATCCTGAAATTCGAGTCCTTTGAGGGAGGAATGATCGTTAATTTCGTCAATGCATTGTTCGTTAATCTCACTCGGAACTGATCACTCCTGAGATACTGACCTTGAGGGGAAAGGATAATGAGGACAGAACTTGTGCGACTAAAGAACTTGACCTGGAAAAAAATGACTCGACCATGAGACTTGCGTAAGAACGATCCTATAGTCATGCAGGCCGATTTTAGGGATGACTAGAAGTCGATTCGCGGACAGAACATAATGGGACGATGGGTGATTCCGTTTACTGTTATTGAACCCGTGAACGGCCCTATGTCGATTCTTGATAATCGTGAACTTTGAAATAAGAATCGATCATTCACAATTTCATGCAGTTAAGGACGTCCATGTGTCGAGAAGTCTTGAACATGAATTGGCACAAGTCGGTTACGCGTGAATCTTCGAAGCCGCCTGTTAGTCTGAGTTGTACCAAAATGGCATTCGGGCGAAATTGACAAGGCATGAGAATCAAAGATTGGACTTCGAATTTTTGGGAACATTCGGGACGGACTTTTGGATGATACTTTTAGATAGTCGATAGTGCCAGTTGAGCCGAGTATTTGGAAAAGGGGTTTACAGACCGAGGATACGAGCCTACGAGGACGTGGGCCGGGCAAGACCAGTGTGGGCCTCACGCCCAAGATGGGATAGTTGCCATGGAAGGCCTAAGGCAAGCAAGTGAGCCCGTTGGACCCAACCGACCCAATTTCCCTCCCAAGCCCGTTGTCTAACATTGAGCCGATTCGAGCCCAACAAATTCCCGAGCCCGTTCCTACCCATTTCCCAGCTCGTTTCCTAGGCCCGCCCTTCATTTTCAGCCCAAGGGCACATTGGGAAATGTGCAAGGTGGAAATGACCAAAATGCCCTTGGATATTTTGAAGAAAAGTCAAAAAGAAAACAGAGAATATGAGGTCATTTGCTTGGCAAGTTGGAGCAAGCATTTATGGCATTGATAAGGCTTATCCTTCAGCCTTCACTTCACTCTCTCTCTCCCCTTCATCTTTCCAAAACTGCACACCCTTCTCTCCCTAATTTCCCTTGCCTTCCTGCAATTTCAACTTCTGACCTTTCACCGAAAACCGAGTGGTTCATGGCATTCCCGTGTGAATCACGTCTCATGCCACCAGCCATCGCATTTAAAATAGAAAATCTGTTCAAATGGCGTCGGCCATTCGCCGAACGGAGCCTCCGGTCGATCCGTACGGCGGCTGGAAGCCATTGTTGCCGAATCATCACTGTTCCACCTGTTTCAGCCATTTTCCTTCGATTTCGACCCAACCACGCCCATCCCAGCCACCAGTAGTTCCCCCTCGACCCCAAGTGCCGCCGGTTGTCGGCCCGCCGCTCGCCGGAGCTCGAGGTAGCCCGTTCACCTCCGATCAGCCACTTTCCTCCTATGCAATCAGTTTTTCCAATTTGCAGTGGGGATTCCGAGTTTGTTACTGTTGTGTTGAGCCCGAGACCGCCTTGGATCGCTATGGTAGAGGTCCCCGGGTGTCAGGTTCGTCACCACCGCTGCGTTCGTGTCGTCGGCCTACTTAACGGGTGAGTTTAGCTCCTAATCCCTATTTAGTGCCTAAACTTGCTTAGGGTTGGGTTAGTTAGTGTTAATGTTGGTTTAGGAAGTTTAATTAAGTTGTATTAGCCCTAAGATAGGTGGTTAGATAGATGATTAAGATTATATTAGCTTAATTTTGCTTATTAAGCTTAATTGTGCTTAATTTGGTATTAATTGTGTTTATGTGATTAATTAAACATGATTTGCTTAAATTGGTTGATTAATTGTTTTAATTAATGTTTTATTTAATTTATGATTTAATATTTTAATTAATTGAATTTTGGGAAATCACTGTTCATAATACTATTCACGATTACTGTTTATGGCACTGTTCATGCAGAAGCTAATTTTTATTTTAATTTGATGTATTCTTGGTTGTTATGATTTATTGAAGTGTCGATTGTTAATTATACTCGTGATTGATGATGAAATGCATGATTGAATGCCGGTTGGATTGAATTTTGGAAATTGTCGAGTGAGATCACATGACATATTGCGTGGGTTATCTGAAATGGCATGTTGCATGAGCATGAGTGATGTTGCATTCACGACAGAGCAAAGATATAAATGGATTGCTTCATGATGTGTTGCATAATCACATTAAATGAGGGACCCCGGCGTTGCCGAAAGACCGCCAATCCTTATGGGGTTGTGCCGTGGCCAGTGGGTCACCTAACTTCGATCGGATGCCTGACAGGGAGGGGTTCTATGTGGGACTATGGTATGGGGGCGGGTCTCGGGCCTCTGTCAGTTGCGGAGCTGCGGTAATGGGCGGGTCCTATACTCCTTCGAGAACGCCGTCTTGGGAGTAAGCCCTTGACGTCGCCATGCCTCTAGGTAAAGAGGACAAAGCTGGCTTGGTCAGGAACTGCCAACCATAAGGTTGTGCCGTGGCCCAAGAGGAGGGGTCGTAATAATCGAAGCATATATGTGGATGTGAGGTATGAAAAAATTGTGTGAGATGCTCTTAATGTCGTGATGATTGCATTATTTATGGTACGCACGCATGAGTTGACAGTCGTGCAGGGTGTGGCAATAGCCAGGTGAGATCGCTTGTGGCGTGACTCGCATGTGATTGATGAATCGTGTCGTCTAACGGCCATGTGCCTTATTTGCATTGTATGATATTTGACGTACAGGGTATGGCAGACCGGGTAAGGTTGCATGTGAACCGAATATTAATTGTTGGTTTACCTTGTCTATTGTTGGGTCTACTGTTTGCTGGCTATTTGTTGTTGGGTTGAGTGATGGGTGGTTCTGGAGAGATACCCCGGGTTGAGTTGATGTACTAACCGGGGCTTAGGGGGAGAACTCACTGAGATTTTATCTCAACCCGTCGTGGTTAACCATTTTCAGGCCTCTAGAATGGCGTACCCGCAATGGAGGATCTTGCCCCGCTCCTCTAGTGATCGACCCGATGGAGCCTGAGTCCGATGGGTCCGAGTGACCGTGGTGCTAAACCCGAGGGTTCATTTTGTATAACTAGATTAGCCTAGTTTCTTTTGGTTTGACTTAGAAGATGGATCAGCCCCTTTTTTTTGTCGGGCTTGTAATTCGGAAAACAATGCTTCGTTAGTTAATCCAGTAATTTGAATAAATGAGTAGCTGTTGTTGTTCTTGTTGTTCATCCCTCTATCCCATTTGATTGTTTGATTATCTGGGGATGGTTTGTCTTCCGCTTGCGCATAATCAAAGATTAAAATGAATGGTCGTCGATGGGTCCTGGGACGTCACTTTCAATCGATCATGGTAATGGGGTTGCCGCAAGCTCGAGAGTCAGGGCGTGACAATTCATGATGATGACTGAATTGACCTTTCAAAAATGGTTTGGGAAAGCAATCGGCTATGCCATAAGTACTGACTCGAATAGAAAAGCAAGGCTATCTACATTACATCTAAGAAATTCTCCTTTTTTTTTGGTCGGAAATTCACTTCTTTGACAACCAGCTATTATTAGGTCTAGATATAATAAGCAAAGGTGGCAAATTGGTTCACACATAGCTAAGTGTACTTTTCAAACTCATTTACTCAAAATGTAAAAATTGAAACTTTTATTAACCGTAAATTTTGGATCCTCAAATTTGTGGGAGTGCAATTGCTAGAATGATCTCAAACAAATAAATGCAATGACAAAAGAGATAGGGATAGCAAATATCAAGATAGAGATTAAGCTCCGTTCGTTTCACGGAAAATGTTACTTTTCTGGAAAATATTTTCTAAGAAGCTATTTTCCAGGAAAACGTAATTATTTTCCGGTGTTCGGGTGAAACTTGATTTTGAAGTGGAAAATATTTTTTGCTGTTCACTTGGAAAAATATTTTACTTTATAAACTCTTTTCGATAATTTTTTTATTATTTTATTTTTAAAATCGTAATTTATTATTTTTTAAAATTGATTATTAATTTACTTTTTTTTTTTTGGTGTTCTCTCCTTCCTCGACCGATCGCCGCCACGCCTCGAGCTCGTCTTGCCGGTGAGGCTCGAGGCTCACCTACCTTTGGTGAGCTCGCTCGATCAGCTCACCGGCGAGACTCGGGCCTCGCAGATCGGCAACGCCCAAGCGTTGCCAAATTGTGGCAAGGCTCAGGCGTCGCCGACGGTGGCGAGGCTCGAGCCTTGCAGATCAACGACACCCAAGCCTTGTCGCAGTCTGGTGACGCTCGAGCGTCACCGATCTGTGAGGCCCAAGCCTCGCCGTCATTTGGCAGGGCCCGGGCGTCACTGATTTGGTGAGGCCCGAGCCTCGCCATCGTCTGGCAAGGCCAGATCGACGAGCTTGGCTTGCCTGTTGCCGATCGCCGGCCGTTGCTGTGGCCGGCGACCAGCCGAAAAAGAAAAATAGCAAAAAGAAAGAAAAATGAAGAAATAATAAAAAATTGATTTTATTAAAAAATAACAAAAAAATCGAATTTATGAAAACGTAATTATTTACGCGTTACACAGAGTAAAGAATCCAAGCCTTATAAATGCATTACTTCTCGCTCCTCTATTCATAGCACTTCTACTTTATCAGTCGCTCTAGGTAAACCTAATTCATGATTCTTTGATTTTACCCATTGTAATTACATGACTTCCTATTCCACTTTATTTAAGTCAAAATCATCCGTTTCAAAATTACCTACTATATATACAACTAATAATTCACAGATGTTGGTGAGTCATACAAGGAACATTTCAACATCCAAATTGTCCTTACCTAATACCTTTTTTAATCCTAAACTCTTTTTTAAACTTGATAACTGTGGGACAATTATGAGAACATAATGTTGACATTCATTTATCTTCAAATGGTTGTTGTGCGTAGGATCTATGGGCATGATAGACAATTGGGACACGTTGTAAAGTGGGACGTCTACTTCAACTTGTTTCCTTACTACTTCCGACCTTTTTCGTTGGTTGTGCTGCCACAATTTCATCTAAAACTTAACATTCACTCTTAGGTCATGCTTCTTTCTCTGGATTAGGTCCTTCAGTTTCCAATGGTCATCTAGGTTCTATTGAGAATAAACACTTTGATTGCTTATCTTATTAGTTAGGAAACCATCATGCTCCACTATTTGATCATAGTGACTCTGTTCTCTTATGCTCCCTTTAATCTTATTCCCTATGATATTTGGGGGTCACCTCTTACTCCAACTATGGGAGGATCTCATTATTTTGTAATTTTTGTTAATGATCATTCTCGTTATACATGGCTTTATCTCATGAAGGATCTGTCTGAACTTACATCTATCATGATTTTGTTGCCATGATCAAAGCACAATTTTCTTGAGATATTAAGGTTTTTCATTTTGATAATGCCATGGAATATAGAGTTATAGTGTTCCTTCGGATCATTTCTCAAAACAATGTTGTTATTCATCTTTCTTGTCCATGAACTTCACACAAAATGGTCAAGCAAAGCGTAAACACAAAGTGTTGTAGTAATAGTAATGGGTTGCTCACAAGTTTGTAATAACTTGTTATCTCATCACACAACTTAAAATGGCTGACTCCTATATCACAATATATCTAGTGTGCTTATGAAGGATCAGTGCATCAGTAGACAGTAAAGACAATAGTGAATAGAGTAAATGGAAATGAAATAAAATTAATCACTAACAGATAATAAAAGGGATAACAAAGGGCAATTGGACACCCTTTTAGATGTAGATAGATACGTCAATTACTATACTTGTATAGACAAACAGATACATAAAGATGGATACACCCTTTTAAACAGGTAAATTTATGGAAATGTTGGGACAAAAAAGGAAAACTGAAAAATTACTTCGGTCGCCAGCAGAAATGAGAGTTGTTCCTACATACTTCAGACTGTGCAGTCACAGGAGACGTACATTTCACAGGCATTCTTTACTTAAAATCTAGCCACTGACACAACGTGATGACTTATGAAGTTTATATTAACAACCATGCCTTCTACATTCGATACGCTTGTTAGGGCAGTGAAGATACAACAAATCTACATCAACGACCCTCTTCGATGATCGAAGTTAACAACGGTTCGCCGGAACTGACTGATGGCGTAGGGACACGAAAGATTGGAGTGGGCATCTTCATTGGAAGATTAGGGACGTCAGCCTCAAATTTCAAAACCTTAATCACTTGCCGTATCGATGGCCTCAGGTTTCGATCTGGATGAGCAGACCACAACCCCACCATCATCAAGCACTCGACTTGCTTCTCCTCAAAATCTAAGCTCATCCTTTCATCAACAGCCTCTAAAAGGTTCCCGTCACCAAAAAGATCCCAAACCCACTCTACCAGACTCTTCTCTGACTTCTGATTTTTCAGATCCCTAACTTTCCTTCCTGTGGCAATTTCTAGGGCAACAACTCCGAAGCTGTAGACATCGGATTCTTTACTTGCTTGACCAGTGTTTAAGCACTCAGGTGCAAGGTACCCGAGAGTACCAGCCAAACCAGTAGTTTGTAGATTAAGTTCGTGGTCCATCAGCCTAGCCAACCCAAAGTCACCCAATTTCACATTGAAATTAGAGTCTAGCATGACATTGCTAGACTTGATGTCCCTATGTACTACGCATTGCTCCCACTCCTCATGTAAATAGAAGATTGCTGAGGCTAAGCCAATTGCGATTCTGTACCTAATTGACCAATTGAGAGGAACCTTCTTTCCAAAGAGATGTAAGTCGAGGCTCCCGTTCGGCATATACTCATAGACGAGCAAGAACTCATGCCCTTCATGGCACCAACCTATGAGCTGCACAAGGTTTCGATGCCTCAAACTGCTAATGACCTTCACCTCGGTCACAAACTCTCTTTTCCCTTGCTTGGAGCCTCTGGATATTCTCTTCACCGCAATCATCATGTCTCGCTCAATTAAATTTCCCCGGTACACAGCCCCGAATCCTCCTTCACCGAGTTTTCTGTCGTCTGAGAAGTTGTTGGTTGCCGAAGCAAGGTCTTCGTAGGTAAACCTCCTTGGTCCGGCACGTCTCTCGAAGTCGTCGTTAATGGACGTTAGCATCACTGTCTCTGCTAACTTCTCCGCGTTCTTTCGCTTACTCCTCCTCCATATTATTCCGAATGCAACAGCTGCACCGGAAGCTACCATGACACTCTGCGGAATTGTCAACCCAAATATGAGGCCAACCCTTTTTGGATTCCAACCATTTAGGCCCTCCACAGCCAAGCTCGATTTGAAGTCCCACAAACCTAGCGTGTGTCGTTCCATGTAATAGCTGCTTGTGGCGGAAAATCCAAGCACGACCCATTCGGGAAGGACGGTTCTCAGATCGATTTGATACCAAAGGTTTGTGTTTTCTTGGGGATTTGGCGTAGTTTGGAAGCTCCACGACACACTCAAATTCATAGTGGTTGCATTGTAATTGATCCATACATCAATAGTATCTCCACTATGAAAAGTGACATTCCAAGGAGTCGTAACGTTTGAGGCAATTGAGTTCTTGTTGATTCCAACGTGCTCATAAGCGGGGTCCCATTCCGGGTCGGCAAAAGTGTCAAACTCGACGTGTATGATTTGATTCTCGGACGAGTCGCTGTTCGTGGTGTTGAAGAGGCCTAGAAACCCGCCTACCGAATTGTAGGGGATTTGAAATCCAACGGGAGCCATGAAAAACGCGAGCCCTGCAGCGTATTGGCCGTGAGGCTGACCGTTCGTGTCGATGGTGAACTGGAAGTGGGTAGTGAAGTCGGCTAGCTTCTGCGATCCGGAGTCCCATAACCGGACCTTCTCGTTATATGTGACTTGGCCCACGTGGCAATAATAGTTCTGACTCGTCATCTCGATGGCTCCAACGTACGGCCTCGCATCTCCCTCGTACAGTATATCATTCGAGGCGGGATCGAAGCGAGGGAAGCTGAACTCAAGGCAAATTGCAGAGTGCACAAGAAGGAAAGAGAAGAGGAGGGACAGACCTGTTGAAATTGATGAAGGCATTGTTGGACACAGAGCGACCAGAGGAGCCCTGAGATCCCGCAATTGACGTTGCTATCGATGGAAATGTCGCTCAGATCAAATAGCTTGACGTCTCAATCTTTTATAATAGAGTGAAGATCGGCCGAAGAAAATTAAGAGCATGAAAAATATAAACAAGGACCTGTAACCATCTGACTCCGACAATCGATGGGTGTCAAAAAAATCCCGAAAAGGCCTGAACCGACCCGAACCAAACAGCATATTTCGGGTCTTTATAGGTCGGGTTCGGATAATGTGTAAAATATCAGGAATCGTGAACCGTTGGGTTCAGCGAACTGCCGAAATACATTAAAAATACCCTACACTCTTCAAGTTGTGGATGAGAGGGAAAGAGAGCATGAAGGTCGGCAGGTGTGAGCTTTAAGTTGCAGCTCTACCATGGCGGAACTCATCGTCACGTCCTTGATTCCACCGCCTCGATTTGCCTTCCTCTCATGGTTAGTTTCATATTCTCTCTCTCTCTCTCTCTGATTTTTTTCCTCTCTTCTTCTCGGTTTGCTGGTTTTAACTTTTGCTCGTCGGTCTTCCAATTTTAATAATCGCCGTTTTGTTGCTCCTGTTTTTGCTTTTCTTTCCCATCTCCCCAGCGTCTTCTCACCTATGCATGCTCTTTCTTTCCATGCACTTAAAAATGGCCGAGACTCCATTTGACAAAAAATGAATGATTTAAAAATAATTATTTATGTTGTTTACAAAAATAAATGAATAAAAAATATTTTCATAGTTCACAAAAGTATTTGAAAATAAATTGTTGTTGATAATAAAAATATTTCCAATTCATTTATATAAATTATCATTTTTAAGAAAATATTTTTAAATCATTTATTTTTCACAAAATAAATGAATTCTAAATTTTATTTGCCTTGTTAGACTAAAAAAATACCTTCGTAAGCTTGAGATTGTCCTTTTCTTCTTCAGAACTCCATGACAGAAAACATTGACTCCTTGTGTTTCGAGCTGGTCGGGTTTCGACCCGAACCGTTACAACCCTAATCACAGCACTATAGCACTATTGTTTCCAGGTAAATCGGAAATGTATAATAATTGTGAATGAGTGCGTGTACGATTGGACCGCAGCGAAAGACCAATTTCTGGTAGGTTGTTCTTGGATCAGCGGTGGGACAAAGAATAGTGGACGATTTCAACGAAAGCAATCTAACGACCTGCCCCCAACAATTTTTTATAGGCAATGCCACGTAAATAATAGAGCCTGACCAAATTTATTAAGGCAGAGAAGTTACCTTGAAGCTTTCTGCGAATGACATTGCAAAAGCACTTCGTAGTATGCTAAATATATCATTCTGAGGGGACTTAAAAAGGGCAAATAGCTTTTTAATAATAAGAAGTGTCCGAATTTTCTCTTAGACTAGCTCCCACTTATACATGCGAACCAATAGAATCCGTAAAACATATATATATATATATATATATATATATATATATATATATATATATATATATATATATACAACAGGCTCCGTAAGGGATTCCAAACATAAATATTTAGAAACTAGTGCTTTGAAAATAAATGGACAAAAAATGAAATGATTTTAATAACTATTAAAAATAAAGTCCTTTCCTTACTTTTGAATTCGTAAAACAAGAATTTTATGTAAGAATTGAACTCCTGATAGGAGAATTGAGACATTTCTTTTAGGAGATCGGAGCGGTTTCATTGGAGGTGGAAAATCTGTCCACTTTCGCAAAGTCTTCTCAAGTTAGATAAAAGAATGACGCCGACCGGGTCTATAACATTGGAGAAAATATTTCATAATTAGACACGACCACTGCATAAAAGTCTCTCTCTCTTCTTGATCTACAACCACCCAGTTTTTGTCCCTAAGGCAGCAGTGACCGCCGTTCTCACTCATCTGAGAGAACTTTTGTGGTGTAATGAGCTCTTGTTGCACTAATTTAAACTCTTGTCAACCTGATGATCGCTACTTTAGCATGTGACTCATGATAATGAATGAATTGACCATTCAATAGAGGTCTAGGAAAGCCATCGGGCCTTAATTTAAGACTCAAGTAGGAATGGAAGGGCTACCTATGTTACATCTAGGAAATCGCTTATTTGAAAACCAATTATTGTTAGGTCCAGATATAACAATCAAAAGCGGTAATTGGTTGACACAAAACCAAGTAAACTTTTCAAGCTCTTTTCCTGCAAGTGTAGATATTAAAACTTTTATATTATAAAACTTTGGATATTAAGTGGATATGAAAGAATAAAAAGGGTTCTAGAAAATTTACAAATGATGTCACAAAATATCAAAATTACACAAATTTGTGCTCTCGAGCATGAGTATGTGTGCGTAGATTCAAATATGCGTAGTTACCCGTTATTACGTCTTCACAGCTTCCCTTCTTATACTTATAGATGACCAAATTTGAACATCGAAACTTGAATGTATAGCCGTTGCATCAATCTCGAATTTTTAAACCAGATAAGCTAAGATGTTTCACATGAACAGGTGGTCTTGATATTTGGTACGAATGCTCTCTTATAATTTTCACCTTTTTTTTTCCTTTTATGATGTGATATTTGAAAATTTCACTTTTTTTTTTTGGTAAGGTAAGTATATATAATAACAACCGGAAATATACAACAAATGTCAAACGAGGCACCAACGGGCACTCAGCTGAAAATTTAACTTTTATTAAGTATGAAAACCTAAAACCTTTTATGACATACAATTATTAAGAGGAGAGCTATTTGTATTATTGTTCAAGATCTACACTGAGTTTATAATATTTTTAATTTTTAAAAAATTTGGAGGGGGAACGACAAAAACTTTTTTCAAATAATAATAACAGGACCATTATTAGAATAACTGCATAATATTTTTGTGGATGTCTGGCTATGTAATTGATTTTAATAGCTTATTAGCTTGGACCTCATGATCTTTGAGAGTTCGTTTCATTGACCAAGTGAATCTGGGTAAAACGGATGAAGCATTAATCACAATTTATCTAGCGTGCTTATGAAGAATTAGAATGTGTTAGACAGCAAAGACAGCAGCAAATAAAGTAAAACGGAATGGAAAAAAAATTAAAGCACAAACAGATAAAATCAAATCAAATCAAAGGCCACTTCCACACCCTTTTAGATGGAGATATATACCTTAATTACCATGCTTAAATAGACAGAAAGGTACATGTCGATGGATATTGGAAATTTGGCGACAAAAAAGGAAAACTGAAATCGCTTCGGTCTTCAGCAGAAAACACAGATGTGTACATCCTTCAGATTGTGCAGTTACAGGAGAGGTACATCCTACGGCCATCTTTTACTTAGAATCAAGCCACAAAACGCAACATGGTGACTTCGCAGTGTACATATACAACGATGCCTAGATTTGAGTAGGTCATAAAAAGGCTCAAGGTAGCAAAAATAGATAGGAGATTTGTTCTGGGATGAGAGACTTTGTAATGTCATATTTTGTATTCCTTTATTGTGGAAAAGAAACATATTTACCTACCACAAGACGTTAAAATAAAGAATACAGCTTGATAGGGCTCCCGATTAGGAAATTGCAGTGGTCATCACTGATGGAAAACCACCCAGATTTGTTGTGAGGCTAGGAAAGGATATATGAACTTGTCCATTCCTACGGCCATTCTTTACTTAGAACCTAGCCACGAAATGCAACATGGTGACTTTGCAGTGTATATATACAACAATGCCTAGTACAATTGTTATACACATTTAAGGTAGTGAAGATACGGCAAAGCCTAGTCAACAACCCTCTTCGATGATTGAAGTTAACAATGGTCCAATGGAGCTAATCAATGGTGTAGGAACATGATAGATAGGAACAGGCATCTTCATGGGGAGAATTGGGACATCAACCTCGAATTTCAGAACATGAATTGCTTGCTGTATTGACAGCCTCAAACTTCAATCTGGATGAGCACACCACAACACCACCATCATCAAGCACTAGACTTGCTTATCCTCAAAATCGGAGCCCATTCTTTCCTCAACAGCCACAAGAACCTTCTTGTGTCCAAAAAGATCCCAAACCACTCTAGTAGAGTCATCTCCATCTTCTGAATTTGATTGCTTGGCCGATGCTTATGACCTCTAGGGCAAGGTATCCGAACTAGTAGTCTATGGGCTGAGTTTGTGGTCCATCAACCTAGCCAAATCAAAGTCGCCCAATTTCACATTGAAACTAGGGTCTAGCATGACATTGCTAGACTTGATGTCCCTATGTATTATGCACCGCTTCCACTCTTCATGTAAAAAAAGGATAGCCGAGGCTAAGCAAATTGAGATTTTGTACCTAATCGACCAATTGAGAGGACCCTTCTTTCTAAAGAGATGCATGTCGAGGCCCTGGTTTGGCATATACTCATAGACAAGCAAGAACTCGTGCCCTTCATGGCAATAGCCTATGAGATGCACAAGGTTCCGGTGCCTCAAACTGCTAATGACCTTCACCTCGGTGACAAACTCTCTTTTCCCTTGCTTGGAGCCTCTCGATATTCTCTTCACTGCGATTGTCATGTCTAGGTCAAGTAAATTTCCCCGGTACATAGCCTCAAATCCTCCTTCACCAAACTTCCTATCATCTAAGAAGTTGTTGGTTGTAGAAGCAAGGTCTTGGTAGGAAAACCTCCTCAGTCTGGCGCATCTTTCAAAGACATCATTAATGGATATCAGCATTGCCATCTCCATTGACTTCTCAGTGCTGTTTCGCTTTCTCATACCTATGATTTCTAGTGCTATTGTTGCAACAAAAGCTATCGTAACACTCAGCGGAACTGTCAAACTAAGTATTAGGTGAAACTTCTTAGGATGGGAAAATTACTAAAAAAGTTCTAAACATATTGTAATTGTACCAATTCAATCATAAACTTATTTTTTTGACTAATTAATTCCTAAACCTTATACAATTATACCAATTCAATTAGTTTGGCCAAATTTGGTCGGCTAGCATTGATGTGGCCACCAGTTAGCGCCGGTGACTACTCTTTTATTAATTTTTATTTTTCCTTTTTTTCCCTCCTCCCTCTTCCTTCTTCCTTTGCTTTGACGACCGGTTAGAGGGGAGAGCTGGCCGGCTACCGGACTGAGGTGGTCGGGCAAGCTTGCCTCATTGTTGCTGGACGAGGGCAATCTTGCATAGCCACTATCAGAGTGAGCTCTCGCCGGATCTAGTAAGGACTCGCCATGGCACTTACACCCACTCAATTATATCAATATTTTCTTGACGAGGATACTATGTTCCTTAATCCACAAATAACCATATCTAATGACAATTCTTACTTGGATTAGTAAACGTGGAATTAAGCAAAACATCAACCTTCTTCATTCTTTCAAGCCTTGTCCTTTACACATAGCAAAGCAACGGGACTATAGGGGAGGGGATTAGTACAAAAACCACTGGGGACACAACACTAGCTATGCCGCCCCCCTCCAGTCATACAGACAAGTCCCTTGCCGGTCGATCGGTGTTCTCAATAAAACAAAGATTAGGTCCTCGCTTTGGCTGCCACCTACGCCTCCGCTGCTCCGCCATTTCCGGCCCGTTGTCGTACACAAGTAGAGGGCCCACCAAATTCCCGTTAATGTGGGCGTACAAGGACACAAATGCCAAGTAGACCGGGCCTATGGGTGCCCCCACGTCCACCACCAAACATGATACGAACTTAAGGAAGCTCGCATTCGGGAAATAGCAGTCACGAATCACCTCCTGGCTATAAACAAATCAACTAGAGTCCCATAGTGGATCATGGACATGGCAGGTGGAGGCGCGGACATCTCCTCAATCTGAAAAAAATTACAGCAAACGAAAGTGAGTTTAAAACTCAGCAAGTAAACCTATTGTCCAAGTACATGGTTTGGCTACTAACAAATAAAATGATCCGCAATGCCTCAACTATGGGATTCGGTTATAAGGTTACACAATTTGCCTGAAGACAAGTCTATTACCATGTCAAGGAACTATAAGAATGGTCTCCATTAATAGGAAGCTATCTAATCGACTTCATCCATTTGGTCTTGCTGCAACAATCACTCGGGAGAAGATGACGCCTCGCCCTGCACTCCTCGCACCAAACCTGCCATCGCAAGGTCCCCTGAGAAGTTATTCAACCCTCCTCAGTCCTTTGGAGAGCCCACAACCACACAATTTCATCCCTCTCCAAGCATCTCGACACCTGGGGCCCCATCGCTTTATCGGTCAATGGCACGATCATGAGCATCCTTATCCTATTGCAGCAATTTAATAATCCAATCTGCACACAACAACCCTAATCTATTGAGCTAAATACCCTTTCACTATTTTCCTATACCTTTACTACCTTGGAAAGTCTCTGGCGTGACTACATCTTTTTAACTCTCACTCACCCCCATCGACTAATGGGAATTCCCTAACATCTATTCTTATATCCATGCTCTTGGTAAAAGCCAGCATTGGCACCTTGTTAGTTGGCAACTTCTACTCAGGAAAGAGCAACAAATTTCGTATCTCAACCACGACTTGTTTCAAATGCCTCGCTTGGCCTCCCCCTTCCTTCTCTTTCTTTCATATTCATGGTTCCCTCTTAATAAAGTCCAATCTTCTTTCAATTGGTGTGACTTTTCTACGGTTTGGGAAGCATACCTACTTTGCTGCAGTAACCCCTTTTTTAACCTGGCTTCACCCTAATCATAACCTAATATTTCCTACGGCTACGTGATTTTCCTTGCAAACTTCCCTCTTATCCAAAATATCAGCCCCCTTCCCTGTCATCTTGGCTTAGCGACATCCCGCTTAAATCCAACACATCCATTCGCTCATCCTAAGATTGTAAGATAAGATACAGAGAATGGCGAGGGGTTTGGAAACGGTTCTATTCAATCTCAGGATGAGCGAATGGATGTGTTGGATTTAAGCAGGATGTCGCTAAGCCAAGATGACAGGGAAGGGGGGCTCATATTTTGGATAAGAGGGAAGTTTGCAAGGAAAATCACGTAGCCGCATACATATATATGTATAGTTCCATTGGAGCCTTGCCTCCATGGCCCGGTGCTACTCCCCCTCTGCCCAACTCCGGCGCCGCAACAAAACCAATAGCACCTAGCCACATGTAAAGCTTCATTCAGCCTCATCTACCTCGAAATCATCCTAAATTAGCACTACCCATGAAAATCAGATAGTAGGTTTACTTGCCTGGTTGGGTATTGTAGGGGAACACGAAATCCAAAGATGGGGCTTTTGGACGGCGCAACTGGCTTCGATGGCCTCCTCCAGCTCCTAGGATAGTCAAAGGGGGTTAGCTGGCACTGGCAATAGGTCTCCAACGTCGGTTTTCTCTGGGGGTCGCCTCTATTCGTAGCTGATCAGAGACAGGGAAGAGGTGCAGGGTGGTTCTCTGCAAGGAGAATTGGGAGAAGAAAGAGAGAGAAAAGGTTAGGCCTGCCGAAATGTTTAAAGAAAAGAAAACTAAGAACGATGGTAGCCCTTGCGTTTTCACCTAGCATCCACGTGGGGAAAATTTGCTTTGTAGCTATCCCTCGATTTTTTTTCTTTTAGCCACACCAAAGAAATGAAAAGGGCCAGGCTTATATAAATGGATTTTTTTCCCATTCCTCTATGGGAGGAATTCTTGAAACTGACTATAGCAATCCCTCATGGCAATATTCATTTGTATAACCAAGAAAATATTTGATTATTACTTTTTTTTTCTTTTCTCGACATAATTCTATCAATGTCATTTTGACAATATTGCATTTCCGAAATACCATAACAACTCGATCTCTAAAGTACACGATTTAACTGGTGCAGATCTGGGTGTCACACTCGCCTCTCTAGTCAATTGGTAAGCTTGCCTTGTCATCCCTGGGTGAGGGCAAGCTCGCCCACCACTAGCGGGGCAAGCCCTCGTCGAATTTGGCAAGGCGAGCGCACCAAATTGAGGTGATTAGGCAAGCTCACCTCGCCGTCGCTATGAGAGCCGCGACGAGGCCGCTTTGGCTTGGGCAAGGGTTGACCTCACCCAACCTCGCCAGATCTAATGAGGGGGGCCTCACTTGGACGGCTTACAATCGCCCCTAGCCAGGTGAAGCCAACCTTCACTTGTAGTCGGTGAGTGCAACCTCGCTCAAGCATGGCTATGGCTAGTGGCTGGCGATGGCCACTGATAAGTGATGAGGAAGAGAAAGGGGAAGGGCAAAAATAAAAATAAAAAGAAAACAGAAAATGTTATTTAAAAAATTCAGTAAATTCAAAAAATATTAAAATATAATTAAAAAGCTCTATGTCAGCACTAGCTGGCTAGCATCCATGTTAGCACTGGCTGTCTAGTATCCACGTCAATAATTTTCAGCCTAAATTGGTCGGGTCAACTGAATTGGTGCAATTGTGAAAAGGTTTAAGATTCAATTGGTCCAATTGAAACGTTTATGACTTAATTGATACAAATATAATAGGTTTATGACTTTTTTGGTACTTTTTCGTTTATTATATAATATGTCCCAATATATTGAAATTCTCTATTTATTGAGAAATGAGGCGGCAACATATCATGTCATGCATCACGTGTCAATATCGGTTCTACTTAGATCATTATAATTATGTTGATAGTACAATTTCCAATCAAATGAATCACTAGTAAATCTTCAAAATCAAAATCCCTTTTGTTCATCGAGCATCTGATCGAGGGAAAAAATCGAAATCTTCTCACCAATTCAGGAACACAAGACCCATCTCCGAACTTTGAAAAAGAAAGTGAAAAATCATCTGAAACCCCTCATGAAAAATCAGATTTTTCTTGCAAAGTCAGAAACAAAATCAAAATAGGAAGAAACTCAATGACGCCCCCTCCCCTTAATCCACAAAAAAAACAAAAACAGAAACAAATCCAATTCGTAGTGACAGATCATCATCTAGTGATCAAATGAAACCCTACACGAAAAAAATTAAGAGCATGAAAGTATGAACAACGACATGTAGCCATTTGACTCCGAAAAAGACACAACAGTTGTTTCGAGGTGAATAGGAAATATTTAACAATCACGAATGACTCCTCGGATTCACAGGTAAATAGGAATCTAATGACCTGCCCAAAAGGTCATGTAGATAATAAAGACTGGCCAAATTTACTCAGGCAGAGTAGTTACCTGGAAGCTTTCCACAAAAGACATTGGCAACGGCACATCGTAGTAATAAAGAATTTAGAAATCGGTGCTTTGATATGGAATGATTTTAATGTCGATTCATGATGAAGATCTTATGATACTTTTGAATTACCTAAGTAAGAACTTTACGTAAGAGTTGAAGTCCCAAAGGGAGAATTGAGACCTCTTTTAAATGGAGGCGGAAAATTCGTTCACTTAATTTTATTAGTTTGCAAATTCTTCTTAAGTTAGACAAAAGAATGAAACTGCCCGTTGGAGACAATATAGAATAGAAAGACGTGACCACGTCATAAATCTCTCTCTCTCTCTCTCTCTCTCTCTCTCTCTCTCTCTCTCTCTCTCTCTCTCTCTCTCTCATCTACAACCACCTAGTTCTTGTCCCTAAAGCAACTTTGACTACCGTTCTCATTCATCTGAAAAAGCTTTTGTGATATAAGGAGCTCTTGTTCTACTAATTTGATCTCTTGTCAGTCTAATGACCGCTGCTTTAACAAGTGATTCATGATAATGAATGAATTGACCATTATTAAATACTCGAGTAGGAAAGAAAGGCTACCAACGTTACATCTAGGAAATTCATATATTTGACAACCAGCTATTATTAGGTCCAAATATAACAACCAAAAGAGGTGAATTGGTTGACACATAACTAAGTGTAGTTTGCAAACTCTTTTCCTGCAAGTGTAGACATTAAAACTTTTACAAACTGTAAACTTTGGATCTTCTTCAAGATTGCGTGAGTGCAATTGTGAGTGCAATCTCAAACAAATACATGAAACAAGAAAAGATATAGGGATAGAGAATATCAAAATAGAGATTTATGTTGATTCTGTTTTCCTTTCGCCTACTCGACTCTTCCAGTTCCAGCAGCCCATTCAAGCGTTATCCACTAGTATCAACAAGCAGTACCAAACTCCTAGGCAAAACTTGTTTCTCCTATAGTTCACGTTCTACAAGATTGGTTCCTCTTATATTGCCGCATTATAGAATCACCCCTTGTTTTCGCCCCTCACAATCGATTCACAGATCCCTTTGCCAAGTACCTAAGAGAAAAACACAATATATCCCGTGTTTGCAGAGCAGACTGCTTGTGTGAACACTTAAAACCCTTGCTTTCTTTCTCACTCACCTAAGTGTATATGAAAGAATATAAAAGGGTTTTCACGAAGATTTACAAATGAAATCGCAAAATACCAAAATTACGCAAATTTGAGCTCTCGATCACTAGTATGTATGTGTAGATTCAAATAAAAATAGTTACTCTTATTTACATCTTCACAGCTTCCCTTCTCGTCCTTATGGATTTCCAAATCTGGACATCGAAACTTGAATCTATAACCACTGCATCGATGTCGAATTTCCTCGAATAATATAGTGGTAAATCCATGAAATCAGCTATAAAAGTATCTCCAATTTGTCCAGTTACTAGCCTATAGAGAACTTTCTAAATATGGTAATGTATCTCTTAACTTTTTATTAGCAATCAATCTGACAAATTAGGTTTGTTATGATATATGATATATGATATATCAAGATGGTATCCATGAGCCAAGTCTTGAATTAAATCTCCAAGTGTTTCATTTAGATGTGGAAAACTTCCGGACATGATCCTCTACAATAGTTACGTAGAGTGTATGTCTTCTGCACTTTTGACACGGGGGTTTCTTCATTTTCTTCTAATTTCTCTGGTTCAGTGTCTACATGGCCTGTGGCCAATGGCCGGAGCTTAACTTTGGAGGCCAATGGCAGCATGGGAGAAAATATTGGCTGTGTTTAATATGCCAAGTAGGCATATGTAATAAACCACTCAGCAATCGACACGTGGCAATCCGCCACCTGTCAAAAACATTTTTTTTTTCCCTTTCTCCCCTCTCTCACGCGCTTTTCTCTCTCTCTAAGAAAATACTATCTCTCCTCTCCATCTCAGCAACCCCACGCCTGCAATATGTGTCTCTCCTAAACACCCCGACCATCTGCAATATGTCTCACCTCTGGTTCGATCTTTTCTTCTTTTGACTTTGTTCCTTTCATTTTAATCTTTTTGTGATGTGGCGCCTGTGTGGTGCCACATTAGTGCCACTTGCTCTTAGGAAATCTTAACAATGTAACATCATATTCATGTAGGATTTTAAAAGCAATTTTGGATGGAACTATAATAAAGGATATATGAGTCACACATATATAAGTTTGGGATTTTTAGTGTGATAAAATAAAAAGTTTAAGTTAAATGTGTCATAGTGAGTATAATTTAAGTTTTGTGTTTTTTCCCTATTTAAAAGTACTTACCATCAGAAAACAATATTGGTGTTGTAAAAAAAAACTTACGAAGCCGACCTTTTTCCTCTCCTTCTGGCGACGCGTCTCTGCTCCTCGCCGACAAGGGAGCGTTGTTTCGGCGGCTGCGGGAGGTGCCTCGACCTGAAATTCAAAGGTCCTCTTCACCACGCCCTCCTCATCCCTCTCACCCAAGATCTACACCTCAGTTCCGGGTATGGCTCCTTTCCTTTAGGGTTCTATTGTGGGTCTGCTAGTGCGCTGTTCCGGCGGCGGAGGGAGGCATCTTGGCCTGATTTCGAAGGTCCTTTTCACCACACCCTCCTCATCCCTCTCACCCTAGATCTTTAGCTCAGCTTCGGGGTATGGCTGCTAATTTTTAGGGTTCTGTTGTGGTCTACTAGTATGGAGTTGTGTCTGAATCTCCCTGAAATGGAATCTGATTGTGGAGGGGTTACGGTTGCTTCCTTGGCCGAAGTAGGTACTAGGCGGGATCAGCTGATTGTAGCTCATAGGTTGTTAGATCAGCCGATTGTAGACTGTTTTCAGTCTGGTTCAGGGCAAGGGAATGGCTCTATTTTGGGGTCTCACGAACTGAATGTTGCTTGGAATGACGGCTGTTCTCAAGCTGCTGTAGTTAAGGCTCCTGCTCATCAATTGGTTGCTGCATAGAGGGGTTCTGTGCAAGGGTGGGAGACCCAATTAGTGAATGGTAGTCGGGGTATAGAGAAGGGTTTAGCTTCTGCTTTGGGGACGAATTACCAGGTTGCTGTTGGAATGGTAGACCGTAATCAGGTTGGTGGGTCTAGAGTTTCTGCTGGAATTAGGAATGTTTCGCAGGGGCTTCCTATGCAAGGGCAGGTGTCCAAGAATGTCTCACAAGGTGGGTTGATGGGTCATTCACAAATGAAACAAAATGGACAGCAAGGTCGTCCCCCGGTTGATCGTTCTTGGGTCAATGTAGCTAGGACTGCCATGAAAGGTTACAATCTAACCTTTGTCAAACCTTCTTGCATCAATAACAAGCTAGTGGCTGAGGTTTTGGATGAGGTGTTGGAGGCTTCAGGCCCGCTTTGGAATGAATATATTGTGGGATACTTGGTAGGGAAAGAACTACCATTCAGGCTGGTTGAATCAACCATCAAGCATGTGTGGGGTGATAAGGTAGTGGAGGTCAAAGCTAATGATCAAGGCTTTTTTCTTTTTCCATGTTCCGGATCCTAAGTTCCGTAGAAGAGTGCTAGAAGGGGGGCCGATGACAGTAGCCCATGTGCCGCTTATGCTTCAACAATGGCAACCATTACTTGAGCTTTTGAAGGACCAACATGATGCAGTTCCGGTGTGGGTCCGCTTTAAAAACATTGCTTATGCATTATGGTCCGCCCCAGGGATTAGTATAGTGGCTAGTGTGCTAGGTAAGCCACTCTATGTTGACCAGCGCACTGAACAAATGAAATTGCTTTCTTTTGCTCGGGTTTGTGTGGAGATCTCAACCAAGTTGGAGTTTCCATCCTCAGTTGATGTACTCATCAGTGGAATCATACGCAAGGTGGATGTTGAGTATGAATGGAGGCCAGTTTGCTGCCCAACTTGCAACTGCTTTGGGCATAAATGCCCGTCCAAGGATCCTGCTGTGGAGGATGCTACTTCGGCCTCCCAACCTCATAATGAAAGAGCTCTCCTGTTGGCTGGTGCTATAGATGTGGATGCTGGCCCCCTTGGTCCGGACTCAAGTCAGCTGGTGAAGGTGAAAGAGCACAGCCTTGCTGTCCCTGATGAGGCCACAACTAACTTACTAGCTTCTACAAATGTGGAGGATGGATGGAAGAAGTAGCAAAGGAAGAGTAAGAACAAATGGAAGGTAGAAGTGCAACCTGTCTCAACCAAGGCCTGCTCTTCCAACATCTCTATGGTTTGGCCACAGCAGGATCCAGTTCCTATGTCTGCTCGTTCTTCATCATCTACATCTCTATTTTCAGATGACGGTCTGGATGAAGGAGGGGAATTGGGCAGCAGCTCTGAGGATGATCTTCTTGAGGTAGGCAACACCAAGTTTCATCAACATATGGTGAGAACGGCTGTTGATCTAGTTATTGAGTTGCCCGATATGCCTCCGCCGAAGCCAGCTGCTGATCTGGTCGGTATGGCCCCCAAAATGGCTAGTACCAAACATGTTGTTGATCCTGGTATGCAAGGCCCTACTCAGATTGAACCGACGCTTGTTGCTGGTCATTTTCCTCCAGAGGAGTCCAAGAAAGGTCCCAGTTCGTTGACATCAAAGAACCATCGACGTACGGGTTGGCGCAAGTGAGCTTTCCTGATGCTTTATAGTTATATATGTATATAAGTATATGGAATATAAGGGGATTAGTAGACCCAGTTCGTCAAGCTGAAGCTTGTAATCTTGGGCGGACTCATAACCTTTGTTGTATATGTCGCGACCTAAATTTTTTTGAAAATATAGGTATAGGTTTTGGGTTTAGGGGTATTGTTAATTTCGGGCCGACGGCTCTCAATTAACTCGGGCTCTCCCAAGCCCATACCCCGCGCGACGTTGGGATATTCATAAAAAATTCGAACGAGGAGTCGCCACTAGTCTATTGAGGTCGACTAGAAACCAAGTGAGACATGGGAGCGTGTCTCG
Organism: Corymbia calophylla; assembly: GCA_014182845.1. Lineage (NCBI taxonomy): Eukaryota > Viridiplantae > Streptophyta > Magnoliopsida > Myrtales > Myrtaceae > Corymbia > Corymbia calophylla. Next base: position 35,093,180 of record CM024700.1, on the reverse strand, counting down.
CTTTTTACGCAATCAGAGGGTCTGGAATCGGGGACTTGATTACGTTAGTCACGCGAATAACGCCCTTTCGGTACCTAAGTTGATTGTATATTAACTAAAGTCATGGAACACGTTCAAAAACCCAGGTTTATCCTAACCTTTCTAGGGAATAACGTCTAAAAATCGTGACAAATAAGGTGCAGGAATATAACATAAAATAAAAACCTATTGTAAAGCCCTAAAGGCTTATTCAATTTTGGATGTTTTCTTCTTTTTAAGGCTTTTCTAATTTTTGCAATTTTTTCTGATTTTCTGAATTTTTCTGGATTTTTTTAAAATTTTTATATTTTTTAATATTTTTGAATTTTTCGAAATTAAAGAAACAAGCTTTTAAGATTTTAAAAAAAAAAATTTTGACTTTTCTGAATTTTATTAATGCTTTTTGGAATTTTCTAATTTTTCTAATTTTTTGGAATTTTTGAATATTAAAAAAAAAAAAACTAAAATAACTAAAATAAAATAAAATAAAATTTTCAAAACCTTTCTGAATTTTCTTAAAAAAAAAATAATTTTTTTTAATTTTTTGAGGATTTTCGAATTTTTAGACTTTTTAAAGATTTTTATATTTTGATTTTCTGAAATTTTTGATTTTTTTTTTTTTTTTTTTAATTTTTATTAAAAAAATTTATTCGGACCAGGTCAGGTGACCCGGCCCTACTAGACCGACCCGGACCCTAATGGTCCGGGCCGCAGCAATGACCGGGCTAGCCGAACGGCCCGGTCGACATATCTAAAATGGCCCATTAGCAAAATAAAAATAAAAAGAAGCCCATTCCTAATTCTAAAAATTCCAGCCCAAACCTATTCCAAGCCCATCCGAAAACAATAAACTCGGCCCAGCCCCAGCTCGAAATTTCGGCCCCTTTTTGTTTTTTTTTTTTCTTTTTTTTTTCATTCTTTTCTTTTTATTTTATACTCCTATTTAAATAAAAAAATTAAAAAAAAAAAATTAAAAAAAAAAAAAAAATTTCTCTTACTACATGCGTTTTTCTCTTTCTTCTCCGCGGGTCTTCTTCCCTGGTCTGCATGCCCGACGTCTGCAGTTCGCCACCGCCGACGCCGACGCCACCCTCACCGGTCCTAATAGAGTCGTCGTGTCGTCGACGGGCGTCGGTCGTTCCCACCGACCGACGCCGAGCGTCGCCGGCGATGGCTTCCGGCGAACCCGGGAACTCGCCGTCGCCGGAAAACCAAAAATGCCTCTTTTCGACCCAAAAATACGTGGAAACTTCATGAAAATGGCTATAACACTAAGGGTAAACACGAGAATAGATAATAAACGATCAAGCATTCATAAAACCAGATTATCGAGGGATGCAAATTTCGGATCTCATTGACGCATTTTGTCAAACACCTACTGGGCACTACTAGGTTCGGGGATCTCCGGCTCAACCGGGCCTCGCACACGCTATGGGTCATCGAAGATCATATAAAAAAGCATCAGGGGAAAGATAGAAGGGCGGCAAGGGCCGGGGTTCGTGCGAGCTGGTCGGCGCGAGCTCCGGCCCGCCGCCTCACCCAGCGAAACAGAAGCAAATGGGAGAGAAACCTACCTGGTTCGGGGGAGAAACGAGCCGCGGCGGACGATGGCGGACAGACGGCCTCCGGCGGCGGCTAAGCGTCCTTCGAGTCTCCTTCTTGCTTTCGGTTATCTCTCTCGGATCTCACTGTCCCGGTGCCCCCTCCTTGCTTTTTTTTTCTTCTCTCTGTTTTTCGGCACCGGAGTTACGGCGTGGCGGGGAAACGTCGGCGACGGATCAGGCGTAGCCGTCCGTCCGTCCTTCTCTCCCTCCGTTCACCCCTTTCTCCTCTCCCTTCTCCTCTCTTTTCTTCGTTTTTTCTCTTCCTCTTTTCTGACCAGAATCGCCACTCCCCCCTCCTCTGTCGATCCTCCTGCTCTTGCATAACCGTTTCTCCGCCCCTCCTATGGCCGCGTGACAGCGCAGCAAGGGACGATTCCCTTGCTGGCGTCACGTGGCTGACGTCAGCCGAGGGGCGACATCCAGAGAGACGACGTCGTCGAGTCGAGCGTTGCTGCTGCGTGCCTGTGTGCGTTCGTGTGTGGGGAAGAAGAGAAAAAGAGAGGTGAGTGGGCTGGGCCGAGGATGAAGGGGAAAAGGAGCTGGGCCAAAGCTAAAAGGGAAGAAGGGCTGAAAAAGGAAAAAAAAAAAAAATGAAAAAATGGGTTGGGCTGAGCGATTAAATTTTTTTTTTTTTTCGAATTTTTTTCGAATTTTTTTTCGAATTTTTTTTTTTGCAAATTTCTATATATTTATACATGCAAGAAATAAATGGGCAATTAAAACAAAATAGACCAAAAAATCGGGTGTCGGCAAATGCCTTTGCTTTTGAAAGGGAGCTCGAAGAGGTTCATTTCAAAGACTAGGTGACACTCGACTTTTACCGACGAGCAATGGAGGCACGAATTTATTTCGTTTCATTTTTCATTTTTTCATTTTTTCTTTTTTTTTTTTTTTTTTTTTTTTTTTTTTAGGTCTCGGCTCGTGCGAACGAGTTTCAACCAAGTTAGTGAAGTCTCACCGTGTAATAACGGGTTTCGACTAGGTTAGTGGAGTCTTACCGTGTAAGAACGGGTTTCGATTGGGTTAGTAAAGTCTTACCGTGTAATAACGGGCTTCGACTAAGTTAGTAAAGTCTTACCGTGTAATAACGGGCTTCGACTGGAAGGGAGGTCTTACCGTGTAATAACGGACTTCGACCGAGATAGCAAAGTCTTACCGTGTAATAACGGGCTTCGACTGGAAGGGAGGTCTTACCATGTAATAACGGACTTCCACCGAGATAGCAAAGTCTTACCGTGTAATAACGGGCTTCGACTTGAAAGGAGGTCTTACCATGTAATAACGGGCTTCGACTGAGATGGTAAAATCTTACCGTGTAATAACGGGCTTCGACTTGAAGAGAGGTCTTACCGTGTAATAACGGGCTTCGACCGTGATGGCAAAGTCTTACCGTGTAATAACGGGCTTCGACCGAGAATGCATGGTTTTAGGTTGACCATGAACCATTTGGAAATTGCATGGTTTTAGGTTGACGATGAACCATGTGGTTTTAAGGAGGTCCCACAAACCCTATTGGAAATGGCATGGTTTTAGGTTAACCACGAACCTCTAGAGATCGTATGGTTTCACTGAGTGAACCTGTCAAATTCAACTTGAGCAAATGTCATTAGAGACAATATCAGAAAAATGCATTGGCAATATGTAGCATTAATTGCATGAGCAAATCAAGCTAAGTCTTATCACATTGAAAACATTTGATTTTTTGATTTTTTGATTTTTTTTTTGATTTATTTTTTGGTATCATGTACCACAAAATTGTCATCAAGTTTGGAAGATATCATTAATCATCAAATCCATTTAGGAGAAAAATTATGTCAGAATGATCTTACTCATGAAAGAGGTTCATTAAGCATGTCAAGCAAGAGCTCCTTAGTTAGAAAGTGCTTATCACACGCTCTCAAGAAGGGCTATTCGATCCCATCCATTCATGTGGGAAGTAATTTTGATCACTCAATCTATCTCATATTTCTAGTGTCGAAGGATTGAGAATCATTCGCAAAAAGTACACTTTGACCAATCCAAAAGGTCTTTCGAAGGGACCGTAATGCAAATTTGGTCATGGCTTTAGTAATGGATAAGCATCATTGGCTATGAAATGAAACAATTATATGTCAACATCTTCTCCAGGTTTACAAGTCAAGTAACCTCAAGATGAGATAAGACAACTTTGCCCCCACTTCTTCGAGCGGTAGCTTCCTTGGAAAATCCTCATTCTCACTTGAATCATCCCAATCTGAAGAGACTTCGGGAAGGGTTGTAATGTTGGTTTGGTTAAGGCTCAAAAGACTCATAACATTTCACAAAAAAGGATTTGAAAGTTGGTGATTATCATGGCATCATTGTCATATCACTCAATCTTTTTAAAAGCACTTGACTTTTGAAATTTGATTTGTCTCGAAAGTCCTTTGGCTAATCAAATAAGAGTTTTGCCCCTCTCAATTTTTTCTTTGTTGTTTTTCTTTTTCTTTTTCTTTTTTTTGCATTTGCAATTTTTTTTCGATGCAAGCATTTTGAATTTGACAATTTTTTTACATAGGAGTTTTTTTTGCCCCTTGATGCGAATCTTTTTTTTTTTTTTTTTGGGCATTGGCCTTGCTTTTACCAGGCACACTGCTTTTTCATGCCCCCTAAATTTTCATTGGACTTTTGCTCTTTTGAACTTTTTGAGCTTTTAGGACTTTCGAGATGCTTTGCACATGTTTGCGTAAATGCCAATTGTGTCGATCAATCATGTGCCTTGCCCCAATATGGGGAGATAATCACCACTTGGGTTTTAGAAATGAACAATCAGGCTCAACTTGGTTTAAGCAATGGGCATCGGTGTTTGGGTAGAGAAAGGAATGCTCTTCTTCACCTTGGGATGTTTCAAGCTTTCATAAGAATTCCCCTAAAATCACCACAAAAAGATTAATGCAAGTGAAAGCAAAGAAGTCTTTCTCATCTTTTCACCATATGATATTAATCAAAACCTCCAAATTTGCCCCATTGTGGGGTGGTTCTTGACAGGGGTATTTTTTTGATTTCTTCGCATTTAAGGCTCAAAGGGGCTGACTATGGTCACCTACAGTGTATAAGATAGAGAAGAGAAATGCCTCTTTTCATTTTGGTCCATGTACAATTGCGAATGACTCCTTTGTCCTTAAATGACATAGGTCTTCTTTTTTTTCGCTCAGTTCTCACGGTGTTTGAAGGATGTGTTTGGAAATGGCTTGCCTTTCCTCATCCTAAACAATCCCTGCTTGGCATGATTAACATCTCAGTTTCATATGGTCGAGATCATCTAAGTAGGTCAATCTCCATGAGGAATTTTGATTCAAAATGAATGACCTTCCAACTTGAGGTTTTTTTTTTTTTTGGTTATATATATATATACCATGAGGGGTTGGGATCATTGGATCTATTAAGAGATCAGAAAAAAAGATAGAAGAAATGTGGTAGATCTGTAGATCTTGAAGGAAACCCTAACGTTTTCGTTGATAGGATCTATTTATGACATGAAAAAATTATAGTGGTTCTATGTCTCTGATATAATCAAAGAAGTCTGCAAGTTCTGTGAATGTTTGTATGATGTCGTAAAGTAATTCGAAAGTAAGGGTTATGGTGTATAGAAAGTTTACTAAGTAAAGGAATGAAATATAGAAGAAGATAAAGCTAAGAAAAATCACGAACATTAAAGATTATATGAAGAGCAAAGAATATGTAAAGTATGAAGAGCAAAAGTATGCAGAAACACCAGGGTATGAAGAAACCAACCATATAAGTGGTGAATGATAATATTGAAGTACAAGTTACAAATATTAGAAAACTGTAAATTACAAGTGCAGGAACTAAATCTACTACAAAAGTAAAACTATAAAACTAAAACCAGTTTCAGATCTGGGGCAGTAATCCACTCTCCGTCACTGAACTGTTATAATATAGTACAACATCCAGAAGGAAAAGTTACTATCCAATTTCCAAGAAGATCTTTTGATTTAAGATCAAACCCCTCGTTTTATACAGCCTCATCACGAGCATCTGTTGACCAACACCCCAACCTACCTAGAATAATTACCATACCACCTAGTACTACCCATAGGACCACCCCGAGCACCAGTAATACTGCACAGAACTTACCAATACATCAACAAACCCCCACGGCACCCCCTGAGCCGGAAATTAGTGGCTTAGACAATAGATCAGGAATAACCAGACCCATTTACTAGCAGAATGAGACTGAACCCATCATACAAAGAGTAGATTCTCCTACTTATTCCCAAATTGACAGTGAGCTAAATGTCTTAGAAAAAGAATTTACTTCCTTCAACCAAAAGAAATAATGCTACTAGAACATCATTACAAATGGAAACTTGAAAACAATGATATTATCGAATATTTACATCCACCACTTAGGAAAATAACCATACAAATAGGAGAAAATCAAATTACAGCAGCCCCATTCAAAATTGCTGACAAAATGGAAGAACCTAGTAATATTCCTAAAAGAATTTAAGCCAAACATGCTTACTGCAGAGGAAGCTTTTCTTCTTATATATGTCTTTTTCATTGATTTGTATTTGCCAAAACCCGGATTTCATATCGAATTTTGAGAAGATTTTAGCTTTGCACAATCTATTCAATAGGTCTTTTTTATTAGGGATTGGATATCTTACCCATCTAAGGGCGGTATTAAGGGGTTCATAGTTGATTACTAATCTTAGGACTCCTCTTTCTAATTCGGCATTTTTATTAACATAAAAAGCAGAGCAGCTCCAGGGTGACTGACTTTTCCGTATGAGTTTTTTACTTATAAGGTCGTGTATTTCTTTTTGGCAAAATTTTAAGACTTCTTGATTCATCTGAGTGGGACGAGCTTTTGTAGGTATTTCTGTTTCAATGAATCCTTGTTCATAAGGAAGTTCTATAATATGCTTTTTCCTTTCCCAGAAGGCATTAGGAAGTGTGGAGCATATGGTTTTTTCTATTTGGTTTTGTAAATTCTGTATATTTTCTTGGATGGCTATTTTTCCGAGGTTTTCTTCTAACCTTTTAAATTCCAAATCTTCTTTTAAAAATTCTAGCTGTGTTTCTTTGTCTTTGATGAGGCAGTTTATTTCCAATATTGATTGTTCTTGTAAAAAGTTTAAGGTTCGTTTTTGGGATTTAGTTATAAAATCAAACCTTATTTTTTTGTTAAAATACTGAGTTTCAATACCTTCATTATTAACAGTGAAGGGTTGGATTAATTGTATGAAAGGAGTTCCTAAAATTACGTTGTGTCTCATATTTTTGACTAGGAGAAAAGAGGTTTTGTAAGAAACTTGTTCTTTTATTATGAGAGCTTCTGGTAATTTATATTTGATATTAAGCTTATCTCCCGAGGCTGATGTTAATGTTTCGGAAGTCTTATCAAAGTATTTTGTTCGGACTAGGCCTTCTTTAATGCAGTTAAGGTCAGCTCCTGTATCGAACAGTGCTGTTGTTTCAATTATGTATTGATTATTAATCTTTATAGATATATTGATGATCCATTTTTGAGATGTTATTTCTGTTAAGAGCATTAAATAGCCTGGGTCTGTTTGAGTATCTGGATCCTTTCTTTCAGGGTATACGACTGTGTTAGTTCCTTCAGGGATTTCTTTCTTGGATTGAGAAAGGCTTAGTTGGATTCTGTAGATGTCATTGGACATGTTTTTCTGAGCATTTTTTAGAGCTTGTATTTCTATTTTTTGTGCTTTAATTTCATTCTGAAGATCATTGATATTTATTGGCCTATTATGAGTTTTGTTTCTACTAAGAATATCTTTGAGGTTATAAGAGGAATTACTTTTAGAAACTATATTCATGGAAGAACTAGGATTTGTTCATAAAAAGCTAAAGGTTTATTCATTTCATATGGTTTGAAGTACCATCCTTTTGGAAATATGTTTTTTGCAAATTGATTTGGGTTTTTATCATAGAAACCATCCTCAACGGTGAGGACCAAAGCATGTTTTTCATTTGGAAAGAATTGGGACCTCACTTGGGAGGTTATTGGTTGGGAGGTTACAGTTGGTCTGATAACCACCTCGTTAAGAACATTTTTCTGTGCCAGTAATGATATTCCGCTCTTCTTTGGGCTGCTAAGGGCGAATGGTTGTCACTCATTGCTATAGCCCTGGAAGTTTGGGCTTCTGTATCTTATTTTTGGGTCAAGATATTTTGGAGTGTTTCTTTTGGCAATACTTTGGCTAAGTCTATAATTTGAAGCATTTCTGTGAGATTTATGGATTTTGGTGTATTGGGTATTGGTTGGCTATCTGTTGCTATGGTTCTGGTTATATCCCCTGTAAAAATTCTCGTGTAAGAAAATCAGGTAGGGAATTTGAAGAACCATTGATGAATTGTATGTCAAAATCAAAAACAGAAAGGATTGCCTGCCATCTTGCAAAGATTTGTTTTGATGCAATATTTAAAACATCCTTTTGTAAGACATCCTTTGCTGATTTGCAATCAATTCTTAAGAGAAATTTTTGGTTTAAAAGATCACTTTGGAATTTAGAAATAGCGAGAACAATAGCAAGAATCTCCTTTTTTATAGTGGAGTAGTTTTGCTGAGTAGGATTCCAATGTTTTGAAATAAACTGTACTACTGATTCTTTGTTATGGACGGTTTGTTTGAGAATTCCTCCGTATCCTATTTCTGAGGCATCTGTTTCGACTATTTTGAAGGCTGTTGGGTCAACTAAGTGAAGCAAGGGTATATGTTTAATATGGGCTTTTATGGTTCTGACTGTGTTGGTATGGATGTCTGTCCATGGCGGGGGATTCTTTTGTAACCTTTGGTGGAGGGGTTTACAAATGATGTTAATATTGGGGAAAAAATCTAAGACATAGTTAAGGCTTCCTAAGAAACGCTGTGATTGGGTCTTATCCTTAATTTCATCAGGAAATTTATCAGTGAAAGAGATGGACCTGTCGATAGGGAAGATGGTTCCTGAATCGATGTTATGTCATAGGAATCTTATTTTGGTCTGGAATAGTGAGACCTTAGTAGGAGAGATTGCTAAACCACTTTTTATTATTAATTTTATGAATATGGATATGTGCTTAAAATGTTGTTCTATTCCTGAGGAAAATATTAGTACATCATCAATATATGTTATGATGAATTCTGAATAGGGGTTGAAGATATCATTCATTATCTTTTGGAATTCTGACGGGGCATTTTTTAATCCGAAAGGCATTACATTTCATTCATATTGGCCAAATGGAACTGTAAATGCGGTTTTAATTAGCAACAGCTTGGTCAGAAACATCTTGTTGGGTTTTGTATGCATTGGCTAGCATTATCATGTTGTTTAGAACATTTAGTAAGTTGGATTCTGCTATACCATCAATATTCCATTTATAGATAGCATCAGGGGAATACCTATATTGTATTTTTTGAGAGGATAATTCTTCCAAAGCTATGTCGGGGGGGTAGCTCTATTATGATATAATTTTTGAGGTTGCTTCCAATTAAAATTATTAACTTCGTTGATGCTTTCATCCTCCGTATTATTATTTATTTTGTCAATGGTGCTAATAGTAGGTCTGGAGTTGTCTAAGGTGTTTCTGACTGTTAATCCTCGGATCATAGATGTCTCTATTATGGGTTTTGATTATATATATATATATATCGCTGATTAGACATTTAATGATTACCTCAAAAAATTCATGTGATCAGCGACTCCTCTTGAAAGTCATCGGGGTCCTGCAAATAAAAAACATATACACCAATATGCATGGAATGCGTGATATGCATGTTGTGAACAATGCATGATCTAAGTGACTCGGATTGTATAAAAAAAAAAGGTTCTGAGGCCTCCTGATTTCATTCATGAAAAGTATTTTTTCTTTGAATCCACATTTATAGGTTTTGGCATCCTAAATCTACAGTGATCGTTTGTTCAACCGTCAAAGGTTTATCATGATGAATCCAATCTCTCTCTCTATGTCCTTTTGAACATCATCGTCATCATGCTCATACTCACAAGAATCCTCGTTATACAAATCCGAGTCACATATGGACCTATCATGATCATGCTGAATGACATGCCTAAGATGCAAGTGAGGGGGTTAGTATGATTATTCAATGAGGATTATGCATGATGCATTTGTTCTTAAAAAGTCTTTTCAAATGATCACTTGAGTAAAATGTTTGAACTAGAAAATCATCCTCATATCCTTGGACTTTTTTATCTCACAAATTTTGAAAACTAAGAGTCGTGAGGAAGTCCAGGCCTCAAAGCGTCATCATAGGGCTGGTTTGGCACTTCCTCACGTCCTTAATAAAACATGCATGCATTTGTATTCACATGATAACGCCGTTTTACAATATTTATAATTTCGGATCACGGCTCACAATCCAAGACCTTGATTACATAAAGGAAATAACAAAAGTAGTGAAACGACTCATCCCATGCAAGGGAGAACATAAAGGAAACGACATGAAAACTAAATAAAGCGGTCGATCAGCATCCCTACTCCGATGGCTGAAAGGGAGTCGTGGGAGGGCTTGCCTCTTCATCTTGAGTAGTGGCGCACACAAAGTCAGGGTCGAACAAGCCAACTATGTTCAAGATGGCCCCTTCCTCTTCCTCACCAAATATCACGTTCGCATCTTCGACATGAGCAGGTAAAGGATTTTGTTGAACATTGGGTTGCTCTCTGAATGATAAAATCTCTTTGTCAAGTAAGTTATGCACTTTGTGTTTCAACATAATGCAATGGTCTGTATCATGGCCTTTTTCTCCCATATGGTACTCGCATGATTTTGCTGGATCATACCCAAAATACTTCCTAGGATTGTCACGAGGGATTTCTTTAGCCACCAACCTTCTTTCCAGCAGCATGGGCAACAACTTAGATAGTGGTCTAGGCAAAGGAGTAAATTGCCTTGGAGTCGACTTGTTTGGCTCATAATTATGATATTTCGCATGTGGTGCAGAGGGACTTTGTGCATTTACAAACGGCTTTGGCCTGATTGGAGCTTGTACGTAGGCTACCTCAACTTCGTTCTCCTTCCTATTAGTGAACTTTCGACTTGATCCCTCAGTTATACGGCCATCATGTATGGCTCCCTCAATTCTTTCACCCACAGCAACCAAGCGAGAGAAGTTTTCACAATCTAATCCGACCATCCTGTTATAAAAGTCAATAGGAAGAGTATTGATGAATAGCTCCACCATCTCCTTGTCATCAAGTGGGGGTCGAACTTGTGCGGCCAAGGTACGCCACCTTTGAGCGAAAGATCTAAAAGATTCATTTCTCTTCTTTTCCGTGCGCGCCAGTATACTTCATGTCGGGGCGATCTCAGTGTTATACTTGTATTGCATCACGAATGCTTCCGCTACATCTTCCCACCTCTCCAATTTCTCAGGTTCGAGCAAAATGTACCATTGTAGCGCCATTCCAGTCAAACTCTCCTGAAACATGCGAATCAGTAAAGGGACATTTTGAGCAAAACGTCCCATCCTATTCAAATAGTACTTCAAGTGGATTCTAGGATCCCCAATGCCATCATATTTAGTGAAATCCGGGATTTTGAACTTGTCTGGGAAGTCCATCTTGGTATATTGGGATAAATCATCAACCATGCTAACTTCATACCCTTGTAAGGCCCTAAGCTTCTCCTCCAGTTTAGCAAACCTCTTGCTATTCTCCTCCTCCATTCGGGCCAAGATGGCTTCCGAGATGGGATCTAATTCCACCACCACAGGGGTTTGATGCGCCGCTTCTTCAGTCAACTTCCCTCTACTATTGGCATTATTGGCCTGCGGAGTTGCAGGTGTGTTTTGATTGGAGGCGGCAACCACCAAGCTAGACTTGATCTCGCTTGCGAACTGCGCAAATTGTGCAGCCAACTCAGTGATTTTGTTATCAAGCGCGGTGATCCAAGCGTTTTGTTCTTCAGCATTCATTTTCGCCGATTTGGATCGAGTACGGATAGGTGAACGCCTTGAAGCCGTGACGGTGGTACCTGGTCAATAAATAGGTAAATGCACATGAGCACGAGATGTAAAAGGATGCCGGCCCATGACAATGATCTAATCGCCCCGTTTCATTCATTTCATAAAAGAAAAGAGTCTCTAAATAACGTAACTAAAAATCAAAATAAAACATCCCAACATCAGAACTAGGAAAAGAAAATAACAAGACTCCTCAAACAATAAAATAGAAAAATAAAATAAAATTGACCTAAACACCATTCTAAGAAAACCAAAATAGACTCAAGCAATTTTTTTTTTGCTTGATCTATGTACAAACATGGGAACAATTCTCTCATAACTGTCTAACTAGTCCTGGCCAACTTGGACGCATGCTCCTTGGCCTCCTTGAGCTCCCTTTTGAGGAACTTGATCTCCGCGCGATTAGTGGCCTTCAATGGTACATCAGGGATCTTCGGGCGCCACTCTTCGGGAATTTTGTGTTGGAGGATATACTCCATCGAGGCGTAGTATATCTTCTCTTTACCCCCTAACTCTTCCTCGGGCCAAATCAATTTTGGGGACGACACATGTCCCACATCGATTGAAGCAGCATGATAGAGTTCTCGTGATCGCGGTCTCCATTCGTGAAATCAGTCTTGAGTGGGGCTTCTTGTAGTGTCAATGGAAGTTGCTGCACGACTTGGTATTGTCGAGCAACCCTAGTTGGGTAATACTCGGTAGCACCCGTTATTCCTAACAAATGAATGGGTCCAATACCTCCACATGTGAGCCGAGCCTCATGAACCCGGAGCCACCTAGCGTGCCATAGGAAATCTTCTGGGTCGGGATTTTTCATAAAGCCTAACCAATCAAAGTGGTGATAATCCGGTGCATGCTTTTTCTTTTCTTTAAATTTCAAAATAGGGTGATTAAGATCACCGATGTCATATATGGTTATTAAATTGCCAAATCCCTTGAGGTGAGAGAGGAACCAAATTTGCAAAAGTTCGGGAGGAGCATGTAAAGCTTCTTTTCCATTTTCTTTAAAAACGAGTGAGGGAAAGAAAGGTCTCGGTCAAAACAGCATTAACAAAACCTTTTCCCATACACACCTCTTGAACAACACTTGCAATAGATGGGTCGATAGTATTCTTACTATGAGGAAAAACCATAAACCCGAAGAATGCTAACACAAAAATCCGCCTCATTTGGACTAACGGGGCATTTTGAAAGAGTCCATTCAAAAATGAAAATGGGCAAGCATTGCGGTTGGCTTTCAAAAATTTCCCTACATCGTCTCCTTTGACCCTAAGAAAATCAGCTAAAACTGATGCATGCTCTACTCCGATGGGTGGCCTAATCAATTCCATTCCGATACTAAAGGTTTCCCAATGATAGCGCTAAATTCCTCCAAGGTGGGGACAAGCTCATGTTCGCCAAAAATGAACGTGGAGGTCTTGGGGCACCAAGTGTGTGCTAACGCTCGAACAACACCATAATGGACTTCTATGTCTAATAAAGAGAGTAACCATCCCACGTTGGATTGCACGAACTCACAGCTGACATGGTCCAATCTATCCCACCAGGTGCGCAGCTCCTTCTTTGGGACATAAATGATACGGAGCTCAAATCCCCCCATTGCGTACAAACCTAAAACTCGTAAAGAACCTAATTGTCATGGACCGGTCGGAAAAATAATTAAATGTAAATAAATTGCGAGTGTGAGAGCTTCAGAAAACTTACTTCACCCAATAAAAATTAAAGTCAATTGCATAGACATGCGCATGATACGTGGGTCGATTTCTACTCTAGACAGCTCAAATGAAGCCACGGGATTATCGGACTGAACCAGCATGGTCGCGGTTAGGTCGGGGTTCCCATGACTCCGGCTTTGTCAAAGAGTCGACCCGTGTTACGCGGTTGCAACCGGGGTGGAAGCTCTCGACGTCAGAAGAATTTCGGAATTGAGATGGGCGACTCGTACTACATGGTGGTAGTCGGAGTGGTATCCATCTCAACACCATCCTAAGTGATCCTATGCGGCCCAGGTCCGGCAGCAGGTTATATGTGCTAAAGTGTAGTGCAATATAAGGAAGACATGCACAACATTTTATATAACAAACAACACTTCAAAAATTCAAATATATAAACATTCATTCCCATCCACCAACCTACAAAACAGAGTGTTAACAAAAACTCCACCCCTTATTACTCCAATCCTGCACCAACATTTAACACAAGGTTAGTGGACTTACCTCACCTTCTCGAATGCGCTGCCAAAGAAACACATTTAAATAACACACAATCAAGCTAATTAGGCCTAAGTCCTCTAAGGTTTAGAACCAGTCCCCAGCGGAGTCGCCAAGCTGTCGCGACCTAAATTTTTTTGAAAATATAGGTATAGGTTTTGGGTTTAGGGGTATTGTTAATTTCGGGCCGGCGGCTCTCAATTAACTCGGGCTCTCCCAAGCCCATACCCCGCGCGACGTTGGGATATTCATAAAAACTTCGAACGAGGAGTCGCCACTAGTCTATTGAGGTCGACTAGAAACCAAGTGAGACATGGGAGCGTGTCTCGCTTTTTACGCAACCAGAGGGTCTGGGGTCGGGGACTTGATTACGTTAGTCACGCAACTAACGCCCTTTCGGTTCCTAAGTTGATTGTATATTAACTAAAGTCATGGCAACACGTTCAAGAAACCCAAGGTTTATCCTAACCTTTCTAAGGGAATAACGTCTAAAAATCGTGACAAATAAGGTGCAGGAATATAACATAAAATAAAAACCTATTGTAAAGCCCTAAAGGATTATTTAATTTTGGATGTTTTCTTCTTTTTAAGGCTTTTCTAATTTTTGCAATTTTTTCTGATTTTTCTGAATTTTTCTGGATTTTTTTAAAATTTTTATATTTTTTAATATTTTTGAATTTTTCGAAATTAAAGAAACAAGCTTTTAAGATTTTAAAAATATTTTTTGACTTTTCTGAATTTTATTAATGCTTTTTGGAATTTTCTAATTTTTCTAATTTTTTGGAATTTTTTAATATTAAAAAAACTAAAAAAAACTAAAATAAAAATTTCAAAACCTTTCTGAATTTTCTTAAAAAAAAACTAATTTTTTTTTAATTTTTTGAGGATTTTCGAATTTTTTTAGACTTTTTAAAGATTTTTATATTTTGATTTTCTGAAATTTTTGATTTTTTAATTTTTATTAAAAAATTTATTCGGACCGGGTCAGGTGACCCGGCCCGACTAGACCGACCCGGACCCTAATGGTCCGGGCCGGAGCAATGACCGGGCTGGCCGAACGGCCCGGTCGACATATCTAAAATGGCCCATTAGCAAAATAAAAAAAAGAAGAAGCCCATTCCTAATTCTAAAAATTCCAGCCCAAACCTATTCTAAGCCCATCCGAAAACAATAAACTCGGCCCAGCCCCAGCTCGAAATTTCGGCCCCTTTTTTTTTTTTTTCTTTTTCATTTCTTCTTTTCTTTTTATTTTATACTCCTATTTAAATAAAAAAATTAAAAAAATTAAAAAATTAAAATTTTTTTTTGTCTCTTACTGCATGCGTTTTTCTCTTTCTTCTCCGCGGGTCTTCTTCCCTGGTCTGCATGCCCGACGTCTGCAGTTCGCCGCCGCCGACGCCGACGCCACCCTCACCGGTCCTAATAGAGTCGTCGTGTCGTCGACGGGCGTCGGTCGTTCCCTCCGACCGACGCCGAGCGCCGCCGGCGATGGCTTCCGGCGAACCCGGGAACTCGCCGTCACCGGAAAACCAAAAATGCCTCTTTTCGACCCAAAAATACGTGGAAACTTCATGAAAATGGCTATAACACTAAGGGTAAACACGAGAATAGATAATAAACGATCAAGCATTCATAAAACCAGATTATCGAGGGATGCAAATTTCGGATCTCATTGACGCATTTTGTCAAACATCGACTGGGCACTACTGGGTTCGGGGATCTCCGGCTCAACGGGGCCTCGCACACGCTATGGGTCATCGAAGATCATATAAAAAGGCATCAGGGGCAAGATAGAAGGGCGGCAAGAGCCGGGGTTCGCGCGAACTGGTCGGCGCGAGCTCCGGCCTGCCGCCTCACCCAGCGAAACAGAAGCAAATGGGAGAGAAACCTACCTGGTTCGGGGGAGAAACGAGCCGCGGCGGACGATGGCGGAAAGACGGCCTCCGGCGGCGGCTAAGGGTCCTTCGAGTCTCTTTCTTGCTTTCGGTTATCTCTCTCGGATCTCACTGTCCCGATGCCCCCTCCTTGCTTTTTTTTTCTTCTCTCTGTTTTCCGGCACCGGAGTTACGGCGTGGCGGGGAAACGTCGGCGACGGATCAGGCGTAGCCGTCCGTCCTTCTCTCCCTCCGTTCACCCCTTTCTCCTTTCCCTTCTCCTCTCTTTTCTTCGTTTTTTCTCTTCCTCTTTTCTAACCAGAATCGCCGCTCCCCCCTCCTCTGTCGATCCTCCTGCTCTTGCATAACCGTTTCTCCGCCCCTCCTATGGTCGCGTGACAGCGCAGCAAGGGACGATTCCCTTGCTGGCGTCACGTGGCTGACGTCAGCCGAGGGGCGACATCCAGAGAGACGACGTCGTCGAGTCGAGCGTTGCTGCTGCGTGCCTGTGTGCGTTCGTGTGTGGGGAAGAAGAGAAAAAGAGAGGTGAGTGGGCTGGGCCGAGGATGAAGGGGAAAAGGAGCTGGGCCAAAGCTAAAAGGGAAGAAGGGCTGAAAAAGAAAAAAAACGAAAAAATGAGTTGGGCTGAGCGATTAAATTTTTTATTTTTTTCGAATTTTTTCGAATTTCTTTTTGAATTTTTTGAATTTTTGATTTTTTTGCAAATTTCTATATATTTATACATGCAAGAAATAAATGGGCAATTAAAACAAAATAGACCAAAAAATCGGGTGTCAACAGTATAGGTATTTTGGAGACCAAGGTTCCTACTAGTCGCTTTGAGGACATCTCATCTAGGACTGTCCCTAGTTGGTTTTGGATCTCAAACTATACATTCTCCCTTTGGGGTCAGATATGGGTGGGATGGGATCCTAATAGAGTCAATTTTGATGCCCTCCTAGCTCATGGCCAAGCTATTCATGGCAAACTTTCGGACCTTAGTTTTGGTATATCGTTTAACTTGTCGGTTATCTATAGGGAGCACACCTTTGGGGCTCCTAGGTTGTTATGGGCTAACCTAGTTTAGTTGGGTTCCTCTTGGATTAATTGTCCGTGGATAGTTGCCGGGGATTTTAATGCCATTCTTGACCCCTCGGATAGAGTGAGTGGCTCGACCGCTTGGATCCCTTCTTTTGATGAACTAAAGGATTGTCTGGCTCAGGCTATGCTTTCTGACCTTAGGTATGTTGGCTATAGACACACTTGGTCGGCCTCCTCAGGGGCTAATCAAAAAATTCGCAGGATCGACAGAGTTGTGGTGAATGGCAAATGGTGTCAGGACTTTTCATTCTCTGAAGCTTCTTTTATCGTACCAGGTATCTCTGACCATACTCCTATGATTGTGAAGATTGCTAACCCGTCGTCCAGGAGGAAACCATTTAAATTCTTCAATTTCTGGATGGACCATCTTGATTTCTGTCCTCTTCTTAACCGGTGGTCTATCTCGACGGTAGGTACTCCCATGTATCAATTATACTCCAGATTAAAAGCAATGAAGATCCTCCTTAAACAAATGAACAAGGATGTCTTCTCTGAACTCTCTACATGTGTAGCGGTTGCTAGGGGGCTCTAAAGACTACCCAAGATGCCTACTGTTTGGATCCGCTCAATGTTGACTTGGCGGAAATGGAGAAAACATAGCTCAAGCAGTTTTATGAGCTCAGGTCCCAAGAGGAGTCCTTCCGCCAAAAATCCAAAATATGCTGGCTAAAAGAAAGGGATCTCAATACAAAATTTTTTCACCATTCGGTCAATAACCGGCATCTCCGGAATAGAATCCTATCCATTAAGGATAATATGGGCAATTTCGTCTATGATATTAAGGAAGTCCACAACCTCTTTATTCAACACTTCCAAGAGTTGCTTGGCCCGGGAAGCACAGAGGTTCGACCATCTTTGCTGGAAATAAAAACTGTGTTGAGAGCTGGTATTACAAATGACTAGGTACATTTATTATTTAGTCTCGTTTCTTCCTCTGAAGTTTATGATGCTATATTTTCATTAGTGGGAAACAAGGCCCCTGGCCTTGATGGGTTCAATGCTGAGTTTTTCAAGAAGAACCGAGAAGTAGTAAGCCAGGATGTGATTGAGGCTGTTATACACTTTTTCAATACTGGAAGTCTTTTAAGGGAAGTTAATAATACAATCCTCGCCCTTGTACCTAAAACTCCCAATGCTTCTTCTGTGGGGGACTTTAGACCGATTGCTTGTTGCAATACTATCTACAAATGTATTACTAAGATTATTGCTAAGAGAATGGCTGCAATCACCCCCTCCCCTGTAGGTCCCTTTCAGAATGCCTTTATCAAAGGTCAGAGAATTAGTGATAACATTTTACTGGCTAAAGAGTTATTCAGTCGTTTTCACGTAGAGCCGTACCTCCCTAAATGTGCAGTCAAGGTGGACTTTCAGAAAGCCTATGATACTCTTGACTGAGACTTTCTTGAATTAACCCTGCATACTTTTGGGTTTCCTAGATGGTTGATTGATCATATTATGACTTGTGTAAGGACTCCTAAATTCTCTATTTCTATCAATGGAGAGTTGCAGGGGTTTTTCCCAAGTGGGAGGGGGCTAAGGCAAGGGGATCCAATGTCTCCCTATCTATTCACCCTTGCTATGGAGGTCTTGTTGGGTATCATGTCTCGGCAGGCTAGTCTACTTGGGTTCAAGTTCTTTTGGAGATGTAAATTCATCCGGTTGTTACATTTATTTTTTGCAAACGATGTCTTCCTCTTCTGTGAAGGTTCTATGATTGCATGCCAATGCCTTAAGGAGGGGTTGCAATTATTCTCCTCCTGGAGTGGTCTAGGACCGAATCTGAGTAAAAGTGAGGTGTTCTTAGCTGAAGGCTCTGCAAACTCTGGGGATCAAATATGCCAGATGTGGGGTTTTCAGATGGGGTCACTTCCAGTCAAATATCTTGGAGTCCCTATTATTACTAAGAGGTTGGCAAAAATGGACTGCGTTGCCTTGATAAGTCTTCTTACTGCCCAGGTACATTCTTGGACTCTCCGTTTCTTGTCTTTTGCTGGTCGGCTATTACTTATCAAGTCGGTCCTTCATGCCATCCAAGTATATTGGACTAGCATTTTTATATTGCCAAGCTCAATCTTGAAAAGGACTGAGCAAATTTGAAGACAATTTCTATGGAAGAGACCCAACCTAGGCTTTGGTGGTGCAAAAGTGGCTTGGGAAGATGTGTGTCTCCCTAAGGCTAAAGGAGGTCTTGGGTTAAGGGCGCTAAAGGAGAATAATAGAGCTGCTATAATTAAACATATTTGAATTCTATTTACTGACAAGAAATCGCTATGGTGTAAATGGATCCATGCCACTTACTTAAAGTGCAAGAACTTCTGGACTATGTCTATGCCGACAACTTGCTCTTGGGCTTGGAGGAAAATTCTAGCCTTGTGTTATGATATTCTTAGCTTGGTAAGCTGGCCGGTAGGCAATGGTCACTCAGTGTTGCTCTGGTTTAATCCTTGGCATCCTCTAGGCCTACTGAATGAGTTGTTCTCTAACTCTTTCATATACCAGTCCGGCCTTACTAGGGAAGCAAAGGTGGCGGACCTCCTCACCGGCGGGGGCCACTGTTCTTCAACATCTTCGAAACTGGTCATATCCGGTTCCACCTCTCCTCAATAGCCCGACGTGTTCACGTGGAAGCCTCTCTCATCGGGTGAGTTCTCAATTGCCTCGGCTTGGGAATCTACTAGGTATCGGGCTTTGCGAGTCCATTGGTCTTCCTTAGTGTGGCACAAATCTTTAGTACCAAGGCATCAATTTCTACTTTGGTTGATTGCTAGAAACCGGTTACCTACCTAAAGGTTCCTTCTTTCGATTGGGAGGCTTACTGGTGCTGTGTGTGCCTTTTGTAATTCTAGGCCAGATACTATTGATCACCTATTTTTTGATTGCCATATAACACATGCTCTTGCTGTCTCGTGGGTGGGCAAGTGCAATTTGGCTTGGCCGAGAAGATCGTGGAGTAATACCATGGTTTGGGCTAGCAATAATCTTTTTGGTAAAGGCTTCCAGAAGGAAATACCCAGGTTCTCCTTTGCTACTCTATGTTATATTATTTGGAAGTCTCGTAATGATATCTTATTTCGGAGTAAAGTGGTCTCCATTCCCTCAATGAAGTACTATATTTTCAAGGCTGTCAGGGACAAGGTGTTGTCTGGACCGTTGGTTCAAGACAATATAGTGAATAGACGTCTTCAGAGAGCTTGGGGTTTAAGTACCTCCATTTTTACTGGTTAAGGTTAATGTGATATCCTCCTGGGTGTTTTGTTGATGTTTTGTGTTTGTAACTATTAGTTATCCTTGGATTGTGGTTCCTTTCCACTCAGTAGTCTAAGCTGAGTGCAAATTGGAGCCGTCATCCATTAGTTTGTATAGGTTATGGTTGGCATTTATACAAGTTTACCTTACCAAAAAAAAAAAAAAGTACTTACCAGCATAAGTGCATAAATATTTCTAGGATATCTGACTATGTAATTGATCTTACCAGCATAAATTTAAAATTTTTAGTGTGATAAAATAAAAAGTTTAGGTTAAACGTGTTAGTGAGTATAATTTAAGGTTTTTTTTGTGTTTTTTCCCTATTTAAAAGCACTTAACAGCATAAGTGCATAAAGATTTTAAGGATATCTGACTATGCAATTGATCTTAATAGCTTATTAGCTTGGCCTTATGAGCTTTTAGAGCTCAGTTGGATTGACATAGCGAATTTGCATTATTGGAGTAGTAGTAATGGGTTGCTCTTTACAACTATCATCTTATTTTTGCATCAATCGCATGAACAAAACCAGTGATGATGGGGAGGCATTTGTGAGGGTACTCCTAATGGCCATGTATTCTACAGACAGAGAAATACATAGGATTGAACATAACTCATGTCTCCCTACAAAACCTTTGTCTTGCAATTCTGAAGGATCCAGCTACAGAAGAATTGGGAATAAGTTCATTACTTGTTTTTTTTTTTTTTTTTTTTTCAAGTTAGAAATTTCTTGCAAACTCATCACCCAACTTAATCGGCTGAAGCATAAATTGCAATATATATGGTGTGCTTCTGAAGGATCAGTATACCATTAGATAACTAGAATTTAGAAAACAAGCTCAAGATTATATGAGATAAACAAGCTGTAAAGACAGCAGCGGATAAAGTAAATTGAAAAGGGAGAAAAACACTAAAGAAAAATATAGAAAAAAAAAGAATAAGAAAGGCCACTTGCACCCCCTATTAGAGATGGATGGAAACGTCAATTACTATGCTATATAGATTGACGATACATGTAGATGGATATAGATAGACTTTCGGAAATTTAGGGACCAAAATGAAAGACTGAAGTTATGTTAGTCCTAAACAGATATTAGAGATGTTCCTACATCCTTTCAGATAACTCAGTCTCAGGAGAGGTACATCCCACCGGCATTCTTTGCTTGTAATCTAATTACTATCGCAACATGGTAAATTATGAATTGTAAATTGACAACGAGGCCTAGTGTAGTTGATACACACTTGTTAGGATAGTGAAGATACCGCCAAGCCCGGTCAACGACCCTCTTCGATGATCGAAGTTAAAAACTGTTCGCCAGAACAAACCGCTGGTGTAGGAGCATGACAGACAGGAGTAGGCATCTTCATCGGGAGATTAGGGACATCAGCCTCGAATTTCAAAACTTGAATCGCTTGCCGTATCGACGGCCTCAGTGTCTGATCTGGATGAGCACACCACAAACCCACCATCATTAAGCACTCGATTTCCTTCTCCTCAAAATCTGAGCCCATCCTTTCATCAATAGCCTCTAGAAGCTTTCTGTCTCCGAAAAGATGCCAAACCCACTCTACCAAACTCATCCTCAACTCTGGATTTTTCAAATCCATAGCTCCCCTTCCTGTGACGATTTCTAGGGCAACGACTCCAAAACTGTACACATCCGATTCTTTGCTTGCTCGACCAGTGTTTATGTACTCAGGTGCAAGGTACCCAATAGTACCAGCCAAACCAGTAATATGTGGACTGAGTTCGTGGTCCATCAATCTAGCCAAACCAAAGTCACCTAATTTCACATTGAAATTAGAGTCTAGCATGACATTGCTAGATTTGATGTCCCTATGGACTACACATTGCTCGCACTCTTCATGCAAATAGAAGATTGCCGAGGCTAAGCCAATGGAGATTCTGTACCTAATTGACCAATTGAGAGGAACCTTCTTTCCAAAGAGATGCAAGTCGAGGCTCCCGTTCGGCATATACTCATAAACGAGCAAGAACTCGTGCCCTTCGTGACACCAACCTATGAGCTGCACGAGGTTCCGGTGCCTTAAACTACTAATGACCTTCACCTCAGTGACAAACTCTCTTTTCCCTTGCTTGGAGCCTCTTGATATTCTCTTTACCGCAATCATCATATCTAGGTTGAGTAGATATCCCCGGTACACGGCCCTGAATCCTCCTTCACCAAGCTTCCTATCACTAGAGAAGTTGTTGGTTGCCGTTGCAAGGTCTTGGTAGGAAAACCTCCTTGGTCCGGCACGCCTCTCGAAGTCATCGTTGATGGACGTCAACATCGCCGTCTCTGGTATCTTCTCTGTGCTCCTTCGCTTCCTCCTCATCCATATGATTCCTAGTGCTATAGCTACACCAGAAGCCACCATAACGCTTAGCGGAATCGTCAACCCAAGTATAAGGCCAACCCTTTTTGGATTACCCCTCTTCGGCCCGTCCACAGCTAAACTTGATTTGAAATCCCACAAACCAAGTGTGTGTCGTTCCATGTTATAGTTAGTTGCAGCCGAAAAACCAATCACGACCCATTCCGGAAGGACTGTCCTCAGATCGATCTGATACGAGAGGCTTGTGTTTTCCTGGGGATTTGGCGGAGTCTGGAAGCTCCAAGACACACTCAAATACGTCGTGGAGGCATTATAATTGATCCATGCATCGATAGTATCTCCGCTGTGGTAAGTGACATTCCAAGGAGTAGTAACGGCTGAAGCAATTGACTTGATGTTGATTCCAACATGCTCATAAGTGGGGTCCCATTCTGGGTTCACAGCAGTGTCAAACTCAACGTGTATGATTTGATTCTGGGATGAGTCAATGTTCGTGGTGTTGAACAGGCCTAGAAACCCGCCTATGGAATTGACGGGGATTTGAAATCCCACAGGAGCCATGAAAAATGCGAACCCCGCACCGTATGAACCCTGAGGCTTGCCACTCGTGTCGATGGAGAATTGGAAGTGGGTAGTGAAGTCGGAGAGCTTCCCCGAGCCGGAGTCCCATAGCCGGACCTTCTCGTTGTACGTGGCACGGCCCACATGGCAGACATAGAAATGACTCGTCATGTCGACGGCTCCAACCATAGGCTTCGCATCTCCCTCGTACAGTATATCATTTGCAGCTGGAACGAAGCGAGAGATGTTGAATTCGAGGCAAATCCCAGAGTGCACAAAAAGGAACGAGAAGAGGAGGGAAAGAGGTGTTGAACTTGATGAAGACATTATTGGACATAGAGTGACCAGAGAGAGACCTGAGATTGTGCAATGGACGTTGCTATAGATGAAAATGTCGCTCATATTAAATAGCTTGATGTCTTTACTTGTCAGTTGGCACTATGCTTAGGTTTCAACAACTCAGTCATATTCTATAATAGAGGGAAGGTCTACCGAAGAAAAATGGAAAGATTACTAAAGCAGCTTAATACTTATTGCAATTTTTTTTAAATTTAGGCCTAAATCTTTTGCAATTGTGTTAATTCAATACATCCGGCCAATTTTGGCCAACTAGCATGCTAACGTTTCAATTTTTTAATTTTAATTTTATTTTATTTTTCTCTTTTTTCTTCCTCTGGCCAATATGGCAACAGGCCAGATGTTAGGGCCAGTGAGGTCGACCTTGCCGGCCACTAGCAAGGCCTCACCATAACAGGTAAGCTCGCCCTTGCCATCGTCAAGCGAGGTGGAATATTCGTTCACTTGATTTTATCAATTTGCAAATTCTTCGTAACCTCATGACTTAGCTTGAGGCCCCCGTTTCTTCTCAACGGCTGTGATTAGGGGTGTGCAACTGGACCGGGTTTACCCGGAACTCGGACTGGACCACCCAAAAAACAGGGTTGGGAACCGGTTCCCAGTTAAACCGGTCCGGGAACCAATTGAAACCGGTCCGGGAACCAGTTGAAACCGGTCCAGGAACAGGGTCCAAGCAAAGACCCTCCGGAATTGGACAGGTTTTGGAACCAGTTTTTATACTTTTAAAACAAAAATTCTTTTCTCTATATAGTGCATTTGAGTCTCTTTGTCTTCAAGAATTGTTAAAAAAAAAAAGCTTCTCTTAAGGGAGAATTGTTTTAAAAGAATTATTAAAAATAACTGTTCTCATTCATTGTTTTTCTTTTTTAATGATCCCATCTTCAACTATTACTATAGTCGTAGGACAAGTACTACTAACTATTATAGCACTAATTAAAGCATTTTCAATCCAACTCAAGAAGGTTATCTTCTTAATAAGAGCTACATCGCATATACATGAGCAAGCACATTAAATCATATCAGAAGTATTTGTGGGAATGAGACTAATATTAGATTAATATTTGTTGCTAATTTTTATGCATTGTTAGGATTTTTGCTTTATCTTATAATGTTAGGAGGATTACGTTATTATTTTTTTGCTAATTAATGTAAAATTCAAAGCCGTATAGGATATCGAACGGTTGCAAAACAAGTTCCAATGAAAACAGGGTTGATCCTGTTCCGAGACCCAAAAAACAGGGTCGGGTCCAAAACGGGGTCCAATAAAAACAAGATAGAGTTCAGGGTCCAAAAAAGAGGAACCAGTTATAACAGGGTCGGGTACAGAGTCTAGGTCTGGACCCTACCCATCCTGGATCTGATCATCCCTAGCCATGATCGAGTCTCCGGGTGGGACCCCGTCATGGGTGTGAAACGCGGAAAGCCGCCGAAACTGACGCTCCCTCGTTATCGTTGCCTTTTTAGCGATAATTAAGAGGACGGACTAAAGGTCGATAATGACTTTGACAAAAAGAATTTTTTAGCGTATTGTCTGAAACGCCGCTTCCGGGAGGACAGCGTTATCCAATGTCGTTTTTCGATTAGTGAATCGAGGCACTTTATTTTTTGACCAAATGAAAAGCTCAGATCTCACGAGGGTGTCTTGCTTTCGGGGAATGAGATGGATCGGAAAGTTTTCCGAAGAATATCGTCATTGAAAAGCACCCAAGATTGATATGAGCCAGAAAAGTCCCTTCTACACTAATAAATCTATAATTATTCTAACGAACGCCACTTTAGCATTTTATTCATGATAACCAATGAATTGACCTTTTCAAAAGAGGTGTAGGAACTAGGAAAGCAGTCAGGCCATAATTAAAGGCTCAAATAGGACATGAAGGAAAATTATCAAATCAGTCATAAATCTATAGTACGAATACAAGTTCGATCCTAAACTTTGATTAAATTGATTACCTTAGAATTCCACGTAAAGATTTATGAATAAATTAACAAAATTGAAAAATTCAGAACTAAAATGATATCCTTATAATAATTACCAAAAAAAAAACGATATCCTTATAATAGATTTATGATTGATTGAGTAATTTTCTCGAAAATGAAGGCTCCTAATTACATCCAGGGAATTCACTTATTTGACAACCAGTTGTTATTATGCGAAGATCAACAATTAACAATAGAGAAGAGAAAAAAACAATTCACGAAATTGGTTGATGCTGTCAAAAAAATCAGATATTTAATACCAAACAGCATGAAAACTTATTCTTTTATGGGGCGGGCATATGATTAATTCAAGTTTAGTGCCATCCATTTTTAGGTATGAGATGATCTCTTTGAAAGGGAATAAAACGCCGTCTTATATATGTATATATATTAGAATTATCAAGAGAGAGGAAGAGAGAAAATAGTCAAAAATATATCTTTAGGAGGAACAAGCCCAGCTCGTGATTACTCCCTTCAATCGGTCTACATCCCTGATTCGGTGTAAAAATTTCATTTTTCATAAGCCCATTGAATCGACATAACATTCTAAAAAAATCAAGCTATTTTATTCAATACTTTACTGGTTCGTGCCAACTAAAATGAATAGGAGGATAAAGGACAAGGAAAAAGAAGTGCAGGCTCTGCTCGCTGAGAATAGAGAAAGCGACGAATTGGGGGCAATCCTGCCGTCTCCAAACCGTCAAACAGCCCTCACCGACGGTTCCACTCTTTATGACTTTCAATTTTATCGAGTTTTTGTTTTTTTGTTTTTTTAGTTTTTATCCAATATTTTAAAATTAAAATTTTTGAATTTTCCTGATGTGGTGCCACACTAGCGCCACATCAGAGCCATGTATGTTATAAGAAATTACAATATTCGAAGTCAGATTTTGGCATCCATGTTTGCCAGCAGGATTAAATTGCACTCAATGAAAACCATTTAGGATTTGATTGCATAAATTCAAAATTTAGGACTTGATTGCATATTCGATCAAATGTTTTGAACTTTTGTTGTTTCACTTATAAGAACCTAAAACGAGAATTTAGTCTGATAAGAAAATTTTACTTATAAGTTCAGGTTACTCAGATAAAAATTCTAGTTTGATTCCCATCTTACATCGGTCTCACCCATCAAGAAGAACTCTGCTATTGATGAGTATCCCAATGCATCTCTCTTCTTGATTTGGCCTATCCTTCCCCAGCTCTAGAATGAACTTGTATATTGGCAGCTAAAATAGCACATTGATTGCGAGGACAAATTTTCACACCGACAAGCGGCTGGCACAATGTCTAAACGGTACAATACGTGCTCTTGGTCGTAGTGTTCCGTCGGTTAAGCGAGATCGACACTTTTGTCATTAATTTTTGACTCGCCAACTCTTGCAAAACTTGAACATGGCACACTCTGTTCTTTAACTTTTTGCCAAAACTTCAGTCACCAAAACCATAGTTCTTTTTTTTTATCACCAAAACCATAGTTCAGATGAAAAAACCTTCGACACAATGTAATAATTAATTTTGGCTCTAATATTAAATAATGCGGGATGAATATTGTTCTAATACCAATTGATGAAGAACATACCTAGAAGGAGAAGAAGAATAAGAAGACGTCAAGATTGGTAAAAGATATAAGAGTATAGATACGATAGGAGCGGGCATAAAAATCAACGTTAGTTTAATATTCGATCATTACAAAATAGCTAATAATTATGAAGCATAAACTCCTTTTTTTTTTTTTTTTTAAGCTAAAACAACAATTCCAATGAGTTATGGAAATCAGATATCCTAATCACATAATATCTAACCTACCGATGAATCTCATCCTAAATTTAAAAACTAATTAGATAAAAGTTCTAGTAGAAAGCCATCCTATCGTACATCAACAAGTATTGCGGCTCATAAGAGACGTGCCTTCATTATCTCCTTCTTTTGGTGCCATAAGCTCACCAGTTTAATAATTCCACGGGAAAGAAGGAAAAAAAATTAAAAGAAATAGATGAGGCACAAATAAACGTACGTTCATAAAGAGAGATAGGGGAAAAACGGAGCAATATTGGAGATGATGGAGATAGAAAAAAAGGTGAAGATGACGAAGAAAATGGGTCCTTATCCACATACCATATTTGCCTCCGTCTAAGAGAGCGAGAATTTGGCAAGGATTCTATAAAATCATCTAACAAAGTCTAATCAATAGTGGAATATTGCAGCTAAGATTTCGGCGCTAGTGTGGTGGCCAACATGCACCACATCAGAAAAAACTTGAAAATAAATTTAAAAGTACAACGTTCATGCAATTTAAGGGGGGTGGCTGCGCTGCCCCGTGCTTCCCCGGCAAGAGGATCGCTGATTCTCGCTCGGGTGTGGACGAGGGCCAAAGACAGTCGCATATCCCCACCTGTGTTGCCCGGTGCTGGTGCTAGCATTGCCACCACGCTATGAGGGTTCGACGACCCCGCATGGTGGTGGCAATGGTGGTGCCACCACCGCATCCCTAACCCAAGAGCCACGAACCCTTGCTAACAAAGCTTGGGATAAGATCACAAAGCTAGCTTCGTACCAAACAGTCTCTTTTTATGTATGATCACAGAGTTAGCTGCTGGGGGATATTGAGTATCATTTATGTCTCTCATCCATGATTGTCCATGTTTAAACCTATTGTGTTCAAAGATGGTTTTCCCGTCAGCTCAAATTAGTACAAAGCATATTAAGATTGTGCAGGGTTAGCAAGCCGCCATCAAGACGGACAATATAACTCACATCAGCCGAATGGGACTGCCTATTAGTCCAAATCGAAGTTAAATCCCTCTCAAAACAAGATCAAATTAGATCCATCCAAGAGATGGCACAGTTTTTACACACATGATTAAAATGTAAGAGTGAAGTTAAGGTGGAATCCCACCAGAAGAAAGTTAATCCTCTCCAGAAGACTTGAAATGTAAGGGATAAAGTAATGTCAATTTCATTGGCTGTAAAAGTAATAATAGGCCACTTTAGTCAAGTTATGTCCAAGTAATGAACCCACGAAGCTTCCACTCAAGTCTTCGGGAAAATCCCATGTGAACGCAGGGAATGTGAAACGGAGGACACAACTTCATTGGATGTTGGAAGAAGCAAAAGGAGAGACAAGTTCATGACTTTATCTTTCGTGTTTTTCCACGTTTGTTTTTAACAATTCAACTCATTTGCGAGTAGGTGGATGAAATATACATATAAAATGAGAAAGGAAAGAGACACGAAGGGGACAGGAGACTCTTGCAATGGGTCGAAACTTTTTGAGGCTTTGTAGTTGCTAGGATATTAAGTTGTAAATTAAAGGAAACTGCGGGGGCAGGTATACACAATGATTTTTTTGCATTTTCTTTTGCAACCACACATGACCTAAGTCCACTCTGTTTGGTTATCTAGATTTGCAAGACAAACTTTAAAGTATTCAATTGCTGGAAACCAGATTTTTTACTTCATCTAATTATATCTATTCATTCATCTGGAAAGAAGATTCAAAATATTACAATCTTCATTCGTGATTGGGGGAAACATTCTCCAGCTATGCCTTTGATTGTTAGGTTACAAGTCATGAGCATCTCTCGTATGGAAACTTAACTAAATTAAAATGCCGGTGATATCTATATTTGTAATTTGTCCATCAAAAATCTGGTTTTCTCCAATTGTAGAAAGAGGAAAACATGGTTTTAATAATAGTGTACAACGGTCTACTTTATGTATTATCTTCTTTGCTCAAGGAGTGATCAAGTCTAGGGTAAGTGGGGTCTAGACCTAGAACCTATACCCAATTCCGTTATAACCGATTCCCTTTTTTTGGACCCTATATCCTACCCTATTTGCATTAGACTATATTTTGGAACCGATCCTATTTTTCCAATTCAGGAACAGGGCCTACCCTATTTTCCATCGAAACCCATTTTGGGTAGCGGTCCAACGACGGTGAGCGGTAACGGGCCTAGCGGTAAGTAGCGTCTGGTTTGAGCTTGGTTACGGCGAGTTAACAACGAGTAGCAAGCAAGGATCTGCGACAGTGAATAGCAACGATTGTTAGGGTCGAGAAGATGCTCGCTTGGGGACACACAGGGGGCCAAAATCATGTCAGCCACCCACCTTTGCTCAACCCAACTCTTTCGCCACCCTTCCTCCTCCGCCTTCCTCCTGTCTCCTTCAGCCTGCCTCCTTCCCTCGATCCAAATTTGGTCTGGTTTAACTAGATCTGGTCTGGCCGCCCAACCTCCTCCTCCCACCTCCGCATGCGCCCCACTTCCCCTGCAACCCAGCTTTTGGATCTAGTCAGGCCCCGACCCCATCTCCAATCTAGATCTGGTCTAGTTTAACTAGATCTCATGGTCTAGCTGCTTAGCTTGCTCCTCTTACCTCCGCCTCAACTCCACCTCCTATGCAACCCAACTTCTGAATCCAATTTGGCTTTGACCCTGTCTCCAATCTAGATCTAGTCTAGTATAAACAGATCTGGCTTGGCTGCTGCGTAGCCACCTCCTCTAGCCTCTGCCTCCGCCCTGCTTCCTCCATCGCTCAACCTCATTGCCGCTTCTTTCCCCCACCTCCTCTCCAAATTCGATCACTCCCTCCGCCTCCTCCTCTCGCTAGAACAAGGGAGCTCAAGTTCTACTCCCCCGACAACAACTTGTTTCATGATTGAGACTTGAGAGAGAGAGGTCTTTTCTTTTTTTAGCTAGGGCGGGTTTTCATTTTTTTAACCGGTTCCAAGTGGGTTTCCGCTGGGAACCGGTCTAGAACCAGTTCCAAGACCGGTTTCACTAGGAACCGGTTCTCAACCCTATTTTCTAGGTGGTCTGATCCGGTTCCCGGATAAACCCGGTCCAGTTGCACACCCCTAGTTCGCTCCACATATGAAAAGACATCAGTAATACCCCCAATAATAAATAGTATGTGATCATCTCGGTTTTAATAAGAGTCGTTGTGTGTAAATGTTTAGCATCTCTAGCAACGTTTTTGAATTTATTTTTATAGGATTCAACGTTGATTCCACTTGTTCTCGAGCGCCAAAAGAGCACTTAGAGTCAATTATGTGGGATCACTTTTTAAAAAATTATTCAACATGATTGTATTACGAATTTCCTTGTGACTATTGTTTTCCTTGCGACTATTTTAATGATGACAGAATAATCAAAGGTTAATTATATGTAAATTCGGGTTGTTATGTTGAGAAAACTTCAAATGTTTTGATGAACCTCTTAATTGCAGAAGTTGAACAAACTATAGGACATTGTATCGTCGTCAAAGAGTTTAGAATGTGGATGATCAATTTGGAAGGATCTTGGTGCAAGCAGAGAACAGAGAATATTGTCAAGAAATCTGGGCGAAACTATAGGCAGAAAATGGACAATCTACAAGACAGAAGTGATCTGATAAACAAAGGGCACAGATCAAGTGAGTTGGGAAGCCTATGCACTTATCACTGAAGCCCAAGCCCATGAAAAATTATTTAGTAATCGGAAGTTGGCCCACTTTCGAAAAGAGAGTAATAGTGTTGAGAATTGGGTAACCAAAGCCCACCGTAATAGATGTTTACCAGTTAATTATGTCGCTTATCTCCCTATTTATCTTTCGGAATTACTTTGTTCCGAATCTTGTATATTGTCGTCTCAGACTTTTACTTGGATGAGAATATGATAAGTGATTTTCGAAAAAAAAAAAAAAAAAAAAAAAAAGACATGGTGGATATCCATTCCTAGATTTTGACCATCTACAGGATTGGTTAAAAAAACTCGTCTTAAAAATTTTGATTTGAATTCAAATTGGTATTTTATAGTTGGTTCAAGGCAATACATCGGAAACAGGTAGGTTAAAAGAAAATGGATTAATTTTTATTTTCAGGAAATGTCCGGTGAGAAAATATATATTGCATTGAAATTGAAACTACATTAAAAGGAAATACATGGAATTGAAAATTGAAATCATTGAAAGGAAATTACACAGATATAAAAGTGGAAGAAAGGAAAATTACAAGGAAATTGAAAGGACAAACTTGGTGCCATTGTTTGTGTTGTTTGCGAGCATCGAAGATTGGTCGAGTCCTCTTATACCCAAGGTTCCAAGTCCATCTTTAATTCTTCTCAGGATCCCACACTTCAAAAAAATTGTCCAAAAAATTCTAAACCTATTACACTTTTATCAATTTAATCATAAACCTTTCAATTTTATCAATAGAGTCATAGACATTTTCACATTTTGCCCATTGAATCCATCCGACCAATTTTGGCCAAAATTTACTGACGTGGATACCGGCTTTCCTATCCAAGGCACATTTTCGCCGATGTGAACAATTTTAATAATATTTTTCTATTTTTCTATTTTTTATTTTTTTTTTTTATTTCTTTTTCTTCCCTTCTTCCTCGTCTAGCTGATTGCTGGGCCACATTAGGGTTGGTCATGTCATGTAAGATAACCGGGCATCCATGTCGGTGACTTTTAGCCAAAACTAGCTAACTGAACTCAACTAGCAAAATATGAAATGGTTTAGAACTCAATTGGCAAAATTAAAAAGTTTATGACTAAATTAGCGAAATTGCAATAGATTTAGAAGTTTTCAGACAATTTTCCCTATAGACATCACGTGCTCAAAAATGACTTTCCAAAGTGCCTTTGAAATTGAGAGAAAAGAAGACAACAAATGAAAGATTAAACTAAAAAAAGAAAATATGTCATTCAAATAAAATCCGTATAACTTATGATCTGAGCCAAGTGGTAGGGACTCCTCCCTAACAAAATACTATAACAAAAGAATGACTAGAAATGGATGCAAATTCCCATTTAAATTAGTTGCAAAGTTTAGCAAAATTCATTGCATGTAGAATCTAAATTCTTTAAAGAAAAGAAGAGAGAGAGAATCTCTTCAAAATTTGGAGGTAAGATAAAGCGAAAGGAGACACATGGCGAAGCAATCATAAAAAAAATAAGAGAGGAAAGATAAATGAAGAGGAAAATACACTTTTGTAACGGGGTCGAAACTTTTTGAGGCTTTTTAGTTGCTTTGATATTAATTAAGTCTTCTTTAACAAGACGATAATTACACGACTTGATGAGCCCCGCTAAACTCTTTGTGCGCGACCAATAGACGATAATTACACGACTTTATGAGCTCTTTGTGCGCGTCCAAGATTGGTCGAGTCAATCTTAATTTTTACTAGCTCCCGCACTTCACATGCTCGGTAACTTCCTATGTCTTCATGGTGTGCATGACTTGCTCAACTCACTACTCAACAACATCTAGCAACTTCCCACTCTTCAATCAAATGCACAATCATGATTCCCAACTTCCCTCAAAGAACTCCATCTAGCATGGCGATCATGAGAATTTTAGTGGTAGATTTCGGGAAAAAAAAGTCTAAGTATCAAAACTTGACACGAGTGGACACTTAAGTGCCAAAAATTACGAAATATACACTTAAATGCTATTTTTTTTTAAATCGAATCATTTAAGAGCCAACTCCGATTAAGACCGCCAGAAATCCGACGTGACTTATTTTAATAATTTCTAACATCTATATGGCTCAACAGAATTCCATGTTAGTTCACATTTACCAAAAACGATGCCGTATTGGCAAAATTTTGATTTTTAATATAAATATTAAATAAATAATATTAAAAATGAAAATTTAAAAAAAAAAAACAATAGCGAACGGGTGGGTGGCTACCGCCCCATCGCTGGTGGGGCGGCGGCGATGGACGGCAAGGGTCGCTAACCCTTGCCCGGCGCTAGCGACCCTCGTGGGCGGTGTTGCTACCCCACCGACGATGGGGCGATGGCCATAGATGGGGGAGCCCCTCCTCTATCCTTTTTTTTTTTTTTTTTTTTAAATTTCGTTTTTAATATTATTTAATTAATATTTATATAAAAATTTAATTAAGATCAAAACGGCGTCATTTTAGGTTGATCTAGCTACGTCAGTGCTCAAAACGACATCGCTTTGAGCTTATTAGACCATGTTAGTGCCCAAAGTGACGTTTTGATCTCAACTCACCGGAAAAGTGCCACGTCAACGTCGTTTTGACCTCAACTTATCATAAAAGTGCCACGTCAGCATTTTGGTCGGATTTTCTCACCGTTGGCACTTAACGGATCATTTTTGCTCCGATCTTAGCACTTAAGTGTATATTTCCAAACTTTTGGCATTTAAGTGTTTTCTCGTGCCAAGTTTTGGCACTCCAAGGATCCACACGTCGATAGATTCCCATAGCATATTATCATTGCGACAAATGCAAAAATATCATCGAAGTTAGATCATTGTTGGTATAGTGTCTAAATTCACTCGATCCAGCTTGGTCGGAGACACACATGACATCGTTAAGATGGACATTCATTAACGGTCGCACATAACACTACATTGCAACACACTCAAAGCGCAAATAAAGAAAGTATCATTATTCAGAGGGTTAAACCAATCTTATAAGGAAAAGATGAATTATGCATAAACCTAAGTGATGATCTAAGTTCAGATAAAGTAACTACAATAAAGGTATAAAACTCTTATCCACCAACCATGATTCTACTCGGTGAGTTACAAGTTATGATGCCATTCTTATACAAACTTAAGTAAATCTAATGCAGGTGATGTTTATGTTGTTAACCTACTAATCAAAAGACTAACTAGACAAAATATCCTTTTAAAGGGAAAATTAATCGAGTGAAAAATCTTGAAAATTATTGCATCTTATGTTAGTAATAATGTCATCAACAGACGATCATTTATACACTTCTTGGTGAGAAAATCCTCAAAATCTCGTGCTTCTAAAATTGTTCATGGGTCCAAATAGGAGCCCAAAAGCAAATTGATCAAAATGTAAAGTGGGCCAATAATGCTACAAATTCATATCCTTATTTGAACTGGTACTTAGTCAAAAGATTTAAAACTAAATTGATACTAATTTAAAAGGTTTATGACCAAATTGATATATTTAAAAGATTTTAAATTGAAATGATAGCAAGTTAAAAGATTTATGACTAAATTGACATTATTAAAAGGTTTGTGACTAAATTGACTCAAATACAATAAGTATAGGACATTTTCGACACTTTTCGCATGGAGTTTCTGACCCGCCACTAACCGATGGCACTATTGTTTCCAGGTAAATACCCCCGAATTCACAGATTTATCTAGATTTGAAAAGCGCGTGTACGGTTAGACCGCAGCAAAAGACCAATTTTTTTAGGTTGTACTTGGATCAGCGGTGGGACAAAGAATAGTGGACCATTTCAATGAAAGCGATCTAATGAAGTGCCCCCAGCAATTTTTTATAGGCATTGCCACATAGATAATAGATACTAGCAAAATTTATTGTCACGCCCCGACTCTCGAGCTTGCGGCAACCCCATTTCACTTGTGGTCTAGTTGTACGACGTCTCAGGTACTGTCATCGACCAATTCATTTTATCTTGTAATTAAGCATATGCAGAAACGAACAACTCTCAAACCAAACAACAGGGATAGCAACAACAGCAGCAGAGGAAAGACAAACAATATTTTATATATCTGAAGGTTAGCCGGTACACCAGCAAATACATACACGCATTACTACATGCGACAAGCTAAGGCCCACTCAAAAAGGGACCGGCCTAGCTAACCTAACACTGTACAAGTGCCTACCTGCTGGCCTCGGAGGGATCGCTCTCTTCGATCCTCGGTACTGCATCATCTAGGGCCTGAAAAGGTTAACCACGACGGGTTGAGATAAACTCAACAAGTTAAAGTCCTAAGCCCCGGTTAGGAACTTCGCTCACCTTAGAAGTCTAACATACAACCTAATTCATCAAATCATCCAATACCACCTCAGAGAGATAACCACAAAAGACAGTTTAATAAACAGGTGCAATCACAGGCGACCCTACCTGGCCTTGGCACACACGACTTGTAGAAACTGTCAACCGCCTCACAAGAACAGTAAGAGGCATGCAAATAATCAGAGTATTGTACACAGTTTTCTCATGTCTCATATCCACACATGCTCCGATTATTACGACCCCTCCTCCTAGGCCATGACACAACCTTATGGTTGGCAGTTCTTGGTCAAGCCAGCTTCGTTCTCTTTACCTCGAGGCATGACGACGTCAAGGGCTCACTCCCAAGACAGCATTTCCGAAGGAGCATAGGACTCGCCCACTACCGCAACCCCGCAACTGACAGAGGCCCGGGACCGGCCCACTACCGCAGCCCCACAAAGAACCCCTCCCTATTAGGCATCCGACAAAAGTCAGGCGACCAAATGGCCACAGCACAACCCCATAAGGATTGGCGGTCATCCGGCAACGCCGGGCTCTCCTCTTAATGTGACCATGCAACACATCATCAAACAATCTGTTCTTTTCTTTGCTCTGTCGTGAATCTACATACAATTCGTGCTCACGCAACATGCTACTGCAATTGATACACATATAATGTTATGCAGTACAATCCAATCACTCGTGAAAATTACGACAAACCGAAATTCAATTCCAACCAATCAACAATCACGTATATTCCCTAATTCTTAGGAATAATCAACAATTTGCACTTCGACAAGCCTTAATAATCAAGAACACAACAATTTGAAACCAAAATTTGCTTCTGTATGAACAATAATTGTGAACAGTAATCCGTGAATAATAAATTCGTCCGAAATTAAATAAATAAATAAAAATAAACTTAATCATGGTTAACAATTTAACTCAACCCTAGTTAATCTAACTTAACCATGATTAACTTTTAACCTTGGTTACTTTTAAAACTAACCATAGTTACTTTAATTAATTAACCCTAGTTACTTTAATTAATTAACCCTAGTTACTTTATTACTAACTATGATCAATTAATCTAAACCTAGTCAGCTTAATTAACCAGCCTAATTAACCAATCAACCTTAATTAATCACAAACACACAAATACACTAATTAACCCCTAAGCAAGATTAACCCCTAAACAAGGATTAGGAAGTTAACTTACTTGGATCGGAACACCGACGCGTAGAGGGGAACGAGGGCTACGAGGGGTAAGCTCGGGGATGGCAACAGGCGATGAACGATCGCCGAAACGGGCCAAAATAGCCCCCGGAACACTGTTCACGCGGAACTGACCAGCAAAGGGGAAAAGGCCAAAACGGGCCGTTCGAAGCGACTAGGGGTGACCGAGGGTGTGCAGCTAGCTTCCTAACTTCCGGGACTACACTTTGGGTAGTGACGACAGCTCCGGTGACGGCGGCAAGGCCGTTTTTCGGCTGGAAAACAGCAAGGATAGCAAGAAACAGTAGAAATGGAAGAGAAAAGGAAGAGAAAAAGGGAGAGAGAGGGAGGTTGGGCTGGTGCACGAATTTTGGGCAGAAAGGAGGAGAGAGAAGAGGCTGCTGAAGACTTGGATAAGGCCAAGGCAAGTGGGCAAGTCCACTTGCTTGAAGGACCAATCAAAACAAAACAAAACAAGCATAAACAAAGCCCACTTGGGCACAAAAGGAGAAGGCCAAAAGAGAGAAGCCCATAGGCTAAGGAGGGAGAGGCGAATGGGCCAGCTTGGGCGCCCTTTGGGCTGAGCTGGATGGGCGCAAGGCCCATTGGGCTACCGGTCTTGGGCCGGCCCACCCGTGGGCCCAAAACCCGGTCCAATTTTTCCTTTTTCCGACACTTCCGTGTCCAACGGAAAATTCCAAAATAAATGAGGCGATGTCCAAATATTTAGTCTTGATATCATTGAGAAGTCGGTTCCCAAAATCAGATTAAAAATTGGGACTAAATTGAATCAATTGCAACTGTAGTACAATTTGGATTATCGGGCACCCCTTTATGACTTTTCTTCACATTTGACCTGTGGTCAACCATTCTTTGATCCACGTTTACGCCAATTCTCGAGTTAGAGATGTCCCTCGATTATCGTGTGATCCCGGGGGCTCAATTGATAATCCCGAGTACCAGATAAAAAGGATCCGGTTTAACGTCGTTCGTAGTTCGTATCGAAATCGTGCGAAAATCACCCGCAGTTCGACTTCGTACTTCTGCCGAATCAATTTATTTCCATTTCCTTAATAGTCTAATAATTAGAGGATATTGTTCCCACCCAGGTCCTCATGGTCGAAGGGTTCGTTCCTAATTGAAATTGCGAGTCGAACACGTATCGTTTCCTAATGGCGCCTTTCTATAATCCGTTATCCCACGAATACACAGTTCGGAAAATTTGTACTGACCAAGTCTTTGACTAACATTCCCATTTTATAAAATCCCAAAATGGGGTCGATTCTCAGGATGTTACATTTATTGAGGCAGAGAGGTTACCTTAAAGCTTTTTTGCAAACGACATTGCAAAAGCACTTTGTAGTATACTAAATATATCATTTTAAGGGGACTTAAAGCTCCATTTATTTTACGAAAAACATCATGTTCATGGAAAATATTTTTTAGAAAGTCATTTTTCAATAAAATGACAATATTTTTCGATATTTGACTGAAATAAGAAAATGAGGTCAAAAGTATTTTTTATTATTCGGTATCTAATTTGAGTTTTTGGGAAAAATTTACCAAAAAAATAGAATTTTAATATTTTTAATCAACCAAAAAAATTTTAATTTTAATTTTTATATTTTTAAAAAATTGAAATTTTAATTATTTTTTATTTTAAAAAAATTGATTTTTTTAATTCTTTTCTTTTTCTTTTCCTTCCTCCTTCCTCCTTCCTTCTTCCTCCTCCTTCCTCTCGCCGCCGCTTACCTTAGCGATTGTTGGTTGCCCGACAACAAACCAAGACACGAGTCGGTGAGCTTGAGACTCAACCTATCCAAGTGAGTCCAAGCTTCATCGAGGCCAGTGAGCTCGCAACTTGCCAAATCCAGGTGAGCTGGGCAAGGCTTGAGCCTCGCCTAAGGTTGCTAGACACCGGTGAGGCTTTGGCAACCTCGAGTGAAACTTAAGCCTCATCCAACTTGCTGAATCTAACCACAAGCAATCTCAAGCTTGCTAGCCTATGGCGAGGCGGGCAAGCCTCACCGGCCTATGCCAAGGCTCAAGCTAATTTGTGGCCAGTGACTAGTTGAGGAAAAAGAAAAAAAAAGAAAAAAAAAAAAAATTAAAAGCTTGATTTTTTTAAAAAGAAAATGAAAACATAAAAATATAAGGAAAATGTGTTTGGTGAAAAAGTTATGGAAAAGTGAAAAATATTTTCCCTACCTTTCAAGGTGTTGTTTTTTTTTTTAATAGAGGAAAATATTTTCCTTGACTAGTTCATTTTACTAGAAACAAATGTCTCCGGAAAACGTTTTTCTGAAAATTATTTTTCGTAAAGCAAACGGAGTTTTAAAAGAAAAACTTTCTACTAATAAGAAGTGTACGAATTTTCACTTAAACTAGTTCCCACTTATACATGCAAACCGATAGAATCCATAAAAACAAATATTCAACAGGCTTCAGAAGGAATTCCAAACATAAGAATTTAGAAACCGGTATTATGATAGACAAACGGACAAAAAAAGGGAATGATTTTAATATCTATTCATAATAAAGACATTCTCTTACTTTTGAATTGGTGAAACAAGAATTTTATTTAAGAATTGAACTCCGAAAAGGAGAATTGAACTTTTTTTTTAATAGAAGACCGGAGCGGTTTCATTGGAGGTGGAAAATTAGTCCACTTTTTGCAAATTCTTCTCAATTTAGACAAAATAATGAAATTGGCCGTGTCCTCAAGAATGGAGACGATATAGAATAGTAAGACAAGACCCCCACATAAAAGTTCTCTCTCTCCTTAGTCTACAACCGCCTAGTTTTTGTCCCTAAAGCAAAAATTGCCGCGACCTGCCCTCGGTGACGGTTGGTGTCAGAAGGAACGAAGTTTAGAGGTATTTACTCACAAGGCGGTCCTCAAAAGGCAAGTCAATAAAGATGGCTCGAGAACATCATCAATGACAACCATATCCTCCAAGAGATCCATCGATCATGAGTGTGGATTCTCCCAAAACCATACCCCACGCAATAGCTAGAAGATTCATTTTATTTATCTAAGTTGATTAACAACCTAAGATAAATATTTAGGAGTTGGCACTAGCCTCAATTTGAGAGCCAGCTAAACAGCCCAATCAAAGGTTGAGAGAGGTTCCCTCGATTTCTACACAACCAAAGCTCTAGGGTTCGGGGACTTGGGTCACGATAATTGTTTCTATTAGCGCCATTTCGATACCTAACAATCATCATGTGTTAACCTAAGGTGTCCATGCATGTCTTGTTATTTTTTCGTGCCATTTTTAAATTAGGAATATGATCGTGCGTGGATATCAGTTTTACGCCATTCTAATTCTAAAAAATAGAAAATGAAAGGCAAACAATTTTAATTGAAACTGCAGTGCGTAAAGTAAACAACCAAGGAAAGCGGTAAATCTACACATGCAATCCTAAAAATTACATGTAAACCTAAAAATCTACACCACAACTCGTTGAGTTTTTATACAACACAACAGAAAACCCGAGACATATATCAGGTGTTAAATTAATAGTACAAGGTAAGGGTCGGAAAGGACATCGACTATCGCCATCTTCGAGACTGCCTTCTTCACACACCCTAATTGCTAACTAATTCTAAAAGAACGGTTTACAATGGAAACAAACACCGATTCAAATAAAAGCACACCAAACATGGCAAGTAAACAAATAATGGTCATCCAATTAGCGAATTAGAAATGGTCTCAGGGTCAGCCTTTGGAGTTACATGCACAACATACCCCAAATGTTATCCCCATTCATTATTAGACACGAGTGATGATCATTAAACATCACAAGTATTCACTTGCGATGATTAACATTATACCCCTAAAGTCACGTTCTAATGTGTAACCCAAGATCACCTGCGAACATGTATCGATTTAGCGCGGGTATCTACCAATCACAAGCATTGAACTTGAAAATAAGCACATGAGTAGGTCTAAAGACCTTATTTCCCAATCAATCAAGCAATTAGTGAACCGACACCGGCTCACTACACTCACCAAGCATGCATCAATCACAATTTCAAACATCAAACATGAACTCATCGGCCTTTTTATCTTTCAAGAATTTTTATATTTAAAAGTTCAAGAAAATACAATCAAAAGTCGTGAAAGAATCAAGAATCAGTTCTGCATGCATCATTCCCTAAAAATCACGGAACAGGTATATATCACAATCAAACAAAACAGGGGATCCAAAACACCTTGAAAAGGAACAAGTAATTGAACATGACCCATTTAGCAATTAGCTTCATGAAAATTACAGTGTGTAACAGACTCATTGAAGAACATTTTTCATCAAGACA
Organism: Corymbia calophylla; assembly: GCA_014182845.1. Lineage (NCBI taxonomy): Eukaryota > Viridiplantae > Streptophyta > Magnoliopsida > Myrtales > Myrtaceae > Corymbia > Corymbia calophylla. The sequence continues at coordinate 35,052,636 of CM024700.1, read as the reverse complement.
ACTACTTAAGATAAGCTACATGTAAATTTATAAAAATCCAAGAATGCAACAACACGCATCAGAACAGAACAAGGCGGCAGCAAATGAATGCAAGTTTATGAGAATATGAACATATTAACGATGTCAAAAATTCATGAAATTCTACCACATGATAGTCTTGAGGATGCCAAACAAAGTTCATGAGGGTCTAAGTTCCACATCACAACAGAAAAATTTCATAAAAAATGGCAACATATAGACATGCAAATGACCATGTATGTATTCCGAATTTTAGGATTTTCCAAATTACAGGGCAATATTTTAAAAATGGAAAAATGGGTCAATTGACATGCAAATGGCGCGATTTTGGTGTCGTTAGAAATTTTAATGAATTTTCTAAGACTTTTTAAAAGATGACATGATCAATTAAGGTCATTTACTCATTCAATTATGGACATTTTCATGAACATGCGAATTAACTAAATTCAGGGTAGCAAGCATATGAACAAATTGCAACTTGTAAGGCTAGGCTTGACTCAATGAATCACCTTTTTTTTTACTGCTGCGTCTCCAAGTCTCTAGCAGTATTCTGGGCTGTTAAATGCAACTTGCCTTGGTGCAATTCCTCCTGGACAGACAATCTTCTCTGGGTCATAAAATTTTTGTCTGGTAAGGGGTTCTACCAGGAGATAGCCCGCTTCTCTTTTGGCTCCCTATGCCAACTCATTTGGAAGACAAGGAATGAGATTCTCTTTCAAGGGCTTACCCTCTTTGGTCCTGCTTTAAAGCTACAACTCTTCAAGGCAGTGAAAGATAAAGCCCTCACCTTCTCGAAAGTTGATGATTGTCCCAGGAATAGAAGGATGCAGCGCAGTTGGGGGTTAGACCCTCGTATTTTTGCTTTGGAGCCACATATGGTTTAGGATACGAATTAGTTTCCTCTCAGTTCTGTCTAGATCTAGCTTTGTTGTATTGCCTATTTTGTTTACGCGGTACCCTTTCACTCCAGCGACATGTTGTCCAGCTGAGTGCCCGTTGGTACCGTGTTCCCCCCTGATGTACTAGTTCTTGGTTGATTACATATACACTTACCTTACCCAAAAAAAAAAATAAAAAAATTGCATGGTTTAACTTTCCTATATGACAAGGAAAAAATGTGAACTAAATCATATGGGTCAAGCATCAAACCACAAACAATTTTAGGCCCTAATGCAATCACTAAGCATGATATGAAATTGTCAATGACAAAACGTACATTGAACATGTTCATGCTAATAGAACCTAATCACATGAAAATGCAATGACGGGATGAAATGATGTTCGATTAATGTGGCATTAGTGTCCCTAAAGTGACATTATAATATGCAATAATGTTCATGAGGTGTTCATAGACAAACAATCACAATCAAGTGCACAATTACACTCAAATGCATTCCTGAGTTTGTACAGGGCAATACAGAGGTCGGGACAATTTTTAGTGAATTTCATCTAGTCCATGACATCTAAAAATCATGAGAAAAATATATGTCATTATCCACATAAAGATGAACAAGTGTCTTGAAGGAATCAATTTGAAAAGAGTTCGAGAAAAATGACAATAAAATTAGCAAAGTCAGGATTTCGGATTCTAGAACATGCAGACCAGCAGAACAGAGGACGTATTTCGGAGGGTTTAACCTAGTTGTGCCCATTGGAAAATTTCTAGAAAAAAGTATTATGACCCTTATCCATACGTACAACTTTCATGAAGATCTCCTGATCAAATTCCAACCAAAAAAATCGTAAAAAAATTCATGAAAATGATACATGCAGTCAAGAACTCCAGAAATCAGCATGTATGACGGTAATGTTGGGGATTTTCATCCTATCATGATGATCTCTAAAATTTTCAGAAAATTATATTTGTTATATTAATATGCTGTTCATGTTTTTTGTGCAGGAATCATCTTGAAATTTCAATCACAAAAATCGGCAAAAAATTGTAAAGCAGCAAAGGTCAGATCCATCACAGAACAGCAGTTATCAGCACATCATCACAGGACGTAGAGGCGACTTTGAGGAAAATTTTTAGGTATCAAATGAAGGCGGATCGGAGTGATCTATAGCTCATCCGAAAGCTTATCAAGTCTATATTAAAAGTTGAAGAAGCCTCAGACTTATTTGAACAAGATTTCAAGCTCAAATAAAGAGGTTTTTCAGATCGGTCAGTCTAGAACCCAATTTCAACAACTCAAGAAAAATCACTAAATCAAGCCTAATCACACCACATTCATTCAAGAAAATCCATCCATGAATATCATGAAACATCATGGCAACCTCATTAACCATAGGATCAAGCCTAAAATCGAGTTCTGGCCCCAATCGCCTATTGTGGTCTCATCTCATCGAACTCATGATAAGAAAACCTACCTTTGATGAGATTTGATGATGAAACCGAGCTTAAACTCGCAAGATCAGGTCACCACAACACAAATAGACATTGGAGGAAGCTTGAGAATTCTTCTCGTCACTGGAGGGGAGAAGATCAGTGCCGAAGGATCGCCAATCCTCTGCTGGACAAAACTGATCCAGAGTTGGGCCGGTTTTCGATCGCCGCAGGGAAATCAGTCCACATGAACTGATCAGTGGAAAATCGAAGGGGCTGCTAGTCACTAGATCATCGAAGGAAGGTCAAGGAAGGTTGGCGGTGGAGGTGTGTCACTGGGGGATCGCTAGAGACGGCGACCGGTTAGGCGGCCGTCAAAGGAGACTGGTTGGGCAGTTAAAGAGGACCAGTTGGGCGGTTTTTAGGGAGAGGTCAAGATATAGAGAGAGAATCTAGATCTGCAAAATGGCCTCCTCCCAAGATTTTGGAGGGAAAAGAGTATATATACCTTTCCCTAATCTCAAATCCTAGCCGTCAGGTTAATCCGACGGCTAGGATTTGAACTTCTAATCATGATTAACACATTTAACATGTGCTGATAGCAGGAATGAAATTTAATCCGATCAGCAGTTCATAAAATTTTTGCGATTAATGACCTAATTAGGAGCAATTTTGTAATTTTACCAAAACCTAGGGATCATTTTACAAATTTTAATGGTTGGGCCATCGTAAGGTGGTGGCTGTTGGTCAAAAATCGGCTGAAGGATGGCCAAACTGGCCTCCTCCGTGGGTAATCGATCAAACCGGTTTTGGATCGGTTTGACCGATTCAGCTGATCTTTGGCCGATTTGGTTTAATTCTTTCCTTGGTTTGTGCAATTTAGTTATTTTATTGGAAAGAAAATGGTCCAATTTTGAAGAAAAACGGGCCAATTTCAAATAAATTAGGCCAATTAAACCACGAAAATTCAATTTCATAATTTTCTATTAACCTAATTGTCTAATTGCTATGAAAATTATTGACCCATACCATTGGCACCCCAAATTGGACTTTTTAGGCCTTAAATTGAACAATTCTACCTATTTATTAGTCTCAATTCGCAAATCAATTGAAATTGAACTCAATTAAAGTTGGAAAAATTATTGTATCCAAATTGACCTTTAATCGATGACACGACATTTTCATGAAAATTAAATTGAGCGCCAATGTCCAAATTGAACCTCAATTCATCAAATTAAACTCTAGTTATGAATAGATCAACTTGAATTTCTTGAATCAAAGCTCAACAACCGTATTTTTCTTAAGGCCTAGTAAGCTAAATTTCACAAATCAATGAGATGGCTAGTGAATTTGCTAAAATCGACCCTGAACTTGGACTTAGCTCACAAAATTGAGTGGAACGAAAGTGTTACCTCACAAATCATGAAGGCAACGGTGTCAATGCACATTTCACTTTGCCCAATCCCAAAATTGCTTGAATGATTGAATGGATAATCATCTCTAGAGCAAATGTTGTAAAAGGAATGAAGCCTAATTATGATTAAAATGAAAGTCATTTTTGGTCGATTTTGAACCTAAAAACGAAAGATTTGGAAAATAGGGTTCTTAATCAATTTTCAAAGAATTCTCAAAGCTAAAGTCAAATTGAAGCTAAAATGAAGTGATTTTATGATTTTTGTACTTTCCAAATTTCTTAGTCAAAGGTTTAATCAAAAGTCAAGCCATAATTGACTTTTTACTAGGAGTTTGATTTTATAGTCAAATCTTTGAATTTTTCCAAAATTTCCATTTTAAAGTGAAATTAGACTCAAAAGAAACATTTTGGTGCAAAAAGCCAAAATTTGACCCGGGGTTAACTTCAGGTCAAAGGGTTGACCCAAAAGTCAACCAAAAAGTCAACCGATTGTTATATGAAATGAATAGGAAATTGCTTTCTAAAATTAAGACAATAGACATAATTGAAAAATGACACTTTTTGTCACGCCCGAATCTCGAACACATGACACTCCCTTCACCTTGGTCAAATGAATGCGACGTCCCAAGACACGTCGCCGACTATTCTTTTTATCTTATGATTAAATGCATGCGAATGCAATTCAATAACACCTAGTCAATCATAACAAGGATAGAAGAAAGACCAATAACAACAGCAGCAGCGTTGTTTTTACTCTTGTATCAATTAACCATAGGAAATTTATATACAAGCCCCTCAATCGAGTGACTTCCACTATAGTCAACCAAAGAGACTAAACAGGGTTAATTTACTTCCTTCAACCATCAGGCACACCAACCTGCTGCCCTCCACGACGTGCTCCAGCACTATCCGATCCATGGCAATATTGGTGCCACAACTATGGACTTGAAAATGTTTAACAACAACGAGTGAGATATAATCTCAGTGAGTTACCACCCTAAACCCCGGTTATATGTTCAATATGTCAGCCTAACATAAGTTGAACCACTATATGTTCGCTTGCAATATTCTATCTCTTCTTTCATTTCATTATCTACTGGATAGAAGTATTTGCATATGCTATTATTAAATTGCTCTTGCATCTATTCATGTTCAACTTCCAATATTCTAAAAATAACCTGTTATTTACTTGATTGTTATGAATAAACATAAAATTGGAACATTGAATTACATTTAACGAATCATCATAATAAAAATTTAGTACTATCAATATTAAAGCCGCACTTATTTTAAAATAACTCATTTAGAATTATACTACCTATCTTATTTTTAGATACACTTGATGTGAATACTAACGAGATTTGAAACATTAGATTGCATATTGTAAAATATAAATGATAGCATGTTTATTTTTGAAAATAACATTGTAATTTATTGTACTCTCACTATCATTTTGTGCAAGTTTATTGTAAAAAATATTTATTTTTCTTGAAAATTTATATTTAATATGATGGATTAGCAAGAAAAGTACATTGTTAATAGAGCGATTACTTCCACACAATCGTGAAAATTTAGGAGGTAGAAGTTGACTAACATTAAAATATTATGTTAGTGGAAGTTACTAGTTGATATTTATAATCTTATATAAATAAATGAAAGTATGAAATAGATGAGAAAGATTGAATTAAAGAAAACCTAACATATTTAAAAAGAGCTCAACCATAATTGCTCTCGAGCATCATAAGTTCAATTTTGTTTCAAGAGATTAAGATGTCGAGTTATTATGTTTATATAATCTATGTATTTTTATCTTAAATTGAGGTTCATGCTAAAGTTGGTTGGTGAGAACGACGGTATAAAAACATTCACATCCCATTATTTGACGCAACGACAACAAAAATTTTGCTCTTCTACAAAGCTCTAATTTTCAAATCGCTTGAAGACAACACCGAAATGTAGGATGCAACGTAGCTGGGGATTGACCCTCGATTTTTGGAGCGGAGTCGCCCACTACCTAGTTCAGGATGGCATAGCCCTCTTAGTTTCTTTGGGGTTCTATACTATTTGTATTTCTTTTGGTGACCGCGGTACCCCTCTACTCTAGTGACAGTTTATCCAAATGAGTGGTTGTTGGTACCGTGGTTTTCCCCCCTCTGTTGTACAGTTTCGTTGGTTGCCTTATAAAACTTCTTACCTTACCAAAAAAAAAAAAATTTTGCTCTTCTGACATGAATCCGTAAAACGAAACAATAAGGTACAAACCAGGCCTGTCCTATTCAACTTTTGTTGGACGCAAGCAAAGCAGCGACAAAGTCGAGCGTGCCTCCAAGTCATTAAATTTAGGATTAATATTACAACAAATCTCAAATTAATATATTTATGATAAATTTATCTTAAATAATTATAACAAACTTCAAACTAATACACTTGTGAGAAATTTACCCAAAATTAATGACCACCACAAATTCAAAACTGCATTAAATTATATCAATACCGTAAAAAATCACAAAATTGGCACAAATGTGACAAACGGAGAGTAAAACACCAAATTAGTCCATTAGTCAACTGTCACATGTTATTCAACTCAGCAATTGGACAATAAAATTTAATGAAAACTAATTGAGGGTAAATTTATCACAAGTGTATTAGTTTGGGTAAATTTATCAAAGGTAATGCCAATTTGGAGTTTTTTCTGGTCAAAAAATTAGTTTATAGTAAATTTGTCATAAATATACTAGTTTCGGATTTTTTGTGATATTAACTTTTAAATTTATGGACTATTATAATTTAATTTGTTAGTGGATCCTATTTAACATAGCATGTCCAGAGGACAAAAGTTCTGGTGAGACACTATTAAATTTGGTGTGAATGTTACTTTTTTCTTAAATAATTTAAGAGCATGGAAGGGGAGGTCTGGCTACCTAGATGCTTAGGAAACATCTTGCAAGTCCTGGTGAACCGATTAAATTTAAACTTTTGACTTATATAAATAGTCTTAATCTTTGGTGTGAATATTACTTTTTTAATTTTAATTATTTTCCTTTATGATGTGATGTCTGAAAGTTAACTTTTACAAACATCAAACACTTAAACCTTTCAAAATATATAATTATAAGCATGAGAGTCTTTTGCATCATTGTTCATGATCTATTCCCCTTTTAAGATACTTTAATTTTCAAAGTTTAGCCCAACTATATAAGAATTTTATGGATATCTGGCTATGTAATTGATCTTAATAGCTTATCCGCTTGGACCTTATGATCTTGTAAAGCTCGTTTAGGTGACAAACATAATTTCCATTGTTGGAGTAGTAGTAAATGGGTTAGTCACAAGTTAGAATTGACTTGCGATCTCATCACACAACTTAAAATGGCTGATGTCTAAATCACAATTTATAGGGTTAATACCGTAAAAAACCCCAAATTGGCATAATTGTGATAAATTTACTCCAATTGACCATAAAAAATCCCAAGATGGTACACTTACGAAAAATTTACCATCAAATTAATTTTTTGAAGGCCAAAAATCCTAAATTAATACATTTGTGATAAATATACTCTCCATTAAATTAGTATAATACTACAAAAAAAAAACAGCAAAACTAATATAACTGTGACAAACTGAAAGTAAAATCCCAAATTGGTACACCGGTCAACTGTCATGTGTCATCCAACTCAGTAATTTGATAGAAAATTTTAAATGGAAATCAACAAAGGGTGTTTTAGGTTTTTGATGGTCAAAAAATTAATTTGGAATAAATTTATCACAAGTGTACCATTTTGAGGTTTTTCGCGGTATTAACTCTAATTTACATAAATTTATATGGTGTGTCTACGAAGGATCGGCATACCATTAGATAACTATACTTTAGGTAACAAGCTAAAGATTATATCCAATAAACACGCTGTAAAGACAGCAGTAAATAAAGTAAAATGTAAATAAAAAAAATAATGGTCTGCTAGATAAATATAGAAAAAAAAAAAAGGGCCACTTGCACGCCCTATTGGAAGTAGATGGATATAGGAAGAGTTTTTGGAAAAATGGAGGCAAGAAAGAAAAACTGAAATTACTTTAGTCCTCAACCGAAATTAGAAATGTTCCTACATCGTTCAGATAATGCAGTCGGAGAAGTACACGCCACAGGAAGTCTTTGCTTGTACTATAGTCACTATTATGAAGTGTGCGTTACCAACAATGGCCGGTAAAAGCCAACATACACATGCTAGGGTGGTAAAGATATGGCAAAGCTCAGTCAACGACCCACTTCGATGATCGAGGTCAACAATGGTTCACCGGAAATAACCAATGGTGGAGGAACATGATCGCCAGGAACGACTATCGTCATTGGGAGACTCGGGACATCAGCCTCAAATTTCAAAGCTTGAATCGCTTGTCGCATTGACGGCCTCAAATTCGAATCTGAATGAGCACACCACAATCCCACCATCATCAACCTCTCGACTTGCTTCTCCTCAAAATCTGAACCCATCCGTTCATCAACAGCCTCTAGAAGCTTCCTATCTCCAAAAAGACTCCAAACCCACTCTACCAAACTCATCTCTGACTTCGGATCCCTAGCTTTCCTTCCCGAGGCGATTTCTAGGGCTACGACTCCAAAGCTGTAAACATCTGATTCTTTGCTTGCTCGGCCAGTCCTTAGGCACTCTGGTGCAAGGTACCCAAGAGTACCGGCCAAACCAGTAATTTGTGGACTATGTTCATGGTCCATCAGCCTAGCTAGACCAAAGTCGCCCAATTTCACATTGAAATTAGAGTCTAGCATGACATTGCTAGATTTGATGTCCCTGTGTACCACGCATTGCTCCCACTCTTCATGCAAATAGAATATCGCCGATGCTATGCCGATCAAAATTTTGTACCTAGTTGACCAATTGAGAGGACGCTTCTTTCCAAATAGATGTGAATCAAGGCTCCCATTCGGCATATACTCATACACAAGCAAGAACTCGTGCCCCTCATGGCACCAGCCTATGAGCCGCACAAGGTTCCGGTGCCTTAAACTACTAATGACCTTCACCTCTGTGACAAACTCTCTTTTCCCTTGCTTGGAGCTTCTCGATATTCTCTTTACTGCGATTGTTGTGTCTAGGTTGATTAAATATCCCCGGTACACGGCCCCGAATCCTCCTTCACCAAGCTTTCTATCATTTGAGAAGTTGTTGGTTGCCAATGCCAGGTCCTGGTAGGAAAACCTCCTCGGCCCAGCGCGCCTCTCGAAGTCATCATTGATGGACGTCAGCATCGCGGTCTCTGGTATCTTCTTCATGCTCTTTCGCTTCCTCCTCATCCATATGATTCCTAATGCTATAGCTGCACCAGAAGCTACGATAACGCTCAGCGGAATCGTCAACCCAAGTACAAGGCCAACCCTCTTTGCATTACCACTATTCGGTCCTTCCACAGCTAAACTTGATTTGAAATTCCACGAACCAAGGGTGTGTCGTTCCATGTAAGAGCTACTTGCGGCTGAAAAACCAATTATGACCCACTCGGGAAGGACTGTCGTTAGATCGATCTGATACGAGAGGCTTGTGTTTTCCTGGGGGTTTGGCGTAGCCTGGAAGCTCCAAGACACGCTCAAATTCATCATGGAGGCATTATAATTGATCCATGCATCGATAGTATCACCGCTATGATAAGTGACATTCCAAGGAGTGGTAACAGCTGAAGCAATTGACTTCTTGTTGATTCCAACATGCTCATAATTGGGGTCCCATTCCGGGTTCGCAAAAGTATCAAACTCGATGTGTATGATTTGATTTTGAGGCGAGTCTCTATTTGTGGTGTTATACAGGCCCAGAAACCCGCCTACGGAATTGACGGGGATTTGAAATCCCACGGGAGCCATGAAAAACGCAAGCCCCGAAGCGTATTCGCCATGAGGCTTACCGTTCGTGTCGATGGTGAACTGGAAGTGGGTAGTGAAGTCGGAGAGCTTCCCCGAGCCGGAGTCCCATAACCGGACCTTCTCCTTGTATGTGGCTCGGCCCACATGGCAGAAGTAGCGCTCACTCGTCATGTCGACGGCTCCATCCACAGGCTTCGCATCTCCCTCGTACAGTATATCATTTGAAGTGAGATCGAAGCGAGAGATGTTGAACTCAAGGCAAATCGCAGAGTGCACGAGAAGGAAAGAGGAGAGGAGGGAAAGAGGTGTTGAAATTGATGAAGACATTATTGGACATAGAGTGACCACAGAGAGACCTGAGATTGGGCAATGGACGTTGCCAGAGATGAAAATGACGCTCAGATTAAATAGCTCGATGTCTCCATCATTTGTCAGTTGCCACGATGCTTAGGTTTCAACGACTCGGGCGTATTCCGTAATAAAGGGAAGGTCTACAGAAGAAAAATGGGAAAATTACCACAAGAGTCCGAAAGTTATTGCAAAGTTTTAAATGTAATCCTTAACTTTTTTTTGATAATTCAATCCTAAACTTTTTGTAATCATGCCAATTCAATTCATCTGGCCAATTGGCCAATTTTAGCCGCTAGTACCGGCGGCTTGGCCGATGCCAATGTGTCAATTTTTTAATTTTTTTTTCTTTTAATTTTGTTTTCTCTTTTCTTCTTCCTCTAGCCCGTCCGGTGACTAGCTAGAGGCTAGGGCCAATGAGGTCGACCTCATTGGCCATTGGCAAGGCCTTGCTGTCATGAACAAGCTCGCCCTCACCCATGATGGCGAGGCGAGCCTCTAGTGACTGTCTAGAGGAAGAAGAAAATAAAAAACAAAAATAAGAGAAAAAAATAAAAAAATTTATTAAAAAAATGGCAAGTCAGCATTGGTCGGCATCCATGGTAGTGCCAACCGGCCAAAATTGGCTGGATAGACTAAATTGGCACAATTACAAAATATATTGAATTGGCAAAAAAAATGTTTAGGATTGAATTGAAAAAATTGTAATAGATTTAGGACTGTTTTGGTCATTTTCTCGAAGAAAAATCAAGAGCTTGAAAATATAAACAGAAACATGTAGCTATCTAACTTCGATCAATCCCCAGAAACATCGATCAAACGGGAGAATTGCCAAAAAAGTCCTAAACCTATTGGGGTTGTGCCAATTCAGTCCTAAACCTTTTTTTTTTTTTACCGATTCGGTGCTAAACCTTTTGTGATTGTGCCAATTGAGTCCATCCGGCCAAATTTGGCTGGTCGGAGCGACGTGGACGCCGGCCGCCGCCGCGACAATTTTTTAATAATTTTTTATTATTTTCCGAATTTTTTTATTTTTTCAGAATTTTTTATTGTTTTTTTAAATTTTTCTGTTTTTTTTTCTTTTTTTTTCTCCCCCTCCCCTCCCCCGACCACCGGCGGCGGGCCGCCAGCTCCGACGAGGCGTCGGCCACCGCACGAGGGCCGCGGCCCTCGCCGGCGGCCGCGAGGGTCGCGGCCCCGTCGGGCCGGCCACCCTCGCCGGTGGCCTCGCCTGCACTGGGCGAGGCCAGGGGCCGCGGCGGCGGCCTCGCCATGGCCGGCCGCGGCGAAGGCGGCCTCGCCCGCGGCGGCGAGGCCATGGCGACCTTCGCCCAGCCCGCCATGGCCTCGCCCGGCCGCGGCGAGGCCGCCGCCCGCGGCCAGGCCATGGCACGGCGGCGCCGCCTGATCCGGGCGAGCGGGGCCGCGACCCCGCCGGTGGCCCCAGTGCAGGCGAGGTCGCCGGCGAGGGCTTCGCGGCCCTCGCGCAATGGCCGGCACCTCGTCGGCGCCGGCCGCCACTGCGCCGGCGGGGGAGGGGAGGGGAGGGGAGAAAAAAAAAAAAAAGAAAAGAAACAGAAAAATTTAAAAAACAATAAAAAATTTGGAAAATAATAAAAAATCAAAAAAATAATTTAAAAAATCAAAAAATAATAAAAATTATTAAAAAATTGTCGCCGGCGCTTGCCGGCGTCCACGTCAGCCCGGCCGGCCAATTTTGGCCGGATGGACTCAATTGGCACAATCGTAAAAGGTTTAGGACTGAATCGGTCCAAAAAAAAAGGTTTAGGATCAATTGGCACAACCTCAATAGGTTTAGGACTTTTTTGGCAATTCTCCCTCGATCAATCCCCAGCAGCACCATTGTTTCAAGGTATATAGGAAATGCTTAACAATTGCGAATGACTCCTAAATTAACGTATAATTTTAGATTTGAAAAGTGCATGTATGATTAGATCGCAGCGAGGACCAATCCTTGTTGGGTCGTCCTTGAGGCCTCTGTAGGACAAAGACCGTTGGACGATTTCAACGGAAGAAATCTAATGACCTGCCCATGGCAATTTTTTAATAGGCATGTTCGCTTAGATTAGTTCTCACTTATAGCTGCACACACCCGACATAATCCATTTAGAAAGTATTGTTTAGAAAGTATTCAACGAGCTCTCAAATGAACTCCAAAGATTGAGAATTTAGAACCGGGCGCTTTAATAGAGAAATGGATCCGAAATGTAATGATTTTTTTTTTTTAATATATGGATTCATAACGTCTTTTGAATCATCGAAGCAGGAACTATGTGTAGGAGTTGAAGTCCCAAAGTGACAATTGGGAATTTCATTTAATCGGAGATCGGACTGTTTTTCATTAGAAGTGGAAAATTTGTCCACTTGATTTTACCAATTTGCAAATTCTTCGTACCCTAATGGCTTAGCCTGAGCCCCACCGTCTCTCTCTCATCAAACGCCATCTTGTCATGATTATTATCTTAAAGCAACTCATCTGGAAAATCTTTTTGTGACGACTGAGTAAGCCCGTGATTTCGGGAGAAAAACACTGTAAGTCTTCAACTTAAATACTAACTCATTTTAATGTCAAAACTTTTTGCCAGCTTACTTAAATACCAAATTTTTTGAAAAATAATCTTTTCAATGCCAACTACTATTTATTTAGCCGAAATCTAACGTTGCATTTTTTATTAATATCTTAAGCTGACGTGGCTTGCCGGAGGCCTAAATTAGCATTAAAACCCTAAAACAACATCATGTAGCAAGTTAAAAAGTGATCATTTCGATACTAGTTGTTGTAAAAAAAGATCACTTCAATGCCAATTATTGGTAAAAAGTGATTACTTCAGTACCAATTTTAATAAATAAATAAAAGTAAACATTAATGCAAAAAAAAAAAGGCCATCTCAAATAAAAATTTTAATTATAAAAGTCACGTAATTGCTCTAGCCCAAATTCTTCATCAGAGGCACTTAAATGATCGTCATTTTATGATTTTGGCATTTGAGTGAGCCGGCGAAAAGGTACTAAAGTAAGTACTGTACACACATTGTGACACTTTTAGTATTCTTCTGCCCCGTGATTTTTGACGCGACACATGGAATCCCCATGTGGGGACTTCGTCTCAACTTGCGAAACGGGATCGTCAACGGTGTGATCGAGTCTCCGGGTGAGACCCCGTTATGGGTGTCAACGGCCGTGACGGGGTGGGGACCGTAAAGAAAGTGGTGGTGACGGCTCAAACGCGGAAAGCCCCTTAGCAATGATAACGAGGAAGGAATAAAGGTTTTCCAATGTCTTTTTTCAATTAATCAATTGATTGAGGCACTAATTTTTGGCCAAATGAAAAGCTCAGATCTCACGTGTCCTTTTCTTGGGAATGAGGTGAATCGGAAAGTTCCGTGGTCTTCGCAAATGCGCTTCATAGCACTGCGTGAAAGGCACTCCGGCCTTCTCTTTCGTCCTCCATTGTTTTTGTTTTTTTTGATACACAGGATCCGTGGGACCCAACTTTCGCTTCCGTCCTCCATTGTTTTGCACCATGAAAGGCAAGATCACTTCTCGAAAAGACCGAAGCAAGCAAGAGCCATTCATCTCGGCCATTGGAGTACATCAACTAGTTTTACTTAGCCCGCACGAGGATCCATATATTTGAATTGTTAGTGACGCCGATAAATTTAACCATATGGCAGAAAAGCGCCTTCCACACTAATAAATCTATAATTAATCTAATGACCTCTACTTTGGCATTTGATTCATGATAATGAATGAATTGACCTTTCAAGAGGTGTAGGAAAGCAATCAAGCCATAATTAAAGGCTCGAATAAGAAAAGAAGGGAAAATTATCAAATAAGTCATAAATCTATAGTACGAATATCGATTCAGTCCTAAATTTTGACCAAAATGGTTATATTAGAATTTCACGCAAAAGTTTAAGAATAAATTGACAAATTTGAAAAGTTCAGAACTAAATTGGTATCCGTACAATAGATTTATGATTGATTAGGTAATTTTCCCGAAAATGAAGGCTCCTAATCTTACATATAGGGAATTCACTTATTTGACAACCTTTTGTTATTAGATCTTGATACGAGAGCCAAAAGGGATAAATTGGTTGAAACGTAAGTAAAGTGTACTCTTCAAACTCTTTCCCTTCAAGTGTAGATATTAAAAAATTTATGAACTGTAATCTTTAGATCTTTTTCAAAATTGTGTGAGTGTAATTTCAAGAGTGACTCAAAGAATAAAATGCAAAAACAAAAGAAAGAGAGATAGAGATAAAGCGATTTATAGTGATTGCCCTTCACTTTCACTCACTCCACTCTTTCGGTTCTAGACAGAACTTGTTTAATTTATAGTTTAGCTGCTGTAAGATTGGTTCCTCTGTTGTTGCCGCACAGTAGAATCAACCCTTTCTTTCTATTGATGCCCGGCAACAGTTCTATATCCCTCCACTGTCCCACAGTTGATTTACAAATCCCTTTGCCAAGTACCTTAGGGTAAAACACAAATATCCTGTTTTTGCAGAACAAATAGTATTTGCGAACACTTATAGTGAAATCCCTTGCTTTCTCTCGCACTCATCTAAGTGTGTACAAAAGAATAACCCAGTGTTTAAAGAAGATTTATGAATGAAGTCGCAAATTTGATCTCTCGAGCACGAGTATGTATTTGCAAATGCAAGTATGTGTAGTGATTCTTATTTACATCATCACAGCTCCCTTTCTCGTATTTATAGATGTCCAAATATCAATGTGGAAACTAGAATCTATAGCGGTATATGAATCTCGAATCTCCATGGATAATATTGCTGTTAATCCACAAAATCAGCTATAAAAAGTAATCTTTCAATTTGTCTAGTTAACTAGCTTGTAGGAAAATTTCTATATATGGCAATGTAGCTCATGATCATTGATTAACAGTCAATCCGACAATTCACGAAACATTGTCTCCGAAATCGGGTCTGCTATTATATAAGTTAAGTCTTTTGAATATTTGAATCTCCACGAGCTTCATTTATATATGGAAAGATCCAGACACGATCTCCCATGACGGTTATGTAGAGCATGTCTTCTGCACGTATGATCTTCAAAGTACATGGAAGTGTATCAATGTAACATTCTGAAAATCGACTCATTTTAGCCCGATTTTAATCCGATTTTGGGAACCGATTTCTCAGTGATATCAGGATTAAATACTTGGATGTCGCCTCATTTATTTTGGGATTTTCCGTTGGACACGGAAGCGTCGGAAAAAGGAAGAATTGGACCGGGTTTTGGGCCCGCGGGTGGGCCGGCCCAAGACCGGCGGCCCAACGGGCCTTGCACCCATTCAGCCCAGCCCAAGAGGGCCCAAGTTGGCCCAAGCTGCCCTCCATTTCCACCCATGGGCTTCTCTCTTTGGCCTTTTGCTTTTGTGCCCAAGTGGGCATTGTTTTTTCTTGTTTTTCTTTGTTTTGATTGGTTCTTCAACAAGTGGACTTGCCCACTTGCCTTGGCCTTATCCAAGTCTTCAGCAGCCTCTTCTCTCTCCTCTTTCTCCCCCAAAATTCGTGCACCAGCCCAGCCCCCTCTCTCCCTTTTTCTCTTCCTTTTCTCTTCCATTTTTGGTGTTCCTTGCTGTCCATGCTGTTTTCCAGCCCAAAAACAGCCTTGTTGCCATCACCGGAGCCGCCGCAACCACCCAAAGTGTAGTCCTGGGAGTTAGGAAGCCAGCCGCACACCCCCGGTCGCCCCTGGTAGCCCCGGACCGCCCGTTTCGGCCTTTTCCACACTGCTGGTCAGTTCTGCGTGAACAGTAACCAGCAGTGTTTTTGGCCCGTTTCGACCACCGTTTGTCACTCGTTGTCGTCCCCGAACTTACCCCTCGTAGCCCTCGTTCCCCTCTATGCGCCGGTGTCGCCGGATTTCCGATCCAAGTAAGTTAACTTCCTAATCCTTATTTAGGGGTTAATCTTGTTTAGGGGTTAATTAGTTTAATTTTTGTGCTTGGTTAATTATGGCTTAGTTTATTAATGGTGGCTGAGTTAATTAAGCTGACTAGGGTTAGATTAATTGACCATAGTTAGTAATAAAGTAACCTAGGTTAATTAATTAAAGTAACTAAGGTTAGTTTCTAAAGTAACTATGGTTAATTATTAATCATGGTTGACTTAATTAACCTTAGTTAGGTTAAATTTAGTAACCATGGTTAAGTTTAATATTATTTTATTAATTTCGGATTAGTTACTGTTCATGATTACTATTCACGATCACTGTTCACAATTACTGTTCATACAGAAATAAATTTTGGTTTCAAATTTATGTGTTCTTGGTTGTTATGCTTTCTTAAAGTGCCGATTGTTAATTATATGCGTGAATAATGATGAAACGCATGATCGAAGACCGAGTGGAAGTGAAAGTGTTTGACTTATTGAGTTATTCCCGAGAATTAGGGAATGTACGTGTTTGTTGATTGGTTGAATTTGGAATTTTGGAATTGTTGAGTGAGATCGCATGACATATTGCGTGGGTTATCTGAAATGGCATGTCACATGAGCATGAGCGATATTGCATTCACGACAGAGCACATATATAAATGGATTGCTTGATGATGTGTTGCATGATCACATTAAGAGAGGGAACCCGGCGTTGCCGGAAGACCGCCAATCCTTATGGGGTTGTGCCGTGGCCAGTGGGTCGCCTGACTTTGGTTGGATGCTTGACAAGGAGGGGTTCTTTGTGGGACTGCGATAGTGGGCGGGTCCCGAGCCTCGTCGCTCGATTCTTGGCTGCGGTAGTGGGCGGGTCCTATGCTCCTTCGGGAATGCCGTCTTGGGAGTGAGCCCTTGACGTCGCCGTGCCTCGAGGTAAAGAGGACGAAGCTGGTTTAGCCGGAACCGCCAACCATAAGGTTGTGCCGTGGCCCAGAGGGGGCGTAATAATCGGAGCATGTGTGAGTGTGAGACATGAGAAAGCCGTGTGAGATGCTCTGATTATTCGCATGCTCTTAATGTCGTGATGAGTTAAATGACAGTTTCTGCAGGTCACGTGTGCCAAGGCCAGGTAGGATCGCCTGTGGTTGTGTCTGCTTATTGAACTGTCCTATGCTTTTGTTTCTCTTTGCATTGTGCTAACTGCTGGATTAGGTTGTATGTTAAACTCCCGAGGCGAGCGAAGTTCCTAATCGGGGCTTAGGACTTTAACTTGCTGAGTTTATCTCAACCCGTCGTGGTTAACCTTTTCAGGCCCTAGATGATGCAGTACCTGAGGATCGAAGAGAGCGATCCCTCTAAGGCCCGTGAGTAGGCAGCTGTAGCCTATTTCCTTTTTGACGAGCCTTCCCCCACTTGTACAGGGTTAGGTTAGCTAGGCCGGTCCCTTTTTGAGTAGGCCTTAGCTTGTCGCCTGTAGTAAGGCGTGTATGTATTTGCTGGTGTGCCGGCTAACCTTCAGATATATAAAATACTGTTTGTCTTTCCTCTGCTGCTGTTGTTGCTATCCCTGTTGTTTGGTTTGGAAGTTGTTCGTTTCCGCATGTGCTTAATTACAAGATAAAATGAATTGGTCGACGACGCACTGGGACGTCGTACGCTTAGACCTCAAGTGAAATGGGGTTGCCGCGAGCTCGAGAGTCGGGGCGTGACAACTCCGTCGATTTTGGTATCAGAGCCTGGTTGGCTGATGGAGTGATAAGGTGCGATGAGTCTTGTGTTGGTGCGTGGGGATAGTTAGTAGGAAAGACAATTTCTTTGCTTGCATGTGATTGACTGCAGGATCCTTCGTGGTCCTTTGTTGTAGGGTTGTCTCATTTTCTAATTCCGTGTGAGGGGAATTGGAACGCAGGTTAGGAGAGTCCTGCAAAATGAGCAGTCCAGATCAGAGTACCCTTGGTTTGAGGACTCCAGGTCAGAGGGGTCAGAGGAAGAGGATGGCGCAGGTGCCGACTGGTGCAAGGGAGATAGCACCGGAAGAACCGAGGATGGATGGGATTATGCATGCCATTGAGGCTCTGATAGGTCGCGAGCTCGACTCAAGCCACTGCATTCTTCTTGCCGCAGCTTTCCCGCAGCTAGGCCCGGGACTAGTAACCGGCCTATGCATCAACTGGTGGAGCAGTTCATGAAGCTGAAGCCGCCCAAGTTTTCTGGGGCTGGCGACCCTGAGACAGCGACCCTCTAGGTAAGGGAGCTGGAAAAGACGTTCACCTTGCTGCAGTGCTCTGAGGAGGAAAAGGTGATCATGGCGGCTTACCAACTGCAGGGTAACGCCGGCACTTGGTAGGAAGCTACCCAAGGATGGGTATTTCCCAAGGGTACAGCCAGGGTATGGGATACATTCAGAGAGGCTTTTCTGAGCAAGTACTTCTCAGACTGCGCGAGGGAGCGTGCGGCAGAATTTCAGAGGCTGCGTCAGAATCAGATGACAAGTGGATCAGTACGAGGCCAAGTTTGCAGAGCTGTCAAAGTACGCGCCACGGATGGTTGAGCATCCTTTGGACAAGGCTAGGAGGTTTTGAGACGGACTGAAAATGGAAATTCGAGACCACTTGGTGTCTGCGAACTTGAAAGAGTACAATGAGCTTTATGAGAGAGCTCAGATGATTGAGAGGCACATTGCAGAGAAGGCAGCCGCATCTGGATCGCAGTTTGTGCCTAGCAGGGACAACCATCGGTTTGGAAAGAAACCAATGGCGGGAGGAAGGTATCCTCTCCCGCCTAATAGAAGGGACGGTGTGGGAAAACCGTCGCCGAGCTTCTTCGGGGGATGTCGAAGGTGTGGAAGAAGGCATGGAAATACCTCGTGTCCCCCAGTAAGGGGAGTCTGCTACGGATGTGGTTAGGTGGGCCACCAAGTGAGGGATTGCCCACGTAGGCCCATGATGCCATTCACGCCACGACCGCCAGCCGGACCACCGGTGGGGAATGTTCAGCAGGGCAATCAGTATAGACCCCCTGCACAAGGACAGGTGTATGCAGTCACGAGGAAAGAGGCGGAGGACACGCCTGCCGTGATTACAAGTACGATATCTCTACACGACCATGCTGCTTATGCGTTGTTTGATCCGGGAGCTTCGCACTCCTTGATTACTAAACGGTTTGTAGAATTAGTGGGATTAAGACCAGAGCCGTTGGAAACGGTCTTTGTTATTTCTACTCCGTTAGAGGATTCGCCATTTATCTCAGTAGGATGTGCTAGCTGTAAACTGATTATAGATGGTCGGGAAGGAATAATTGATTTGATTGTTTTAGCGATGTATGACTTTGATGTCATTATCGGTATGGATTGGTTGACCAAGCAAGGAGCTACTATGGATTGTCGGGAGAAGAGAATCCGATTTAATCCGACCGGAGCTAGTAGTTTCCGGTTTGGGAGTCGTGGAGGGTCCTCGATTCCCTTGATTTCTTCTTTGGAAGCAACCAGGTTGTTGGGGTCAGGATGTCGAGGTTATTTGGCGTCTGTGAGTGATACGTTGAAAGAAGGACCAAACCTGGAGGACATCGTGGTAGTACGAGATTATCCTGATGTCTTTCCAAAGGAATTGCCAGGACTACCCCCGGCCAGAGAGACAGAGTTCGTGATCGAGTTGGCTCCTGGGACGGAACCAATCTCGAAAGCACCATATAGGATGGCATTGTCAGAATTGAAGGAATTGAAGGTACAGATGCAGGAATTATTGGACAAGGGCTTTATTCGCCCGAGTGCATCGCCTTGGGGAGCGCCAGTCCTATTTGTCAAGAAAAAGGATGGTTCGTTGCGGTTATGTATTGACTATAGATAGCTTAATCAAGTGATGATTAAGAATAAGTACCCACTACCGAGGATTGATGACCTATTTGACCAACTCCAAGGAGCATCGATATTCTCTAAGATAGACTTAAGGACGGGCTATCATCAATTAAGGATCCGAAAAGAGGACATACTGAAGACAGCTTTCCATACTCGTTATGGTCATTACGAGTTTACGGTAATGCCATTTGGATTGACAAATGCCCCTGCCGCTTTCATGGATTTGATGAATCGGGTGTTTAAGGAATATTTGGATCTGTTCGTGATCGTGTTTATCGACGATATTTTGGTGTATTCGAAGAGTCCAGATGAACACGAACAACACTTAAGGACCGTGTTGCAAACCCTAAGAAATCACGAGCTGTATGCGAAATTTAGCAAGTGTGAATTTTGGTTGGCTCGAGTGGCTTTTCTAGGCCACGTGATCTCAGGCGAAGGGATTTCTGTGGACCCGACCAAGATTGAAGCGGTCATAGATTGGCCGAGACCGACTTCAGTAACCAAGGTCCGTAGTTTTCTGGGACTGGCTAGTTATTACAGACAATTTGTGGAAAGATTCTCTTCAATAGCTATGCCATTGACACAATTGTTGAAAAAGGACAAGAAATACGAGTGGACGGATAAGTGCGAGCGTAGTTTCCAAAAGCTTAAGCATAAGCTGACTACCGTGCCAGTTTTGCCTATTCCGTCAGACTCAGGAGGATATGAGATTTTTAGCGATGCGTCATACAAGGGACTTGGTTGTGTTCTGATGCAATATGGTAAAGTGATAGCATATGCTTCCAGACAGTTGAGGCCTCACGAGCTGAATTATCCGACGCACGACTTAGAGTTAGCAGCCATCATATTTTCGTCGAAGATATGGAGACATTATCTCTGTGGAGAGAGATTTCAGATTTTTACGGACCATCAAAGCTTGAAGTATCTGTTCTCCCAAAAGGAACTGAATATGAGACAACGCGAGATGGATGGAACTTCTTAAGGATTATGACTCGCGATATCCTGTACCATCCGGGCAAGGCAAACAAAGTGGCGACGCTTTGAGTCGCAAGTCATCGGTTGCCGTATGATGGTTCGGGAATGGATTCTGTTGGAGGAATCCGCGATTCGAGAATCAGCTCGAGGTATGCCATCTTTCCGCTTTAATGGCTACCCTTAGGATCGAACCCGAAATTCAAGCCAAGATTAAAGCAATGCAACCTTTGGACGTTGAGATCCAAAAGATTCTGCAAATGGACGCGACCAAAAGAAACTCGGATTTTCAAGTATCCGAGGATGGGATCTTGAAATTCCATAGACGGTTATGTGTACCAAGCGACGCTGAAATTAAGGAGAGGTTGTTATCCGAAGCGCATCGCAGCAACTATAGTGTGCATACAGGCAATACGAAGATGTATCAGAATCTGCGACAGTATTATTGGTGGAACGGCATGAAGCTAGACATCGCCAAGCATGTGGCGAAGTGTTTAACTTGTCAACAAGTGAAAGCGCAGCATTGCAAGCCAGGAGGGTTATTGCAACCTCTTGAGATCCCTGAATGGAAATGGGAGCACATTACAATGGACTTCGTGACGGGATTACCAAGAAGTCAGCGGGGTAATGATGGGATTTGGGTCATAGTGGACCGATTGACGAAGTCGGCTCACTTCATCGCCGTACGCAAGGACTTCGCTTTGGAAAAGTATGCAGAATTGTACGTACGACAGATTATTCGTTTGCATGGGGTGCCAATGACGATTACTTCGATCGAGACCCCGATTTACGGCTGCATTTTGGAAGAGTCTACGACTTCAATGGGAACAAAGCTGCAGCTCGACGGGCCTACCATCCTCGGATAGACGGTCAATCGTAGAGAACAATTCAGACTTTGGAGGATATGCCGAGAGCCCGTGTATTGGATTTTAAAGGAAGTTGGGAGGAACAACTTCATCTCGTGGAGTTCGCGTACAATAACGCTTATCGCAAAGTAACGAGAAAATGGCACCGTTCGAAGCTTTGTATGGCGACCGTATAGGACACCAATTTGTTGGGACGAAGTCGGCGAGCGGAAAATTACAGGACCAGAGTTGGTGCAGCAATCTTTAGACGCCGTCAAGATGATTCGAGAAAGGTTAAAGACGGCTCGGAAGCGATTAAGAGTTATGGGGACAGCGACGTAGGCCATTGGAATTTCAAGTGGGCGATCATGTGTTCCTTAAAGTATCGCTGATGCGAGGTACATCGCGATTTGGAAAGAAAGGAAAACTGAGCCCAAGGTACGTCGGACCGTGCGAGATTCTAGAAAGAATCGGGAATTTAGCCTATCGTCTTGCACTACCGCATCGACTTGCTCAAGTGCATAACGTATTCCACGTGTCAATGTTAAGAAAATACGAGCCGGACCCGACGCACGTGTTAAATTTTGAAGAGATAGAGGTGGACGACAGGGTGTCGTATGTGGAGAGACCGATTCGGATTGACGACCGGAAAGAACAAATGTTGAGAAACAAGACGGTCTCCTTAGTCAAAGTCATTTGGCAGTATCATGGTACGGAGGGAGCTACATGGGAAAGCGAAGAAATCATGAGGCGTCAGCACCCCTATCTTTTGAGAATTAGCGTGTCGGGTTCAAATTTCGAGGACGAAATTTCTATAAGAGGGGAAGAGTTGTAACATTCTGAAAATTGACTCATTTTAGCCCGATTTTAATCGGATTTTGGGAACCGATTTCTCAGTGATATCGGGATTAAATACTTGGACGTCGCCTCATTTATTTTTGGATTTTCCGTTGGACACGGAAGCGTCGGAAAAAGGAAGAATTGGACCGGGTTTTGGGCCCGCGAGTGGGCCGGCCCAAGACCGGCGGCCCAATGGGCCTTGCACCCATTCAGCCCAGCCCAAGAGGGGCCCAAGTTGGCCCAAGTTGCCCTCCATTTCCAGCCCATGGTTTTCTCTTTTGCGCTTTTGCTTTTTGTGCCCAAGCGCATTGTTTTTGCTTGTTTTTTGCTTTGTTTTGATTGGTTCTTCAACAAGTGGACTTGCCCACTTGCCTTGGCCTTATCCAAGTTTTCAGTAGCCTCTTCTCTCTCCCTCTTTCTCCCCCAAAATTCGTGCACCAGCCCAGCCCCCTCTCTCCCCCTTTTTCTCTTCCTTTTCTCTTCCATTTTTGGTGTTCCTTGCTGTCCATGCTGTTTTCCAGCCCAAAAACAGCCTTGTTGCCATCACCGGAGCCGCCGCAACCACCCAAAGTGTAGTCCTGGGAGTTAGGAAGCCAGCTGCACACTCCCGGTCACCCCTGGTCGCCCCGGACCGCCCGTTTCGGCCTTTTCCGCACTGCTGGTCAGTTCCGCGTGAACAGTAACCAGCAGTGTTTTTGGCCCGTTTCGACCACCGTTTGTCACTCGTTGTCGTCCCCGAGCTTACCCTCGTAGCCCTCGTTCCCCTACGCGCCGGTGTCGCCGGATTTCCGATCCAAGTAAGTTAACTTCCTAATCCTTGTTTAGGGGTTAATCTTGTTTAGGGGTTAATTAGTTTAATTTTTGTGCTTGGTTAATTATGGGTTAGTTTGTTAATAGTGGCTGAGTTAATTAATCTAACTAGGGTTAGATTAATTGACCATAGTTAGTAATAAAGTAACCTAGGTTAATTAATTAAAGTAACTAAGGTTAGTTTCTAAAGTAACTATGGTTAATTATTAATCATGGTTGAGTTAATTAACCTTAGTTAGGTTAAATTTAGTAACCATGGTTAAGTTTAATATTATTTTATTAATTTCGGATTAGTTACTGTTCATAATTACTGTTCACGATTACTGTTCACAATTACTGTTCATACAGAAATAAATTTTGGTTTCAAATTGATGTGTTCTTGGTTGTTATGCTTTCTTGAAGTGTCGATTGTTAATTATATGCGTGAATAATAATGAAACGCATGATCGAAGACCGAGTGGAAGTGAAAGTGTTTGACTTATTGAGTTATTCCCGAGAATTAGGGAATGTACGTGTTTGTTGATTGGTTGAATTTGGAATTTTGGAATTGTCGAGTGAGATCGCATGACATATTGCGTGGGTTATCTGAAATGGCATGTCGCATGAGCATGAGCAATATTGCATTCACGACAGAGCACAGATATAAATGGATTGCTTGATGATGTGTTGCATGATCACATTAAGAGAGGGAACCCGGCGTTGCCGGAAGACCGCCAATCCTTATGGGGTTGTGCCGTGGCCAGTGGGTCGCCTGACTTCGGTTGGATGCCCGATGGGAGGGGTTCTTTGTGGGACCGGTAGTGGGCGGGTCCCGGCCTCGTCGCCTGCGAGGTTGCGGTAGTGGGCGGGTCCTATGCTCCTTCGGGAATGCCGTCTTGGGAGTGAGCCATTGACGTCGCCGTGCCTCGAGGTAAAGAGGACGAAGCTGGTTTAGCCAGGAACCGCCAATCATAAGGTTGTGCCGTGGCCCAGGAGGGGGTGTAATAATCAGAGCATGTGTGAGTGTGAGACATGAGAAAGCCGTGTGAGATGCTCGATTATTCGCATGCTCTTAATGTCGTGATGAGTTAAATGACGTTTACTCGCAGTCACGTGTGCCAGGCCGGGTAGGATCGCCTGTGGTTGTGTCTGCTTATTGAACTGTCCTATGCTTTTGTTTCTCTTTGCATTGTGCTGACTGTTGGATTAGGTTGTATATTAAACTCCCGAGGCGAGCGAAGTTCCTAATCGGGGCTTAGGACTTTAACTTGCTGAGTTTATCTCAACCCGTCGTGGTTAACCTTTTCGAGCCCTAGATGATGCGGTGCGAGGATCGAAGAGAGCGATCCCTCTGAAGCCCGTGAGTAGGCAGCTATAGCCTATTTCCTTTTTGACGAGCCTTCCCCGACTTGTACATGGTTAGGTTAGTTAGGCCGATCCCTTTTTGAGTAGGCCTTAGCTTGTCGCCTGTAGTAAGGCGTGTATGTATTTGCTGGTGTGCCGGCTAACCTTCAGATATATAAAATGATGTTTGTCTTTCCTCTGCTGCTGTTGTTGCTATCCCTGTTGTTTGGTTTGGAAGTTGTTCGTTTCCGCATGTGCTTAATTACAAGATAAAATGAATTGGTCGACAACAGTACCTAGGACGTCGTACAGTTAGACCTCAAGTGAAATGGGGTTGCCGCGAGCTCGAGAGTCGGGGCGTGACAATCAAAGTCATGCTGCCTCTTCGAATGTTCGTTTTCTTTTCTAATAATTAGTAGATGGATGTACCATTCAAAACATAACTATTTCCATTTGATATCTTCACAGGTTCAAAAACAGCCGATAGCGTAAACTCGTAGAAGATCATTAACCTGTGACACTCCTACATTCACTCAAATAATCCATTAGATACTTTGATAAGCTTTTGTGATCGTGAAATTTATCTTAGGGTTTCTAACATTGTTTTTCAAATTATCTAACATATGTCTCTAAATGAGATGCAAACGTAATTTTGAAGGCATTAAAGGTGTAGAGTGAGTTCTTTCAAGAGTCGAGCAAACTATATATCCCAACAGACGTATTGTACAAGCTCTCGAAACACATGTATGCTTGCTGGTGACACGATCTATTACTCAAACAAGTGACTTTAAGGGGAAAAAAAAGGATGTTGAAGAATCTATATGCATCCGTGTTGAAGGGAAACAGACCAGGGGAGAAATGTCAGATAGAATCAGATAGGGGGAGAGAATACATGTAGAAAAACGGGATAGAACCATATACAATTATTTTATAATGTTAATACCACGAAAAATCCAAAATTGGTATACCTGTAACAAATGTACCTCAAACTAATTTTTTTGACCACTAAAAATCCCAAATTGTTATGCATTTGACAAATTTACCCCAAATTGGTACATTCATGACAAATTTACCCTCTGTTAATTTCCGTTAAATTTTACTATCAAATTGCTGAATTAAATGACATGTAATAGTTGACTGGTACATCAGTTTGGGATTTTATTCTTCGTTGTCACATTGTACCAGTTTTGTGATTTTTTTTATTTGACAAAAGTATATTTGTCATAAATGTATGAGTTCGGGGTTTTTTGCAGTAAAAAAATTAATTTTGAGATAAATTTATTACAAGTGTACAAGTTTGAGGTTTTTTGTGGTCATTTGAGGTAAATTTGTCACAAGAATACTAGTTTGAAGTTTTCATGATCAAAAAATTAGTTTGGGATAAATTTGTTAAATGTGTACCAATTTGGGGTTTCTCATTGTATTAAGCATATTTTATAAATGCAAGCTAAGTTAGGCTGTGGAAAGTAGTTTGGGCATTAAATCACAACCTTAAATGCTGAATCTACTCATATCCTATTCAGATGTTGAGAAGTATTTTACAAATACCTGATTAAATTATAAATTATGCCTTAAGCTCTTATCAAAATTTAGTTTGCATGATGATATATGTCTCTTATTTAAAATCTCATATAGCTATATAATCTGAGTAGAAGCTAGAGACACGTTAAATTCGAATGTATTGCTCATGTTGTTTCTATTTGTTTTTGCAAATGTATTTCATTAACATTGTTATCGCTTCGTTATTGCTTTTTGATTTTGACAAAAAGGGGGAGAGGTAGAATTATCATACACATTTGTGTTCCTTGATATATATTTGTGGATGCCGGTGATGTGTGATTCTACAAAACATTGACTATAATGCCTATGTTTGCGTAAGCATGCAGAATATATTGTTTCTATACAGAATGTATGTAACACCTTACAATTCTTTCGGCAGAGGTTATATGTTGTAGAAGATAAAGTTGCTATTTTTACAAGAAAAATATTGAATCGATTGCTTTGATATCTTCTGCTAGCAATGTTATCTCCTATAGTATTAATTGCATATACTTCATTTTGGAGATTATGATTTGCAATATATGCCTTGTTTCAACTTATATTACTTGGGCATATTAGCAAATTCCTTTTACTTTTCGCACACTTAGTTCTTCCAATCTCATGTGTGTGAACACATAAGCATAAGAAAGGTCATGGATTGTTTTATCATCATAAAAAAAAGGGAGATTATTAGGAAAAATCCCTATGGTGTTTTGAGGATGACAAACATTTTAAGTATACTAACATGTGTAATTGAGTATGTAGAATTAGACCCCCAAAAAAAAAAGTATGTAGAAGATATTGCCTCCATAGGCACATTTTTATATGTAGATAGGGTTAGCAATGGGATCATCTAAAGGTTAGGAGTGCTCTACCTCAATCAAGGGCAAACAAGGCATTGACCGCAAAAGTGTATATAAGCTAGATTGACTTGATAAAAAGTGAACAAGCAGAGAATGATAAGTTTGGTAAAGCTGGGATGACCTGATGGAAGGTGAATAAGCATAGAACAAGAAGTTCAGTAAAGCTTTGATGGACCAAGTAGAAGGTGAACAAGTTTGATAGAATAAAGAGTTCATGGTGATTTGAATGGACCTAAATAGAAGATGAACGGCCAAGTATAACAAGGCGCTAGTACGCTAGGAAGGACTAGAAAGTATACGGGGAATAATTAGATTTAGTGTGAAAATGTGAATAGACTAGAATGATCGTGGGCAAAAATAGCTCCTTCTATCAGACGAGATGCAAGATGTGTAACACGCTTCTACCACATGGATGAGAGAAATACAAATTAATGCCTAATGGCTAACAAGCTTTGGAAATCACAGAAAATGGACTTGAGAATTACAAAGCAGTATTACCATATTTGGGCAAGCAATAAAGATGACTAACTCAATGTAGAAGTGAAACTAACTGTTTTGGGATACTGATTTTACAACCACAATAGAAAGACGTACTACTACTAACAACAAAACCAATGGCTAATTGAGGGATTGAGTTTCAAACGATCATCTAAGCTCTGATGGCTATAAATTCGATTTAAGGGAACTAGTAGGGTTAGGAGAAAATAAACAAATTTGGTCTAATACTTCAAGTAATCATCTTAGCTATGTTCTTATTGGTAGAAGTGCTGTTTTTTATTGCATTCTATGTGAGAGTTGCTTCTATCTATAATCTGGGAAGAGATTGTAGCGTAGAATTGTTAAAGGTGTTTGTATATTCATAATATCGTTTATTAGCCTCAAGTAGAACCAGCACATCTTACTAACTATAACACCTCTTGATATTATAAATGGATTTCAGTTTTATTTGCGATTGTTAATATGAGAAAGTGAATGTAGGCTTGATATAAGCTAAAGTATTATACATTTGCATGCAATATCTTCTGTCTCTTCATTCATCTCATAATTGCTTGACATAAGTATTTGCATCTGCTATAATTAACTACTTCCACATCTATTAAAGTTCAACTTCCAATATTCGAGAAAACAACCTGTTTTTTACTTAATTATTATGAACAGACATAAAATTGAAACATTGAATTACACTAAAAGTAACAAAACATCATAACTAAAAAAATATAGTATTATCAATATTCCAGTCACAGTTATTAAAAAGTAACTCATTTAGAATTATACTGCCTATTTCTTATTTTTAGATATACTTGATGTGAATAGTAACAATATTCGAAACATTAGATTGAATATTTTAAAATGTAAATGATAACATATTTTCTTTTGAGGATAATTTGTCGTACTCTTACTATCATTAGGTGAAAATTTAGCTCGAACTTTTTTTCTTGAAAAAATAATATCTAAGATGAGGGATTAGGAAGAAAAAAAATCATTGTTAATAGAGCGATTACTTCCGCAAAATGGTGAGCTCAGGAGGTAGGTGTTGTAACATTAAAATAATATGTTAGTGGAATTTACTAGTTAATATTTTCAAAAGTACAGGCAAAAATAAATAAATAATTCGGACTTTTTTTGTCAAAAAATAATTTGAAATTGAGATGGGTGTTTGTAGCGTGCCAACACTTCATTGACTTCGTCAAGTTCAGGCCATAGACAAGGATACACGGACCTGATGTAACTCAACATGGCAAAAATACATCAACTCTTTTTAAAATAAATGAATAATTCCTCATCTTTTATATTTTTGTCTTTTTTTTTTTTTCTTTAAAATAAATAAATAATTCGAAATTGAGATGGGTGTTTATGGCATGCCACCTCCGTTTTGATTTCACCAGCAAGGGCTGTTAAGTCCAGCAGGTCATCGACAAGGGTCGTCCGTTGCTCGCCAGAGCCTCGGCCTCTCCGCACTCTTCGAGCTCATCTCCGTGGTGGAGCTCAATCCCAAATCTGCAGTCGAGCTTGACACCACGGCAGAGCTCGGAGCTCAAGCCCGGATTTGGGGTCGAGCTTGACGAGCTGCAGATCTGGTCGTAGGTGTGGCCTTTGATTCTGAGAAAGGAAGAAGATTAATTGTATATAGAGAGAGGCCGCGCCAGGATTGCCGGATGCCAGTAAGGGCCTAGCGGCACTCGCGGGTGCCTGGTTAATGGCGGTGCTGTCCCTCACCGTGGACCCGCAGGAATCGGTGCCCTCACCGGCCAAGTCGAATAGTAGTTGCGTCCCCTAAACACCCCGACCATCTGCAATTCTTTTAGCTCTGTTCCTTTCGTTTTAATCTTTTTGTGATGTGGCGCCAGTGTGATGCCATATTAGCGCCACTTGCTCTAAGAAAATTTAACAATGCAACATCATATCCATGTAGGATTTTAAAGGAAATTTTAAACAGAGCTATATTAAAAGGGTATATGAATCATATATGTATAAGGTTAAATGTGTTATAGTGAGTATAATTATAGATTTTTTGCGATATTTTTCGATATTTCCCTATTTGAAAGCACTTATTAGCATAAGTGCGTAAATATTTTTAAGGATATTCGACTATGTAATTGATCTTTTTTTTGGTAAGCTATGTAATTGATCTTAATAGCTTATTAGCTTGGCTTTTTTATCTTTTAGAGCTCAGTTGGATTAACACAGCGAATTTGCATTACTGCCGTAGTAGTAATGAGTTGCTTTTTACAAATATCATCCTATTTTTGGCTCCCATAAACAAAACTAGTGACGACGGGAGGCATTTATGAGGGTACTCTTAATGCCCATTTCGGCACCTTCAATGTATTATGCAGATAGAGAAATACATAGAATTGAATATAACTCGAGTCTCCCTACAAAACCTTTGTTTTGCAATTTTGAAGGATCCAGCTATAGGAGAACTGGGAATAAGTTCATTTTTTTTTTTCAAGTTAGAAATTTCTTGCGATCTCATCACCCAACTTAATCGGCTGAAGCATAAATCACAGTATATATGGTGTGCTTATGAAGGATCAATATACCATTACATAACTTTAGATAACAAGCTCAAGATTATATAAGATAAACAAGCTCTAAAGACAGCAGCGGATAAAGTAAATTGAAAATGGAAAAAATTAAAGCACTAACAGAAATAAATAGAAAAAGAATAAAAGAAAAGCCGCTTGCACACCCTTTTAGATGTAGATGGAAACTTCAATTACTATGCTTATATAGACAGACAGATACATGTAGATGGATATATGTAGATTTTTGGAAATTTAGGGACAAAAATGAAAGACTGATCCTTACCAAAAAAAAAATGAAAGACTGAAGTTACTTTGGTCCTCAACAGATGTTAGAGATGTTCCTACATCTTTCAAATGACGCTCCTAAGTACATCCCACAGGCATTCTTTGCTTGTGACCTAGCCACTAACGCAACATAGTAAATTATGAATTGTAAATTGGCAACGAGGCCTAATGCAGTCAATATACATTTGTTAGGATAGTGAAGATATCGCAAAGCCGGTCAACGTCCCTCTTCAATGATCGAAGTTAAAAGCGGTTCCCCAGAATTGACCGATGGTGTAGGAACACGATAGACAGGAACAGGCATCTTCATCGGGAGATTAGGGACATCGGCCTCGAATTTCAAAACTTGAATCGCTTGCTGTATTGACGGCCTCAGGGTCCGATCTGGATGAGCACACCATAACCCCACCATCATTAAGCACTCGATTTGCTTCTCCTCCAAATCTGAGCCCATCCTTTCATCAATAGCCTCTAGAAGCTTCTTGTCTCCAAAAAGATGCCAGACCCACTCTACCAAACTCATCTCCGACTCTGGATTTTTTAGATCCCTAGCTCTCCTTCCCGTGGCAATTTCTAGAGCGACGACTCCAAAGCTGTACACATCCGATTCTTTGCTTGCTCGGCCTGTGGTCATGTACTCAGGTGCAAGGTACCCAAAAGTACCAGCCAAACCAGTAGTTTGTGGACTGAGTTCGTGGTCCATTAGCCTTGCCAAACCAAAGTCACCCAATTTCACATTGAAATTAGAGTCTAGCATGACATTGCTAGACTTGATGTCTCTGTGTACTACACACTGCTCCCACTCTTCATGCAAATAGAAGATTGCTGAGGCTAAACCAATCGAGATTCTGTACCTAATTGACCAATTGAGAGGACCCTTCTTTCCAAAGAGATGCGAGTCGAGACTCCCGTTCGGCATATACTCATAAACAAGCAAGAACTCATGCCCTTCGTGGCACCAACCTATGAGCTGCACGAGGTTCCGATGCCTTAAACTACTAATGACCTTCACCTCAGTGACAAACTCTCTTTTCCCCTGCTTGGAGCCTCTCGATATTCTCTTTACTGCGATCGTCATGTCTAGGTTGAGTAGATATCCCCGATACACGGCCCCAAATCCTCCTTCACCAAGCTTTCTATCACTCGAGAAGTTGTTGGTTGCCGATGCAAGATCTTGGTAAGAAAACCTCCTCGGTCCGGCACGCCTCTCCAAGTCATCGTTGATGGACGTCAATATTGCCGTCTCTGGTATCTTCTCCGAGCTTTTTGCTTCCTCCTCATCCATATGATTCCTAATGCTATAGCTGCACCAGAAACCACCATAACGCTTAGCGGAATCGTCAACCCAAGTATGAGGCGAATTCTTTTGGATTACCACTATTTGGCCCCTCCGCAGCCAAACTTGATTTGAAATCCCACGAACCAAGTGTGTGTCGTTCCATGTAATAGCTACTTGCGGCTGAAAAACCAATCACAACCCATTCGGGAAGGACTGTCCTCAGATCGATCTGATACGAGAGGCTTGTGTTTTCCTGGGGGTTTGGTGTAGTCCGGAAGCTCCAAGACACACTCAAATTCATCGTGGAGGCATTATAATTGATCCATGCATCGATAGTATCTCCGCTATGATAAGTGACATTCCAAGGAGTGGTAACGACTGAAGCAATTGACTTCTTGTTGATTCCAACATGCTCATAATTGGGGTCCCATTCCGGGTTCACAAAAGTGTCAAACTCAACATGTATGATTTGATTCTGAGACGAGTCGCTGTTCGTGGTGTTGTACAAGCCTAGAAACCCGCCTATCGAATTGACAGGGATTTGAAATCCCACGGGAGCCATGAAAACGCAAATCCTGCAGCGTATTGGCCATGAGGCTGACCGTTCGTGTCGATGGTGAACTGGAAGTGGGTGGTGAAATCGGAGAGCTTCCCCGAACCAGAGTCCCATAACCGGACCTTCTCGTTGTATGTGGCTCGCCCCACGTGGCAGAAATAGAGCTGGCTCGTCATGTCGACAGCTCCAACCATAGGCTTCGCATCTCCCTCGTACAGTATATCATTTGCGGCGGGATCAAACCGAGAGATGCTGAATTCAAGGCAAATCGCAGAGTGCACAAGAAAGAAAGAGAAGAGGAGGGAAAGAGGTGTTGAAATTGATGAAGACATTATTGTACCTAGAGTGACCAGAGAGAAACCTGACATTGTGCAATGGACGTTGCTATAGATGAAAATATTGCTCAGATTAAATAGCTTGATGTCTTTATCATTCGTTAGCTGTTATGATGCTTAGGTTTCAACTACTCGGGCATATTTTATAACAGAGAAAAGGTCTACCGAAGAAAAATCAAGAGCTTGAAAATATAAACAAAGACCCGTAGCCATCTGACATCGATCAATCGCCAGCACCATTCTGACGAGGTATATAGGAAATGCTTGACGATTGTGAATGACTCCTACAGTTCACATACAAATCCAGATTTGAAAAGTGCGTGTACAATTAGATCGCAGCGAGGACCAATTCTTGTTGGGTCGTACTTGAGGCAGCTATGGGACGATTTCAACAGAAGAAATCTAATGACCTACCCACAGCAATTTTTAATAGGCATTTTCGCTTAAATTTGTTCTCACTTATAGCTGGACACCTCACAGAATCCATTTAAACTTGTAGAAGATCATTAAACTGTGACACTTCTAGATTCACTCAAACAGTCCATTAGATACTTTGATAAGCTTTTGTGATCATGAAATTTATCTTAGGCATTCTGACATTGATTTTCAAATTATCCAACATATGTCTCTTAAATGAGATGCAAACGTAATTTTGAATGCATGAAAGGTGCAAAGTGAGTTCTTTCAAGAGTTGAGCAAACCATATATCCCAACAGACGTATTATACAAGCTCTAGAAAGACATGTAAGCTTGCTGGTCACACGACCTATTACTCAAACAAGTGACTTTGAGGGGAAAAAAAGAAAGATTTTGAAGAATCTATATACATCAGCGTTGGATGGAGACAGACGGGAGGAGAAATGTCGGACAGAATCAAAGAGGGGGGAGAGAATATTGTAGAAAAAGGGGATAGCATGGAACCATAAAAACATATTTTTTAAATACAGGCTAAGTTGGGTTGTGGAGAGCAGTTTGGGCGTCAAATCATAATCGTAAACACTGAACCTACTCATATCCTATTCAGATGTTAAGAGGTATTTTACAAAAGTCCTGATCAAATTATAAATTATGCCTTAAGCTCTTATCAAAATTTAGTTTGCATGATGATAAATAACTCTTATTTAAAATGTCATATAGCTAAATAATCTAAGTAGAAGCTATGTTAAATTCCAATGCATTGCTCATGTTACTTCGATTTGTTTTTTCAGATGTATTCCGTTAACATTGTCATTGCTTTTTGATTTTGACATAAAAGGGGAGAGTTAGAATTATTATATGTATTTGTGTTCCTTGATATATATATATTTGTTGATGCCGGTGATGTGTGATTCTACAAAACACTAATGGTAGTGCCTATCTTTCTTGCTTGCATAAGTATGTAGAATATATTGTTTCTACAGATTGTACGTCGCGCCTTACATTTGTTCGGCTGAGGTTTTATATTGTAGAAGAAAGAGCTGCTATTTTTACAAGAAAAATATTGAATCGTTTGCTTAGATATCTTCTGCTAGGAATGATATCTCCTATAGTATTAATTACATAAACTTCATTTTGGAGATTATTATTTGCAGTATATGCCTTGTTTCAAATTATATTACTTTGGCATATTAGTAAATTCCTTTTTACTTTTTGCAAACTTAATTCTTTCAATCTCATGTGTGAACAAATAAGCATATGAAAGGATATGGATTGTTTTATCATAAAAAAGGGGGGGGGGGGAGATTGTTAGAAAAATTCCTACGGTGTTTTATGTAGAATTAGACCCCCCAAAAAAAGTATGTAGAAGATATTGCCTCTGCAGACACATATTTATATGTAGATGGTGTTAGCAGTAAGATCATCTAAAGGCTAGGAGTGCTTTACCTCAATCAAGGGCAAACAAGGCATTAACTGCAAAGGTGTCTATAAGCTAGATAGACTTGATAGGAGGTGAACAAGCCCAGAACAATAAATTTGGTAAAGCTTAGATGAACCTGATAAAAGGTGAATAAGCCTAGAAGAAGAAGCTCAGTAAAACTTGGATGGATCAAATAGATGGTGAACGAGTATGATAGAATGAAGAATTCGCGGTGATTTGGATGAACCTAGGTAGAAGATGAACCACTAAGTAGAACAAGACGCTAGTACGCTAGGAAGGACCAAAAATTATAAGGAGAATAATCAGTTTTAGTG
Organism: Corymbia calophylla; assembly: GCA_014182845.1. Classification (NCBI taxonomy): domain Eukaryota; kingdom Viridiplantae; phylum Streptophyta; class Magnoliopsida; order Myrtales; family Myrtaceae; genus Corymbia; species Corymbia calophylla. The sequence continues at coordinate 35,018,042 of CM024700.1, read as the reverse complement.
TGGAAATGTGAATAGACTAGAAGGACTGTGGGCAAAAATAGCTCCTTCTATTAGACAAGATGGAAGACGTGTGATGTGCTTCCACCACATGGATAAGAGGACGCAAACCTCTTTTCAATTTAATTTGAATTCAAATTGGTGTCTAATGGCTAACAAGCTTTGGAAATCACAAAAAGTGGACTTGAGAATTTCAAAGCATTATTACCACACTTGGGCAAGCAACAGAGATGGCAAACTCAGTGTAGAAGCGGAACTAACTGTTTTGGGATACTCATTCTATTACAGAAATAGAAAGATGTTCTACTTCTACTGACAAAAAATCAATGACTAATTGAGGCATTTGGGTTTCAAATGGTAATCTGAGGTCTGATGGCTACAAATTCAATTCAAGGGAAGTAGTAGAGTTGGGAGAAGACGAACAAATTTGGTCTAATGCTTCAAGTAATCATCTTAGCAATGTTTTTTTTTTTTTTTTGGGTAAGGTAAGATTATATAATATCAACCAACAAAATGTACAATAGGGGTGAGGCACGGCACCAACAGGCACTCAACTAAACAACATGTTGGAGTGACCGAGTACCGCGATCACAGATTGAAAACAAAACATGTACAAGCACACGGATCAAAAGAGGACCAAAGGGTCCCAAGCGGTCCTAAGAATGCACCAAAGACAGCTTTATATCAAAAATATGAGGGTCAATCTCCCAACAGCGCTGCATCCTCCTATTCTTAGGGTTGTCTTCAACCCTTTTGAAAGCCAGGGCCTTATCCTTGACCGCCTTGAATAGCTGTAGCTTCATGGAAGGAATTTGAATGCTTCAGCCATGGAATATGGAGTCATGCCTGGTTTTCCAAATGATATAGCAAAGAGCGCCAAAAGAAAACCGAGCTATCTCACAGTAGAACCCCTTGCCAGAAAGAACATTACTAACCCAAAGGTTCTCCGGCCAAGCCGAATTAATCCAAGGAAGATTACATTTCGCGGCCTAAAAGTTAGCAAGGGAGTTAGGGACGCAGCATTCAAAAAACAGGTGGTTGACAGAGTCAGGCTTAGAATTGCAGAAGGCGTAAACCGAGGTGGGTATTCTACCATAGGACATGAGAAGAACCTGGGTTGGAAGACGGTTCTTGGAAATAAGCCACAAAAGGAATTGGTGTCTAGGGGCTAAGGTCTTGTTCCAGATAAAAGAAGACTAGGAAACCGGGTTGGCTTTACCGCGAATAGTATCCCAAGATGAAGCCATCGAGAATTTTCCAGAGGAATCCTCCACCCAACTGAAGATGTTCGGATCATGCAAAAGTGGGGGAGCCGAGATTTGCCACAATGACAAGTCTTGCAGGATTTGGATCCTATCCGGTGAGTATAAGTCCCTAACCTTCGCTTGCCTGAGAAGGTCTGATTGGTAAATATAATTGTCAGAGAAGATCAAGTTGAGGGGACCAACCTCAAGCCAAGGATCAAACCACAATGATGTATGGACACCATCTCCTATCTTCCATCTAAAATGGGGTTGGAATTCTTTTCTTAGCGCAAGGATCTTCTGCCAGGCCCAAGAACAATGGGTCGGGATAGAAGAAATCCAAAAATTTTGTCTTTTGAGGTAAGTGGCATAAATCCATTTACACCATAATGATTCTTTATCGGTGAATAGAAGCCAGATGTGTTTAGCCATGGCCGCTTTATTACTGTCCCTAATTCTTCTCAAGCCAAGTCCTCCTTCCGAGGTGGGAAGGTAGACATCAGCCCAAGCCACTTTTGCACCTTCCGTCCCATGGTTGGTCCTTTCTAGAGAAACTGTCTACAGATTTGCTCTATCTTGTCCACCACCGAAGCTGGAAGCCAGAATATGGATGCCCAATAAGCTTGGATGGCATGCAATACTAACTTAATAAGTTGTAGCCGCCCCGCAAACGAGAGGAATCGATGTGTCCAAGAGTGGACTCTAGTAGTGAGATGGCATACCAGTGCATTGCAATCCACTTTGTTCAATCGAGAGGTGATGATAGGCACGCCCAAATAACGCACTGAAAAGGAGCCCAGGGTAAAGCCAAGAGCTTGTATAATCTGGTCCCTAACAGTGTCAGAGCCACCAGAGATAAATACTTCACTCTTGTAGGAATTTGGAATCAAGCCACTCCATAAGAAAAACAAAGTGAGCCTTTCATTGATACGAGATATGGAAGCCAGGCTCGCTTGACTAAAAATAAAGACATCATCCGCAAAAAATAGATGGGATAACCGCGTGGCCTTGCAACGCCAATAATACCGGAAATCCGGGTGCCGAGTATGAGAATCAATGATCCTTGTAAGGACCTCCATAACCAAGGTGAAGAGATATGGGGACATGGGATCTCCTTGTCGAATACCTCTTCCACTAGGAAAAAAACCATGGAATTCGCCATTAATAGAGATAGAAAACTTAGAGGTGCGAACACATACCATGATCAGTCTTGTAAGATTGTTAGGAAACCCATCATCTTAGCAATGTTCTTGTTGGTAGAAGTGGTTTTTTTTTTTTTTCATTGTATTCTCTATGAGAATTGCTTCTATCCATAATATGGAAAGAGACTGTATTGTAGAATTGTAAAGGTGTTTATTTATTGATAATATCATTTAATAGACTTAGGTTGAACCAGCACCTATTACTAACTATAATACCTCTTGACATTATTTTTGGATTCTAAAAATATTGGTAGTTGTTAATATGAGAAAGTGGATGTAGGCTTCGTATAAGTTGAACCATTATATATTTGCATACTATCTATATTTCAATCAAATTTATTTTAATGTAACTCATTTAGAATTATATTGCCTATTTCTTATTTTTGAGGATAATTTATTGTACACTTACTATCATTTTGTGAAAATTTAACATGGACTTTTTTTCCTTGAAAAATAATTTCTAATAAAAGGGATTAGCAAGAAAAAGGTCATTGTTAATAGAGCGACTACTTCTGCAAAATAGTGAGCTCTAGAGGTAGGAGTTGACTAACATCAAAATAATATGTTAGTGGAATTTACTGGTTAATATTTTCAAAAGTACGGGAAAAAATAAAATATAATTCAGGATTTTTTTGTCGGAAAATCATTTGAAAGTGAGATGGGTGTTTGTGGCGTGCCACCATCGTTTTGACTTCACCAACAAAGGGCTGTCAAGTCGAGCAGGTCATTGATTAGAAAATATTAGCTGAGTTTAACACTCCACATAGGATGATGCAGCAAACTACTCAACTATGGACACGTGTTCATCCGGGTCCACACACTCTCTCTCCTCTCTCTCTATTAGATCCGGGCCCACAATAGCACCACAGACCCTCTCTCACCTCCCTCCTCTCTCTCCCCATTTCAACACTCCATTCCCTTACGGTGGAAAAAAAAAAGGCTCTGAAAGGTTAAAAATCGATTTGCTTGGGAGGCGACGACGGCGTTGACATAATTGACATTCACAAGTAGAGGGATGCTTCGCAAAAGAAAGAGAGAGAGCAGAGCAAAGGTCGCGAAAAGTGAGAGAAAAACGTGAGAGAGCTCGGGGAGGCGATGGCGGAGGTGTTGGCGGGCAAAGGGCGCTTTGCGAAGAAAAGAGAGAGAGCAAAGCGGAGGTCGCAAAAAGTGAGGAGCTTGTGAAGAGTGAGGGAAAAATGCAACGACAGTACCGGGCAAGGCAACGGTGGAGACAAGGCTGACGACAAAGGCGGAGACAAGGCCGACGGAGTGAAGCTAGCAAAGATAGGACTTGGGGAAGGCAACGACAAAGACAAGGCCAGTGGCAAAGGAGAGAGAGAGGTTCTGCTGCTAATGTGGGCCTAGATTTGTTAGAGAGAGAGGAGGGAGAGAGTGTGAACCCGGATGGACACATGTCCATAGCTGAGTGGTTTGCTGCATCAGCATACGTGGAGTGTTAAACTCAACTAATATTTCCTTTCATTGACAACTAAACGGGAGAAATTATTAGGTAGGAGTGTGATGCTAATGTGTGAAAATCCAGATCCACTCACTGGGCTATACTTGTCACTCGAGCCCCATTGCTCGCCAGGAGGCTTTTGTAGACTGGACCCTACCTTTCTTTCTCTCTTAATTGAGTTCAATTTTTAGCTCTTTCTCTCTGTCCATGCAACAAAGAAGAGCAAGCTCTATGTCACCTCTAGGCCCCACCTCTCCCTCTTTCTTGATTTCAATTTCACTAAAGAGGGGATTTCTCTCTCGGCTCTCTCTCCCATTCACTCTTCCCTTCGCTTTATGTTGTCCTTTCTCTAACTCATGATAGAGCCCACCGTCCGACAAACCACGCCGCCTTCATATCCGCCTTATCGCCGCCCCCGCATCTCCTCCTCTCTCTCTCTTGACTTGTTGTCCGAAACTCTCCGCCACCTCCGACGAACCACTCTATCTCCACATCGCATCGCCTCGTCTCTCTCTCTTGACTCGCTCTTTCTCGCCCTCTCTGCCACCACTAGACGAACCACTCTAACAAAGCGATCCTCACATGTGGCCGTTGAGGGCTACAACACCCTGACCGATGTCGTCACCTCCCAAATCCCACTAGATTCAACGAGAGCGACCCTCACCCTGGCTACGAAGGTCAAGCCCTCACTAAATCCGATGAAAGCAACCCTTGTTGGCCACAGGCTAGGGCCATGACGCCCTTATTGGCCCTCACTTGTGGCCGATCGCCAACCATCACCTCGTGTGACGTCCTAAATTTTTCCGACCTATTTTGGATTTTATGAATGCATAATTCATCAATGCATTGTTAGTCGGTCTCGCTCCGAACGATCACTCACAAGATACTAACCGAAGGAGAGAAACTACTAAAGACTTCCATGTTCACGTGATTCTTAAAAGCCACATGTTAGTTTGAGGCACATTAGAGTTGCAATTGATTGACTTGGCCATGATTTTTATCCAAATTCGGTAGTCGAGCATTTTGGACGTTGGGATTAAATTATTGGATTTTAGCCTTATTAATTTCTGAAAACTCCGATCTGTTTGGCAACACCGGAAAAAGGGATTATCGGGTCGGAGAATTAAACTCGACACTTCCCATTGCGTATTTTCAAACAAATGGTATTTCGGGGATTTTTGGTCCCGAAAAGTACGCATTGACGAAATTGCCCCTAGTCATTTTGGACTTGGGGACAATTTTGTATTTGAATTAAAGAGAGAAATGAGAGAAATGATGGGTGGGGGATATTCGCACCCCCCCTCTCAGTCGTCCTCTCTCTCTCTCTCTCTTCTATCTGTTCACCCTCTCTTCTTCTCTTTCTTTCTCTCCCTTTTCTCCCTTTCCGCACGCCATTGCCCCAACCCCTCCGTCTAACACCCTCCTTCTCTCTCTTCTTTCTTGCTTTCCCTTCCCCATGCACGTACGTGCAACCGCCGCAACCCCCTTTTTTTCTTCTTCTTCTTCATTTTCTACAAAGACGACAACTACGCCACACCTCTTGCTACTTTTGTCACCCCCTTCATCCACCACATCCGCCGTCGCTTTGCCGACTAGCTGCTGGAGCCTCGCGGACGCCCGAGCCGTGCCCGAAACTAGCCCACCTCTTTCTCCGTTCTTCTAGTTTCGCGGCTGCCATCCCTCCCTTTTTATCCATTACTACCTCGGTCAACCACCACCGCCTCAACCATAGCTTGGCCCAATCGCCTGACAGCCGCTCGGAATCGCCGCAAGCCTCGCAACCCTCCGCCAACCTCAAACCAGCTAGGTTTTCCCCTTATTCCTTTGCCGATCTCTTACTCAACAGACCCAGGTTTGGCTGCCGCTGCCCAACGTCACCTCAGCCGCCCGAGCTGGCCACCTGTGCCCTATATCACCGTTTGACTGCCCAGCTCGGCCGCCTGCTCTCTTCCTCTTGGTTTCTCTCGGTGAATGTCCAAACCAGCGTCCCACCGTCCCGCTTGGTCGTCGAAGCTTTCAGCCGATTGTCTGGAAGCGTCGAACAGTCGCAAGCCTTGTCGACCACTACTCGAGTCCGCCCGAGCTACTGCCACTGCTCCCTCCTCCATTATTCTTTGCCCAATTCTGGTTTGGTCGAATGGCCACCTTTCAATAGCTAGCCGCCACCCTCAGCCATCCCTGTCTGATCGTAGACGCCTGTCCTAGCCGCAGAGGCTCCCTCCCCTACGAGTCAACTTGTTCCAAACCGTTTCAGCCAAGACCTGATTTCGAGCCACTTAGTTTAGATAAACCAGAGGTGCTTGCGCGTCCACGTCGTCGCACCGATGTCGTTGGAATCGTCGCCGGGCGAGTTTACACTCTAATCCTTCGATTAGTTCGTTAAACTTGCTTAGTAATATTTTATATTATAGTTAACCATAGTTAGGGGATGGATTAAGGCTAATTATTATTATGAAGGTTGGTTAGGGAATCAGACTATGGTTAGGTTAATTAACTAAAAGTAGAAGCATGGTTAGGTTAGTTAACTGTGGTTAATTCTGATTAAATTATTAATCATGCTTAGTACTAATTAACGATGGTTAATTAGGGTAATCAAGGATTATTGGAATAATCTAAATTAGTCTTATTTAATTAAAAAGAAATAATTTCTTTTAATTATTATTTATTAAATTCGTAATTTTTATTAATTATTTTAATAATGGTTAATTAGAATTTAATTATGAATAGTGCCATTATTTTAATAAAATTATAATATGCATGTGTGCTTATCATGCAGGGTGTGGCATGACCAGGCAAGTTCGCTTGCAAGTCCATTGCATGTCATTGTTATTCATAAGATTGCTGAGTGGATCAAATTATTGATTTGGCAATTAGTGTTACTTGTCGTTGATCTACTTGAGGAGGTTGTTGTAGGATAGATACCTCGAAGCAAGTTGATGTCCTAACTAGAGCTTAGGGCGAGAACTCACTAAGATTATATCCCATCGATTATTATTTGACAATTTCAGGTCCCTAGGATGACACACCACCTGGTGCGGTTTCGGGTTCCCAATGATTGGGAAACCATTGTTACAATCCATTGATTTCCAAGTCGGACGCCTTTGCATGAGAAGCATGTCTCCACCATTTAGGTAGATGAAGGACCGGGGTTATGGGTTCCCTACCAGTTTTTGGCGTGGTATATTAGGGAGAGTGATACCATGTTCAACCCTCTGCGTGGTTTTGATGGCCCACCGGTAAAAGCTTGGAAGACGTGAATTGGGATCCCATGGAGTTAGTTCCTCCAGATGGGACAGTGGTGGATCCCCACTCTACCTCACCCGCAATTGACCCATACCCCTCTGACTACAACACGACGGAGCCTGACTTGGATAGGTCCATGCATTTTAATAATCCCTGATGGGCATGCAAAACCCAAGCTTGTGAAGAAGTAGATTAACCTAACCCTGGCATCTTTTTGTAGGCTTTGAAAAAAGAACTAGCCACTGTCGGTTTGTAATTAGAAACGTTCCTTTATGAGTTAATCTGGTAAATGGCTAAATGAACTGGTTTGCTACTATGGTGTTTGTTTATTCTTCCATCCCTGCTAAGTTGATTGATTGTCTAGGTGTTAAACTATTTCCATTTGTGCCTAATGCGAATAAAAAGAACGGTCGGCAACACGTCCTAGGACGTTGCATCCTTTTGACCAAAGAGAAGAGGGATTGTTGCATGCTCAAGGGTCGGGGCGTAACATCGCCGTCAAACTTGGTATCAGAGCCTGGTCAATATCTGGAGTGATAATGCGTGATGGGTTTAGGATAGTTGGTTAAGAAAACACCACATGCTTGTGCTTATTTATTTGATTTTTGCATTATAAGAGAATTGTTCATTATTTCTAATTCCTTGATGGAATTGGGAAAATAGGTTTCTATAAGGATCTTGTAAGATGAACAATCTTATTCAAGAGCCCTCGGAGGAGAGGCAACCGAAGTGTTGATGGGTGCTAAAGGAAGATTGCTAGAGGATCCTAGATTAGAGGAGATCTTGCAGGCAGTGGAAGCTCTGAGTGATAGAATAGGGCAGCAAGTTCAAACTCAAGATATTGCTATCACAGCCATTGCTGTTGCCGTCGTTATGCCTAATGGAGTCCCATTAGTCAGAAATAAGAATGGTGAACAATCACTACTCGAGTTGGTTGGAATATTCTTGAAGTTGGAGCCACCCAAGTTTAATGGGATGAGTGATCCTGAGACAGCACTCCTTTGGATCCAGAAACTGGAGAAAGTGTTTGTACTACTAAAGTGCTTAAAGGAAGAAAAGATAGCCCTAGCAGTGTACCAATTGTAGGGTAGCGCCAGTGATGGCGGTGAGAGACCACCCAAGGGAGAATCTTTTCGGAAGGTACAACTCCGACTTGGGATGCCTTCATAGAAGCGTTTGACAAAGAATATTCTTCCGAATGTGCGCTTAGACGAAGACCGTCGAGTTCCTATGATTTCAACAAAATCGATTGTCAGTCAAACAATATGAGGCAAAATTCACTGAACTCTCAAGGTACGCGCCAAGAACGGTTGAGAATCCGGTAGACCAAGTTAGGAAGTTTAGGGACAACCTGAAGCTGAAAATTAAGGATCAGCTAATGCCCCTGAAACTGAAGGATTATGAGGAATAGTGTGAGGGGGCCCAACGAATTAAAAAGGATATGGTAGAAGGAGCGATCGCATTTGGATCGCAGTTGCATTTCAAAAAGATAATCATGGATTAGGAAGAGGCCAATGATGGAAGGAGAACATTTTATCCCACCCAACGGAAAGGATGGTGTTGGGAAATCAACAAATAACTCAAGCGACAAATGCCGACTTTGTGGGATGCGACATGAAGCAGCTTCGTGCCTTGCTAAGATTGGGGCATATTTTACATGTGGCGAACAGAGTCACAGGAATTGCCCCCGTTGACAGCCAAAGAAGCAACCCCAACAACTCTAAGTTGGGCAATTGTCTGGAAATTCCCTACGTCTTCCTAAGACTGGAGCTTGCTTTGGATGTGGTCAACGTGGCCACCAAGTGAGGAACTACCCGCGCAGTCCATGAGTGTACAAGAGTCACATCTGCGGAAAGGACAACCTGCTAGGAACGCTCCACAAAACAATCTTGATCGCCCTTTTGCTTGAAGAGAGAAGGCCACTATCGTCGAGAAGGAAGCGGATGATCCGCAAGCAATGATTGCAAGTATGGTCTCTTTGTGCAACCCTGCTGCTTATGCCTATGTTGATTGAGGAGCTGCGCATTTGTTTGTAGCTATGTAGTTGTTAAGTTAGTGGGGTTAAAACTGAAATCGTTTGAAACAATTCTTAATATTTCGACCCTGTAAAAATAGATTTTCTACAATAGGACAATCTAACAGTGGGTAACCATTGACGGGTCAAGAGGAAATCATGGACTCGATTGTTTTAGCGATGCATGACTTTGATGTCATTATTGAAATGGGTTAACTCGCTAAGTAACGAGCTATGATGGACTGTTGTGAATGAAAGTCTCGTTTAATCTTTAAGTGGAGCCAGTTATGAATTCATTAGAAGTCAAGAAGGACCCTCGAACTCGCCACTCGAGGTAACGTGGTTATTGGACAAGAGTTGCCCAGATTATTTGGCGATCATAGTTAATACATCAGTTGAGGATTAAGAAGGAGGATATACCAAAGATGACAGTCCATATGTGAGATGGTCACTACGAGGATATGGTAATGCCACTTGGATTAACCAATACACCAACTGCTTTATGGATTGGATGAGTTGGGTGTCTAAGGCATACTTGGATCGATTCGTGATCGTGTCCATAAACAATATATGGGAAAATTTAAGGAACTTGGAGGAACACAAACAATAATTGAGGTTGTTAGAGTCAATGGATGTTAGACAAATTTTGATCTTGATGATTTGAGGAATTCTAGGCGTTTAATCATAGGTGATGGTTTCTTAGTTGATGACAATCTTTAATAAGATTTATGGTGGACAAGTCGTCGCTTGAAAGTTACGGATTTTGTAAAGAACTAAGATGAATTGTTTTGGGAGACAATTAAGGTCTCGTAGGTTGAACTACTTGAGGTATAATTTGAAATTTGTAGTGAGCATTTTCACTCTTAAGATTTGGAGGCACTATTTGATGGTATTTAGTGTAAATAGGAATTGATTTTTTTTTAGTTGTAGGCTTGAATGGCCATAAGAGATGAATTTATTCACGATGGATTATTTTGGGGAAACAATCGAGATTGGAGGAAATTGATTTTTGTCTTGGTGGATTAAGGGTTAATTATCCCGCGGTAATACTAGATGGAATAGAGGTGAAACCTCATTGTCGAAGATTTATTCTTGAGGTATTAGTATACTCAAAGAGGAACCGAAAGTTTCGAGAGGTTTTGATGACACCTTTAGGGGAGGTGTGTAATTGAAATGGATGGAATGTCGAAGGTGAATTGAGGATTTGTGACAATCCGAGCTGTAAATTGATGGAAATTTGGTGGATTATAGTGCGAGTGTCGATGAGTGATCCCAAGAAGTGACCTCATGGATTGGCGAACTTGAGAAACTTTTGCACTTCAAGATGCTTAGACGAGGTTAAAACCGTGAGGCTCGGTATGGGACAGGCCAAAGCGGACGATACCACTATGAGATAGTCCATATTGGAAATGACTTTTAGAATTGGGGTGCAGTTCGAAAATGCCTATATCGACTGATCCGACGAGGGTAGGGAGTGGTCGCCGGGGTTAGAGAGCCTAAACAAAGAGCAAATCCCGGCAGGCTTCTAGGACGTCGAAGAAGACAAGAATGAGCTGAACTACTCACCGGTTAAGAGAATGAATAATTTTATCGAAATGGTGTAACAAAAGTGTGAACGAGCTTGCGGCACTCTAGCTTGTTAGAACGAGGTCTGAGAGGGCAGGATCATTGGTCCAAAGATTTTGGCCTAAATTGAATGAGGGACTGATTGGTGCAGATTATAGAGAAAAATGAGCTACATAGGAAAGCTAAGAATTAATGAAGCAATAATACCCCGTCTATTCAAGGATTTGAGAAATGTGCAAATTTCAAGGACGAAATTCTTATAAGGGGGAAGAGTTGTGACGTCCTGAATTTTTCTGATCTATTTTCAATTTTATGAACACGTAATTCATCAATGCACTGTTAATCGATCTCGCTTTGAACTAATCACTCACGAGACACTAACCATAGGAAAGAGACTACTAAAGACTTCTATGTACGCGCGATTCTTAAAAGCCACCCATTAGTCTGAGGCACACTAGAGTTGCAATTGATTGACTTGGCCGTGATTTTTATCCAAATTCGATTATGGGGTTTTTCGAACGTCGGGATTAAATTATTGGATTTTAGCCTCATTAATTTCCGAAAATTCTAGTCTATTTGGGAACGCTGGAATAAGGGATTATTGAGTCGAAGAATTAAACCCGATGCTTCTCATTGCATATTCAAACCAAGGCTATTTTGGGGACTTTTAGTCTCGAAAAGTGCTCATTAACGAAATTGCCCCTAGTCATTTTGGACTAGGGGAAAATTTTGTATTTGAATTAAAGAGGGAAATAAGAGAGATGATGGGTGGGGGATTTTCGCACCCCCCCTCTCAATCGTCATCTCTCTCTCTCTCTCTCTCTCTCTCTCTCTCTCTCTCCCGTCCCCATCCTCTCTTCTTCCCTTTCTTTCTCTCCCTTTTCTCCTGTTCCACACACCGTTTCTCCAGCTGCCCCATCCCCTCCGTCTAACACCCTCCTTCTCTCTCTCTTCTTACTTGGTTTCCCTTCCCCATACACATAAGTGCAACTGCCGCAGCCCCCCTTTCTTCTTCTTCTTCTTCTTCTTCTTCTATAGCAAGTTGCGGCCGACGACTATTGCCACGCCTCTTGCTACTCCACCCCTTCGTCCACCGCCTCCGCCGTTGCCACTCAGCGAACGCTTGAGTCACGCCCAAAACTAGTTCGCCTCCTCCTCTATTCTTCTGGTTTTGCAGCTACCATCCCTCCCTTTTTATCCATTACTGCATCGGTCGACGACCACCACTTCTGCCGTAACTCGGCCCAACCACCTGGCAGCCGCCCCAAATCGCCACAAGTCTCGCCACCCTCCACCAGTCTTAAACCAACTAGGTTTTCCCCTTCTTCCTCTGCCAATCTCTTCCTCGGCAGCCCCGGTTCGGCCGCCACCGCCCCCTCCTCAAGCCTCACCTCGCCTTGCCCGAGCTAGCCACCTACACCCTGAACAACCGTTCAACTACCTAGCTCAACTGCTCGCTCTCTTCCTCTCGATTTCTCTCGGCGAATGCCTGAACCAGCATCCCACCGATCCGCCTGGTCGCCGAAGCCTTCAGCCACTCATCTGGAAACGCTGAACTGCCGCGAGCCTTGCCGACCGCCGCCCGAGTCCACCCGAGCTGCTATTGTTGCTCCCTTCTCCATTATTCTTTCCCAGTTCTGGTTTGGCCAAAAGACCACCTTCCGTCAGCTAGTCGCCGCCCTCAGCTGCCCCTGTCCGGTCGTTGACGCTCGTCCTAGCCGTTCGGAGCAGCTATGGAGCCTCTCTCCCCTGTAGGTTGGCTTGGTCTGAACCATTTTGGTCAAGCTGCTTAGTTTCAGTGAACCGAAGGTGCCCGTGCGTCCGCCTCGCCGCCGCCGTCACACCGGTGTTGTCGGAATCGTCGTCGGGTGAGTTTACTCTCTAATCCTTCGATTAGTCCGTTAAACTTGCTTAAGAATATTTTATATTATAATTAATCATAGTTAGGGGATGAATTAAGGCTAATAATGATTATGAGGGTTAGTTAGGGAATCAGACTATGGTTAGGTTAATTAACTAATTGTGGGTTAATTAACTAAAGGTGGAAGCATAATTAGGTTAGTTAACTATGGTTAATTCTGATTAAATTGTTAATCATGCTTAGTACTAATTAACGATGGTTAATTAGGGTAACCAAGGATTATTGAAATAATATAGATTAGTATTATTTTATTAAAAAGAAATAATTTCTTTTAAATATTATTTATTAAATTCGTAATTTTTATTAATTATTTTAATAATAGTTAATTAGAATTTAATTATAAATAGTGCCATTTATTTATAATTAAATTATGGGATTTATTTGACTTGTCTGTGATTATTAAACTATATTGAATTGCTGCTTGGATCAATATTGTATTGGTCGTGTGATTGATTGGAATTATCGAGTGCTTGACTATGCTGACAATTGTACCATGATGTATGCATACTGTTGCATGGACTATAAAAAAGAGCAAAACCCCGAGGTGTCGAGCGTATATCTGTCAAGCGTTGCAAGAAAAAAGAGAATGGCATGTTTATTGATAAGGCATGAAAGCGAGATGGGTTTTGAAATAAAATGTGATCACGTAAAATCCCTTCCTGCTATTTTTACATGAAATATGTGCAATAGACTTTTATGTTAAGCATATACCACATCTGCATTAGTCAATGCATGGAATCATTTATTTGTAGTGTGGTTGTATAGTCACATAATAAACTATTATCTTGGCGAGAGTCCAGATACGGGTCGCAATAGAAGCCGGACCTATGCTCCTTTGGGAATGCCGTCTAAATGAGAGATCCAACTGTAGCTGTGCTCGATGAGGTAGGACGATGCTTGGCAAAGCCAGTAGACACCGGCGGGAGTTCGGTTGTACATACCGGCAGGAGATTGATTATAGCACTTAGAGCATTAATAATCGGAACACTCACGAATGCAAGGGTGCATAAGAAATATGTCGACATGGGTATGAATTGACATCATGCAAGGTATGTCAATGGCCAGGTAAGATCGTTTGCGATATGACTCAATTATGATTGATTAATGCACTACTGAGAGTGCAACGTGCATTAATTGTGATATGCATGTGTGCTTATCGTGCAGGGTGTGGCATGACTGGGTAAGATCGCTTGTGAGTCAATTGCATGTCATTGTTATTCATGGGATTGTTGAGTGGATCATGTTATTGATTCGGCAATTAGTGTTACTTGTCATTGATCTACTTGAGGAGGTTGTTATATGATAGGTACCCCAAGGCGAGTTGATGTCCTAACCAAGGCTTAGGGCGAGAACTTACTGAGATTATATCTCATTGGTTATTATTTAACCTTTTCAGGTCCCTAGGATGATGCACCACCCAGTGCGGTTTGGAATTCCCAAGGATTGGGAAACAATTGTTACGACCCATCGATTTCCGGGTCGAGTGCCTTTGTATAAGAAGCATGTCTCCACCATCTGTATAGATGAAGAACTAGGGTTATGGGTTCCCCACCATTTTTTGGCGTGGTATATTAAGGAGGGCGACACCCTGTTCGGCCCTTTACATGGTTTTGATGGCCTACTCGATAGGGGCCTAGAAGATGTGGATTGGGATCCCATAGAGTTAGACCCTCCAGATGGGATAGTGGTGGATTCCGACTCTACCTCACTCGCAATTGACCCATACCCCTACGACTACGACTCAACGGAGCCTAACTCGGATGGGTCCATGCGTTTTAATAGTCCCAAACGGGCGTGTAGAACCCAAGCTTTTGAAGAAGTAGATTAACCCAGCCTTAGTATCTTTTTGTAAGCTTGGAAAAAGGAACTAGCCACTGTTGATTTGTAATTAAAAACGTTCCTTTAAGGGTTAATCTAGTAAATGACTAAATGAACTGGTTTGCTACTATGGTGTTTGTTTATTCTTCTATCCCTACTGAGTTAATTGATTGTCTGGGTGTTAAATCGTTTCCAATTGCGCCTAATGGGAATAAAAAGGATGGTCGGCAACGCATCCTGAGACGTCGCGTCCTGAGACGTCACATCCTTTTGACTCAAGAGAATAGAGATTATCGCGTGCTTGAGGGTCAAGGCATGACAACCTGCATCACCGGCCATAGGCTAAAAGGAAAGAATAGAAAAAAAGGGAAAAAAGAAGAGAAAGAAATAATGAAGAAGAGAGAGAAACTAAGGAGAGAGAGAGAGCTGTAGTAGGTTTTTTGAAAGGTGGGCTTGCGAGCGATATTTGTCACTCGCAGATTGGACTTGTGCATTGCTGAGATGGCTACCCTGGCTCTACCTAATATTTTCTTCAATAAATGGAGCTAATGTGGCTTGACATGGCAAAATTCGTCAAATCATTTTAAAAAGAAATATTAATGCCGCGAAAACCCCAAATTAGTTCACCAATGACCAATTTACCATAAACTAATTTTTTGATCACGAAAAACTCTAAATTAATATACATTTGATAAATTTACCTAAAACTTGTACACTCGTGATAAATTTACATTTTATTAGCTTTTGTTAAATTTTATTATCAAATTGCTAAGTTAGACAAAACACTCGGTATCAATTTGAAATTTTACTTTTCATTTATCACAGTTGTACCAGCTTTTATAAAATCAAATTTAACATATGGCATATTTACCACAAATGTACCAGCTTAGAGTTTTTAGTTGTCAAAAAATTAATTTAGGGGTGAATTTGTCACAAGTATACCAGTTTGGATTTTTTTGTGGTCACTTGAAGTAAATTTGTCATAGATATACTAATTTGAGATTTTTAATGGTTAAAAAATTAGTTTTTGGTAGATTTGTTATAGATATATCGGTTTGTAATTTTTTGCGATGTTAAACAAAAAATAAATTAACAATTTCTCTTCTTTTATGTTTTCTTTTGTCCTTTTCTTTTTCTTTTAAAATAAATAAATAATTAGAAATTGATATGGGTGTTTATGACATTCCACCATCATTTTGACTTCACCGGAGAGAGCTGTCGAATCAAGCCGGTCATCGACGAGGGTCGGCCAATGCTCACGAGAGTCTGGGCCTCTCCGCACTCTTTGCGGTCATCTGCGTGGCAGAGCTCAAGCCCAAATCCGCAGTTGAGCTTGACGCCACGGCAGAGCTCAGACCTCGAGCCCAGATTTGGGGTCGAGCTCGACGAAATGCAGATCTGGTCGTGCTGAAACCCCGTGTTGCAGATCTCTCACGAAGAACTGGCTTTCACCAATTGCTTTTACAGATCGGGTCTTGGACGAAAGATAATGACTATTTACAGTTTTGTCCAAGAACTTTGAAGCTTCATAGGCTAATTTAAGCCACCCATCTCTCGTTCTCTCTCTCACTCCATAACTAACATGAGCAATCCTCCAACTTGATGTGATTCAGAAGGAAGTGAAATTGGGTGTTTCAGAAGCCAATAAAGGTCGAGTCTTGACAGAAATATGGAATTCGAAGGTGCGGCCTTTGATTCAGGAGACGAACTGCAGACAGAGGGAGGACGCGTAGGGATTGCCAGAGCCCGGTAAGGGCCCAGCAGCCCTTGGCGGTGCCTGGGAGATGGCAGTGCTATCCCTCAATGATGGCCCACGAGGGTCGATGCCCTCTCCGGCAAAGTCGAACGGTGGTGGCATCCCGTAAACACCCCGACCATCTGCAATACTTGTGTGTCCTGTGGTTCAATCCTTTTTCACATTTTCAGCTTTATGCCTTTCGTTTTAATCTTTCACTGATGTGGCGACACGTTAACGCCACTTGCCCTTAAAAATATTAACAATGCGACATCATATTCATGTGGAATTTTTAAGGAAATTTTGGATATAGATGATGATATATGTTTTTTTTTTTTTCAATCTTACTTTACTTCTAATCTAACGTTCAGATTTTTGAGAATCGAAATTTACTCTTGAAATTAAATCATCAACATCCCAACTCTTCTTAAAATGTAAGGATTCAAACCTCCCACTCCCTTCTCATGTGAGAAGAGTGGCCATTAAAGCAAACCCCAGTGGTTAAGGATATATGAGTTACATAGGTACAATTTTGAGAGTTCTCATGTCACAAAGAAAAGTTTAAGATAAACACATCCCTATGAGCATAATTCGAATTTTTATTTTTTTTTTTGTAATTTTTCCCCTATGACAAAATACTTGTTAGCATAAGTACATAATATTAGAAAGGACATCTATCTATGTAATTGATCTTAATAGCTTATTAGCTTGGACCTTATGATCTTTTAAAGCTCGTTGGATCGACAAAGTGGATTTGCGATATTGGAGTGGTAGCAATGGATTGCTCTTTACAAATAACATCTTCTTGTTAAATCACTCTTGGAATTAAATCAATGGAGACAGAGCAACAAACGTAATGATATTTCTAATAGATATTTCTATACCTTCAATGTCCTCTATGAACAGGGGAATACATAGAGTTGAACATAACTTGAGTCTCCCTACAAGATGAACTCATATGAGTGTGAAAAATATACCCAATTAGTCGATGGTTGATCATCCTCTCGGACTAGTTACTGATCATTGCTAGCTTAGGATGAACACTAGTGGCATGCTTAACACATTCGAAAGGTTGACCTAATCGGGAATATCTAGATCTACACTTATTTTCGTCTCGTGAACTCAAAGAATGCAGTGACAGGAGAACTAGTAATAAGTTCATTATTTTGTTTTTTATTGGTTAATTAATAATTATCTTGCGATATCAACACACAAATCGGCCGAAGCATGGATCACAATTTGAACGATGAGGATACAATCAGATAACTACACTTTAGGTAGCAAGTCAAGACTACATAAGATAAACACACTCCGAAGACAGCAGCGAATAAGGCAAATTGAAAATGAAAAAACAAAATTAAATCACTAAGAGAAAAATATAGAAAGAAAAAATAGAAAAAGAAAGGCCACTTGCATACCCTTTTAGAGGTAGATGGAAACTTCGATTACTATGCTATATTGACTGACAGATACATGTAGAAGGATATAGGATATAGGTAGATTTTTGAAAATTTAGGGACAAGATAAAAAACTGAAATTACGTTAGTCCTTAACAGGTATTAGAGATGTTCCCACATCCTTTTAGATGACCTAGTCGCAGCAAAGGTACATCCCACAAGCATTGTTTGCTTGTAATCTAGCCAATAAAACATGGTAAATTATGAAGTGTAAATTGACAATTAGGCCTCATGCAGTCGATATACACTTGTTAGGGTAGCAAAGATACGTTGAAACCAAGTCAACGACCCTCCTCGATGATCGAAGTTAAAATTGGTTCGCTGGAACTAACCGATGGTGTAGGCACACGATAGATAGGAACGGGCATCTTCATTGGGAGATTTGGGACATCAGCCTCAAATTTCAAAACTTGAATTGCTTGTCGTATTGATGGCCTCAGGGTCCAATCTGGATGAGCACACCACAACCCCACCATCATTAAGCACACAACTTGCTTCTCCTCAAAATCTGAGCCCATCCTTTCATCAATAGCCTCTAGAAGCTTTCTATTTCCAAAAAGATCCCAAACCCACTCCACCAAACTCATCTCGGACTCTAGATTTTTCCGATCCCTAGCTCTCCTTCCTGTGACAATTTCTAGGGCAACGACTCCAAAGCTATACACGTCCGATTCTTTGCTTGCTCGGCCAGTGCTTACATACTCAGGTGCAAGGTACCCAAAAGTACCAGCCAAACCAGTAGTCTGTGGACCGAGTTCGTGGTCCATCAATCTAGCCAAACCAAAGTCACCTAATTTCACATTGAAATTAGAGTCTAGCATGACATTGCTAGATTTGATGTCCCTATGGACTACACACTGCTCCCACTCTTCATGCAAATAGAAGATTGCCGAGGCTAAGCCAATCGAGATTCTGTACCTAATTAACCAATTGAGATGACCCTTCTTTCCAAAGAGATGCAAGTCGAGGCTCCCATTCGGCATGTACTCATAAACGAGCAAGAACTCGTGCCCGTCATGGCACCAACCTAAGAGCTGCACGAGGTTCCGATGCCTTAGACTACTAATGACCTTCACCTCGTGGCAAATTCTTTTTCCCTTGCTTGGAGCCTCTCGATATTTTCTTTACCGCGATGGTCATGTCTAGGTTGAGTAGATATCCTCGATACACGGCCCCGAATCCCCCTTCACCAAGCTTTCTGTCATCTGAGAAGTTGTTGGTTGCTGAAGCAAGGTCTTGGTAGGAAAACCTCCTCGGTCCGGCACGTCTCTCGAAGTCATCATTCATGGACGTAAGAATTGCTGTCTCTGGTATTCGCCTCCTCCTCCTCCATACGATTCCCAATGCTATAGCTGCACCAAATGCTACCATAAAGCTTAGCGGAATTGTCAAGCCAAGTATTAGGCCAACCCTTTTTGGATTCCCACTACCCGATCCCTCCACTGCTAAACTCGATTTGAAATCCCACGACCAAAGGAAGTGTCGTTCCATGTAATAGCTAGTGGCGGCCGAAAATCCTATCACGACCCATTCAGGAAGGACTGTCCTCAAATCGATCTGATACCAGAGGCTTGTGTTCTCTTGTGGGTTTGGTGTGGTCCGGAAGCTCCATGACACACTTAAATTCATTGTAGAAGCATTATAATCGATCTTTGCATCTATAGTATCTCCACTATGATAAGTGACATTCCAAGGAGTGGTAACATTTGAAGCAATTGAGTTCTTGTTGATTCCAACATGCTCATAAGCAGGGTCCCATTCCGGGTTTGCATAAGTGTCGAACTCGACATGTACGATTTGATTCTGGAATGAGTCGCTGTTTGTGGTGTTGAACAGGCCTAGAAACCCACCGACCGAATTGACAGGGATTTGAAATCCCACAGGAGCCATGAAAAACGCGAACCCCGCACCGTATTGGCCGTGGGGCCTACCGCTCGTGTCGATGGTGAATTGGAAGTGAGTAGTGAAGTCGGAGAGTTTCCCCGAGCCGGAGTCCCATAGCCGGACCTTCTCGTTGTATGTGGCTCTACCCACGTGGCAATAATAGTTCTGACTTGTTAAGTCGACGGCTCCAACTGTAGGCTTCGCATCTCCCTCATACAGTATATCATTTGCGGCAGGGTCGAAGCGAGAGATGCTGAATTCAAGGCAAATCGCAGAGTATACAAGAAGGAAAGGGAAGAGGAGGGACAAAGTCGTTGAAATTAATAAAGCCATTACTGGACATGGAACGACCAGAGAGAGACCTGAGATCGTGTATTGACGTTGCTGCAGATGAAACTGTCGCTCAGATCAAATAGCCTGATGGGTTCATTATTTGTTATTTGTCCTGATGCTTAGGTTTTGACAACTCAGGCATATCTTATATCTTATAACGGAGCTAAGATCCACCGAAGAAAATCAAGAGCATGAAAACATAAACAAAGGCCTGCTGCTATCTGACTTTGATTAATCGGCGGCACCATTGTTTCCATGTTAATAGGAAATGTTTAACAATTGCGAATGGCCCCTTGGATTCAGCTCGGTGACAGAAAATGGTGGACAATTTCAACAGAAGAAATCCAAATGAACTGCCCACAGCAATTTCTAGTGGGCATTTTCACGGAAATAGTAGAGACTGGTCGAATTCGTTCAGGCTTCTGAACCAGAAGGCGGAGAATAGTTACCATGAAGCTTCCTGCATTAGTCATCGCAAAAGCACTTTGCAGAATATTCCAAGGGGAAAATATTTTTAATAATAGACGGTATGCAAATCTTAGCTTAGACTAGTTCCTAGTTATAGACGGAAACCCACCTAATACAAAAAAAATATTCAACAAGCTGTTGAAGGAATTCCAGGTTTTAGAATTTTTAAACCCGATGCTTTGAAAAATAGATCCAAAGGGATAAGTGTGAGTTCTTTTAGAAGGAGATCAGAGTGATTTTCATTGGCTTGGAGGTAGAAAGTTTGTCCACTTAATCTTATCCATTTACAGATTTTTCTTAATTTTGGTAATAAAAAAAAAGTGACAATATTAAAGGGTATGACCCGATCACTTCATAGAAGTTGTCGGACAACCTCGTGGCTTAGCCCGATGCCCCTCTCTCTCTCTCTCCCCCCCCCCCCGCCGATCTACCACCTCCTTATGGTGTTCTCTATCTCTAAGCAGATAACAATCACTGTTTGATGGAACATCGCCTTGCTTTCGCCATATAAATCTATAGATCCTGAATTCTCCAATTTCGGACCAAAATTTTTTTAAGTTATGCCCCTTTGGTGAAAAATACGATAATGATCTATCCATTCTTGACTCTTTAATGCATACCTATGCTAGATTTTGCTTTAAATTGATTTCAATCCATCATTTAAAAGTTAGGCAATTCATATACCACTTGTTTCAACGAGAACTCGTTTAAAATTCTCTAGTGATGTTATCCCTTTAAAATAAAATATGAGATGGATAAAACAATTTTATGTTCTTAGAAGTGAGAGATGCTAAATGAAGCAAAGATCATCTATACACTAGTGGTGGAAAATTTACATAATTACACTAACCCCCGAGAGCTGGACATTTCATTAGTGTGTCCATTGGAGGGAGGGTCCAGGTTTATTCCCCTTTTCTTTTTCTTTTTCCTTTTCTTTTCTTCATATTTTTCCCTATGGCATTTTTCCAGTGTACTCTTGTAACTGTCTCTATCCTCTCGCCCACGAGCAATAGCAAACTTGACACATTGCTGATCCACGACCCAATTACCGCAATCGGAACTCATTTAATGATGGAATATGCATTTATGGCAGTATCAAATGTTGGTAAAAAGGTTGATTGATTGCAGAATTTGCTATTGGATAAAGAGTTGATGTCATGACCTATGGTAGCGATATCTTTACATTATAAAAGTGAGGCAATAATATCTAAGGCATACAATAAAATATACAATGAAAAATCTAGATATTGACTTGCAACATGAGTAAGTTTAACAATTAATTACTGATGGAATTAAATCAGTAATTTATGTTCAGATAAATAGTAACATGAATGATCCATTCACTAAGGGGCTCTTGAGAGGTTCAGCAAATAGTATTGCCCCATAGGAATGGATCTTAAACCAGTTGATAGTAGTCAAGTCGAGTGGAAACCCAACTTTACAATTTCTAATGAAGTTGTCAAAGTTCGATAAGTAACAACAAACTATTGTATCTTGATAGTGATCAAGCATTCGGAACACAATGTTAGTACTAATTGAAAGTTAGAAGGATGAGTGTAATGAAACACTCTTAATGAAGTTCAAGGTTTTTAGCAGGGCAAGGCAAAGGTAATCAGTTAAGAACTTCATCTACATAAATATAAGAAGTGGTGCCACTTCTAAATGCAAGAGGAAGCACAATGCCATAAAAGTGCTAAGGGATAGAAAATTTTAGTGAAATTGGTGTATATTTGTCGCGACCTATTTTTTCCGTCCCGAAGGGAAACGAAATCGATAAATAGATTTAGGGATATTGTCCAAAGGATGGGTCTAGGACCCTTAATTAGATGCGGGCTCTCCCAAGCTCATACCTCGCGTGACATTGGTTGTTTTTTGAAAATCTTCAAATAAGGAGTCGCCACTAGCCTATTGGGGTCGGCTAGAAACCAAGTGGAGTGTGCCTCACTTTCTACGCAACCAAAGAATCTAGGGTCGGGGACTTGATTATACTAATTAACCAATTAATGCCCTTTCGGTACCTAATCTTGTTCATTTCAAAAAGACTTTTGTCAGGCAGTTTGGATTGATTTTAGACTGAATCACTAACATATGAGATGATCATATGGGTGCACAGTTATCAAAACAACAATCAACAATGAAAGAAAACATTAAATAAATTACAGGAGAAAATAAACGCATAACATTAAGAGATAAATAGATGACAACCCTAATTAAACTAAGGGGAAACCATAATCATCGCATCATGTCAAGCGTGCAATCAAGGGCAATTGTATCCGAGGATAATTAAAATCCTAAAGTGAAGCCATGAGGACTTCTTCAATTTCAAGCACAATCTTAGACCAATGATTTTCCGACCTTTTTTTTTTAGAGAAAACTGTCCAAGAATTATTCTAGAGCTTTTTAGGGAACTCTAAAACAATCTTGGAATTTTTGGGATTTTTGAACTTTTTTCTTTTCTTTTTTTTTGGAAATTTATAATATTTTATTTTTATTTTTTTCGAAAATTCTTATAAATTTTCAGGTTTCTGAATTTTCCATGAATTTTCTGAAATTTCGAATTTTTTATGATTTTTTTTGTATTTTTAATATTTTTATGTTTTCTGAATTTTTGATTTGATTTTTTTTTAATAATTTTTTTATGAAAAGTAATTCGGACCGGGTCAAAAGACCCGGCCCTAAATCACAAAAGATAGACAAAAAGGCCCACGAAATTCTTTTTTAGAAAAAGGCCCACTAAAATTCATTTTTTTAGAGAAAAAAGCCCGTTTCTAATTTCTATCTTCAGCCCAATCTATTCCCGGCCCGCGACGAATTCAGCCCAACCATATTCGGCCCATGCCTAGCGTAGGCCCACTCGACATATTCTCAGCCCAGCCCCTATTTCATTTTTATTCTATTTGTTTTTTTTTTTTGTTAATTTCTCTTTTTTAACCTTTCTTTTTGTTCTTTTCTTTTAATTTCTAGTCTTCCTCCTCCTGTTCACCTTCTGCTTCACGTCTGCATGCTTTCCCCATGCACGCCCGACCGAAGCTCCTGCAGCTTCTTCGCCGGCCCGCCTCCACGTACGACGAGCCCGTGCCGGCTTCTGAGGGGTCGCCATGTCATCGTCCGGCGTCGGTCGTTCCGTCCGACCGACGCCGAGCGCCGCCTGCCACTAGCTGGCCGGTGTTCGAGGGTCGCCGGCTTGGCGCCGGCGAGATACGCCCCTCGGCCTACCCCAAATGGCGCGGAATAACCTACCGAAAAGCTAGGGAAATGACTGAAACGGTGCATGGCGACGGTATAACCCCGAACGACGCCAAAGAAACCGAAAGCCGAGCTCCGGTCGAGGGTCGGGTTCGGTTTTCTCATTGAGGCATTTCGTCGAACGGTTAGCGGGCACTACCAAACTCACAGGCTTCCGGCTCAACTGAGCCTCGAACACGCTCTAGGGGTCTTCGTACATGGCATACAAGGAAAGTAGGAGCAAAATGCGAGGGCGACGAGGGCCGGAGCTTGCGCGAGCTGGTCGGCCGCGAGCTCCGGCCCGCTATTCTCCAGAAACGGAACAACGGAGATTCAAGGGGACCTACCTCGTTCGGGGGTGAGCTGCGGAGGAAAAAGGCGGCGGACGGGCCTCCGGCAACGGCTAGCTGTTCCCTCGAGCTTGCACTCTCCCTCTCAGGTTCGTTCCTCCTGCTCTCGCTCTCTCGGTCTCTCTTTTTCTCTCTGTTTTTTTCTGTTTTTTTCGGTCCCCGGACTCCTTCTTTTCGTTTCTATCTTCCTCTCTCCTTTTTCTGCTCTCCTCCCTCTTTTCGTTTCTGTCTGAGTCTCCCTTCTGCTCTCTCTTGCTCTCTGACTTGCCGACCTAACCCCCTTCCGATTTTCTGCTGCTCTCTGACCTGCACTGCACTTCATTTTTTATTCTGCTTCTGCTGCTGCCTGTCCTGCGCGGGGAGAAGAAGAGAGGAAGAAGAAGGCCGAGCGGGCCGGGCCGGGAAAGGAAAGGAAGAAAGGGAAGGAAGAAAGGGAAGGAAAAAAGAAAAATGGGCTGAGCCCAGGCGCCAAAAGGAAAAGGAAAAAGAGGAAGGGGCCAGCCCAAGGCAGGTCCGAACCCGGCCCGACTATCCCTTTTTCGATTTTTTAATTAATTATTTTTTTATTTTTTTATTTTTTATTTAATTTTTGATAAATTTAAAACTAGTGACACAAATGCTCCTAATGTCTATATGCGATGCATTTTTTATGAAAACTTTTTTGTTAAGGGGTTAAAAATTAATCCCTAATTTTTCAATGCAATTAATAAACACTTAAATAAGTCGACAAAATTTAGGTGTTAACAATATTCATATGTATAATAATTCGATTAACAAATGAAATCATGGTTCAAATTTTTATCTACCACTAATATCGTTAATGGAATTGTTTACGCTAGTTGAAGGTTCAAATCTTAATAAATACCTTCTTATACGTAATTGTTGAAAATGAAACAAAGTGATTGTCAACATGAAGAGAAGTGATGGTTGATCATAAAAGTGACAATGGTTGATTATGAAAAATGGTGATAGTAGGAATAAGGTACCTATTCCTAAGAGTCGTATGTAAATAGCAACAAATTATACATTGTTCACCATAACTGTTCAAAATAACTTTCTGTTCATAACTCTCTCTTCTTCGCAGTATTCACTTTTATTTTTCTCTTTTTACACAAAATTTTGACAATGCATTCAAGGTGAAATGCCAAGAGAGAGAAAAAATAATTACTAAACTCATTTCTTTATGGCTTTGTTGCATATCTCATAAGCATATATGTTATAAATCCAGCAATAACAATAATGGGGGCAAATAATACCTTAGAAATAGTGATCGTTATTACACATCAAAGTATTAAAGATTTATAACTACTCCTCTATCTTCATAAGTAATCAAATTTCCCCAACAAATTCTTCTTCTCTCATTTCACCTCATTCCTCCAAATTCTCGAAACTCATACGCTTGTGGCGGGTATTTCATTTTTTTTCTCTTTCTTTCTCTTTCTCTCTCAACCGTCTTTTTAAATAAAAAAAATGACTTTTTAATTTTTTTTAAATTCTTATTCTTTTTTATCCTTTATTGTTTTTTCTTTTTAAATTTTCAAGTTTTTTTCTTATGTGTGTTAAAAAGTAACAAAAATCCCACTTTAGCATTTTCTGTTAACTAAATTAGATGGAGTTAATAAAGGGACTTTTCATAAATAAAAAAAAAATAAATGGACTAGATTGCACTAATTTGCCAAATTTTAGGATTCAATTGCAATTTGGCAATAAGTTTTAAGACTTCCACTACGCTTAGTCCATTATAATATATAGACTCACACTGTTTCCATCTCAAATATGGCTGCAGACACTCCTACAACTTTGAAATTAGCATATTATCCCTTGTGAGTCCCATTTTATAATGCTTTTGGAACATAATATTTTTCAATTACAATTCTACCCACGTGGCAAAGATTTAGGCCAAATGTGATGCTCAATCTTGATTTGAGTTTATGTCTTGCAATTTTTTTCCATTTTTCGTTTCCTAATTTGGAACAAAATTGGTGAACCTCTTTTTCAAAAAAAAAAAAAAGAAGATGTTCGTCGTTTGTGCGTGATTTCCGTTACTCTCTCTCTCTCTCTCTCACTATTGGGCTTTTTGTCTGAATCACCTCCTCAAAGCTCCTCATCTTTTGTTCTCTTAGATGAGAGCTTGTTCTAATTCCAATAGAAAATGAGGACAAGTGCTATCGAGGTGATATTTGTTAGCTAGCGCTTCGTGTTTCGAGGTTTCATAGTCTTTGAATCGAGCAATGTACACGTGTTGCTGAGGTTGTTCACGATTTGAAATCGAGGGTCTTTTTGTAGTTTGAAAGCAAAGCGAAGGGGGGCGAGGTTTGTGGAGGACGATGCGTTGGCTGACTGCTATGGACGATGACAGAGAAGTGGGAGTTCGTTGGAAGGGATGCCTTCGCGTACGGGGTGTTTTCAAGTGGGGTCGAGGCGAGGGTTTGTCTCGGGAAGGATATGGTGTTCCTGCAGGTAAAGAGGGTGATGGCCGGGGTGTTTTGGCGATTCTGCGTGGTGCCTATGGAAAGGAAGGGGTGGAGTCGCAAAATGGACATGCGAGACGTTTTTTCTCTACTTTTAATAAGTTTTAAATTTGGTAAATGTTTAATCGGTATAGTTCAGAAAAAATGAGTTATGTGGGTGGGATTGGATATAGGCCATCTAAATCGTTTAGAAAATAAACAGGTCAATATGATTTTTTATAGTCAGCAGATCAATATAAATTAAATTGATGAATTTGGATTGAAATCATTTATGACCCACCCAAATCTGACTTGACGCATCTATTTGTCACCTCTAGTTTCAATAGAGAATAGAGAAAGTTGATGAAAGCATTAATAGTTGATAAGGAGAGAAAAAAAAAAGGAGTAATGAAGACAGAGGAAGGGTGGAGAAAGTGAAAAAATAGAAATATTACTACAATTCCCTTCAAATCATGCAAGTGAGTCTTTTCACAAAGAGCATATGGTATTTTATGGCCACTCTTTTTTAACGTAAATCGCCACCTATTTTTTAAATAAACTTAATAGTGCTAATTTAACAAAATTGTTAATAAAGAGATTAAATTGACATATCTTTTCTTAATTGCACTTCTCAATATATACATTGTCTTACAACTTACTAAAGTTGGTTGATGAGGACAACAATATAAAAACATGCACGTTACATTATTTGACACGACAATAGGAAAAAATAAAACATTTTTGTTCTTAGATGAGTTTTTTAACTGAAACAATAAGGTACAAACAAATGTATCAGGCCTGTCCTATTCAAGTTTTGTTGGATACAAGTAGGCAGCGACATATTCAAGTGGGTCTCCACATCATTAAATTTATGAACTATGTGGAATTTTATTTATTAGTAGATCATGTTTTACGTAGTTTATCCAAAATGATAAAAAAAGTCTAATTAGACATTATTAAATTTGGTCCAAATGTTAATTTTTCTTCGAATAATCTAATGGCATGGCAAGTGGCCTGTCTATTTGGAAGCCTAAGGAACACCCTGCAAGTCTTATGAACTTGTTAAATTCAGAGCCTTGTTCTATACAAGCTGTACTAGTGGCTTTGACCTTTTATGCAAATGTTGCATTTTAATTTCGAGCCAAATATTCCTCTAATTCACCTTTTTTTTTCTTTTTGATGTGATATTCGAATTTTAACTTTTATTAATTATCGAAAACGTGAAAATTCTCAAAATATACAATCATTTGTATTATTGTTCACCATTATCCAAGATTAAAATATTTTAAATTTTCAAGATTTTCATGGGAAAATGACAATTACTTTTTCAAAGAAGGCTAAAAGGATAATTATTAGCATAACTGCCTAAATATTTTTATGAATGTCTGCTATTTAATTAATCTTGATATTTAGCTTGCAACTCGTGATCTTTTAGAGCTCTTGTTTGATTCCCATTCTGAAAGCGAACATGCATTATTGGAGTGATGAAAGAAAAAAAAAAAAAGGGAAAGCACTAACAAATAAAAAAAATAAAGAAATAGGCCACTTGCGGGCCCTTTTAGATGTAGATGCTTCAATTACTGTCCTTACCTAGATATTTGCAGATGCCAGATAGATACAGGTAGATTTTTCGAGATTTGAGACAAAAAAGCAAACCTGAAATTAATTCATTCGTCAACAGAAATTAGAGATGCTCCCCCCATCCTTGAGTTGAGATTATGCGGTCACAGGAGAGGCACATCCCACGGGCATTCTTTGCTTGTAATATATAGCCACTAAGGGAACATTGTAACTCACAAAAAAGTGCATATTAACAACGATGCCTAGTACAACGGATACACACATGTTAGGGTTTTGAAGATACGACAAAGCTCATGGCAAAGCTCATTAACGACCCTCTTTGATGATTGAAGTTAATAATGGTTCGCTAGAAGTAATGGACCGTATGGGAACATGATAGAAAGGAATGGACATCTTCATTGGGAGATTATCAAGGTCAGCCTCAATTTTTAAAACCTGAATTGCCTGTCGAATTTATGGCCTTAGGGTCCAATCTAGATGAGAACACCACAACCCCACCATCATCAAGCATTCAACTTGCTTCTTCTCAACATTTGAGCCCATCCTTTCATCAACAGCCTCTAGAAGCTTCCCGTCTCCGAAAAGATTCCAAACCACTCTACAAAGTCCACCTTTGACTTCTGATTTTTCGATTCCCTCACTTTCCTTCCGGTGGCGATTTCTATGGCAACAACTACAAAGTTGTAGAGATCCAATTCTTTACTTACTCGGCCAGTGCTTAAGTACTCAGGTGCAAGGTACCCAAGAGTACTGGCTAAATTAGTAGTCTGTGGACCAAGTTCATGGTCCATCAGCCTCGCCAAACCAAAGTCTCTCAATTTCACTTTGAAATTAGAGTATACATGACATTGCTAGACTTGATGTCCCTGTGTACTACACATTGTTCCCACTCTTCATGCAAATAGAAGATTGCCGAGGCTAAGCCTATTGAGATTTTGTACCTAATTGACCAGTTGAGAGGGTCCTTCTTTCCAAATAGATAGAAGTCAAGGCTCCCCGCCCCAGGCTGGAGCTGGCGGATCAGGCTAAACCAACTCTCAAAGTAATATTTCTCTCTCTGAGAGTCGCATGTCCCTTGTTCGTTTCCTCCTTTCCGTGTCTGAATCTTGCAGCTACTTCCGTTGGTTTCGTCAAAAGAGGTCATTCTCTGCGAATCACATTTGTCATGTGCCTTCAATCCCTCAAAAGGGAATTGGAATTTGAACATATCTCTCTCTCTCTCTCTCTCTCTCTCTCTCTCTCTGTGAGCTGTTGTTTCCATGTATGTACGCGAAGCAAGAGTAAGCTGCTGTGATGAGATGGTGGTGGAGGTGAGGAAGTAGGAACGAGTCTATGATCTGCAACTGAAAACATTTGCTGGGGACTTGTAGAACAACTGAAAACATTTGTTGGGGGGTTGCAAAGTTTCTCACTAGTTCATGATCTGCAAAGCAAAGAATGCGGCCTAGGTGTTTGACAAAATTTTTGAGAGAAGGAAAGCCTCTTTGAGTGTGTTCCATGGTTCAGCCCCTAGAATGCGTCAACCCAGACGCCACCCCTCGCCGCAATCGACATTCTACCACTCTGAATAATAGTGTTCCTGCAGCAATGGTTAACACTCAGAGTGGAAAATCTATTGTCTCGGAGTCCTCGTTGAGGAATCAAACTACCTCGGTTGAGATTAAAAGCACCCTTTTTAAATCTCTAAAGGAGAAAGATGCTGAGGCTTTGAATACAGCTGCACCTAAACAAGCTTCCAATTGTGTTACTGTAGCTCATAATTGTGATTTCAATGCAGGACTTGGCTGTGGCAATCCTGATTGTGAAATGGGTATTAATATAGGTGGGGTTTTGCCTGCTGCTATAAGACCCGATTGTGTTGTTGAGCCTGAAACTGGAACTTTCAATAAGGAAGCTGACTTATATCGTTAGGTTAAACTTTCACCATGCACTGCAGATTGCATAAGGAATCGTCCTCAATCATATTGCTCATGTATACACATGATAATTATTAAGAATAAATTTTTGATGCATTTTGATAATCAAGAATCGTGCGGAAAAGGATCTTTATATTCAACAATTGCCTTTAACTATAAGATTCATGTTATGGTGCTATGGTCGTGCTTAATTAGTGTCATAATTATATAATTATTTTGAATCTCGTTATTCTTGCACATTCTTGACGAGTCTTGCATATCTTTAAATGTTCTTGATGAATTTGATGTTCTTGAATGATATCGCGTGTTCTAGATATGTCTTACTTGTCCTTAGGTGTTCTTGATTTTCTTGATAGTCTTTTGCATGATAGGAGGCGGTGGGTAATCGTCTCTGCATATAGCTAGTAACTATTATAGAAAAATTTGCATCTTAAAATTATGGGTTAATATCACGAGAAATCTCAAACTATTACACATTTTGACAAATATATCCTAAACTAATTTTTTGATCACCAAAAACCATAAATTGATACACCTATAACAAATTTACTCTCTGTTAACTTCAATTAAATTTTACCACCAAACTACTGTATTGGATGACACGTAGCAGTTGACGAGTGTATTAATTTAGGGTTTTACTCTCTATTTGTCACAAGTATACCGGTTTGTGGTTCTTCGTCATATTAATCTAATATAAAGGAAAATAACGGAAGGTAAATTTATCATAAATGTACCAATTTGAGATTTTTTTTTTGTCAAAAAATTAGCTTGAAGTAAATTTGTCACAATTATACTAGTTTAGAGTTTTTCATGGTATTAACCCTAAAGTCATTGATGTTAATAATGTAGCATGTAGGGCTTATGCATAAATTGAATTATACATATTTTAACTGAATATATGCATGTTAGGCCATATCGTGCACGTCACGTCACCATGAGGAGTTTTGGCCATGGGGTTGTAGAGATAGTTTTAATTCTTTATTATGGTAGTTATTGCATCTAGGTTCATGCTTAATTAATTATCGCCCTCATGTTTAATTTTATCTCATATAGTTCACTATACATGTCATTCAGCATTTTGAGCTCTATACTAAGCTATCAATTCATGTTTTGATAGAATTAGCTTAATTTGAATGTTGGCTCAATTGTATGCGTAGCTACATCCGTGTGGTCTTCAAGGAATTCCACCTGTATTCATCATGTTTGGGATAAGGACGCCATAAGTGCCGTAATTTGTATATAACACTCACTTAAATATCATAATTTTTTTTTACGATCACATGAGCATCATAAATTTTAAAAAATGTTCACTTGAATACCATAACTTTTAATTGATCACTTAAGTGTCATAACTTTTTAAAAGCGTCCACCTATGTACCAGAAATCTAATATGGCGTGCCCCATGTGGTGAACATTTTAAAAATGTTAGGACACTAAAATGACTAATTAAAAGCTATATGACACTTAAGTAATTGGAAAAAATAAGTTATGTCACATGTCACTCAAGTGAATGATGTAGATAAGTTATGACACCTAGGTAATTGAAAAAAAATAGTTATGACACTTAAGTGAATGACATGCAAAAGTTATGGCACTTACGGTGTCCTTTTCTTATCTTTTTAATTAATCAAGAAAAACTCAAAATTATCTTAATGTCTCATTCAGGTCATGTCTAGTTGATTGTTGCATCATAGAATTGATTATGAAAGTCACTTAGTGATTAAATTATGTTTGCATCAGTCATGTTCGTATAGCTTTTTTAGGAACAATTTTGAATTTATGATGATACTTAAACCAGGAAAAGCAAAAAGATAAGGTTGCATATAGTAGTCTTTCATCATAACGATAATTAACTCCGAGCTCCATGTCTATGCATAAGCATACATGCTTTAGGCATCTCATTTAGGTAATGCATAGATTATAGGATTGAATCTTTACCTTTTTGATTCATAGTTCAATGGGGCCTTGCTTTGGGGCTTTATAGCAAAGCTTTGTTTAAGTTGGTCGACATGACCCTGGTTCTTCAATTCTTCTAGCAATTTATTTATTGCTCGATCATTTGTTGTTTATTGCATCATGCACGATCACCTTTTGTAGCTTAGGAATGTAAGTTCATGAAAATTGCATGTAAAATATTTTGTTTCAATAATTGAGCAAATATATCAAAATGACTTTAGATCTATCTAATGTTACTAGATTTCTGAACTCGTAAATTTGTGGTTCGCAGGGGTAAGACGCCTTGTCTCACTCAGGCTTCTAATTGACCCATAAATAATTAGTGGGGACTTCTAAATTAAATTTTGAATACATGATTGATTGAGAAAATCAAGTTGCAATAAGTATGGATTAAGAGGGCCTATGTAGGCGAAGGCACCACCTTGCAAGAGGAACCATTCACGCCCGCTTTGCAATCCATCTACTTTCCTTAGGTGGTTCACCTTGAGAAAATTGGAACAGCTTCCTCAACTTCTTTCTTTTGAAGTCGCCTTCCTCTTTGCCCCAAATCCTTACTTTAGGGTTAGGGTTTTAAGAACACCTCTGATTTAGACCCAATTCATTAATTTGGGGCAAATATTTAGGGTTAGGGTTTTAAGAACACCTCTGATTTAGACCCAATTCATTAATTTGGGGCAAATATTATGTTAAAGACATTGTTGTCTAATCATGCTGACTTCACTTTGCCCGTGAGCCACATCAAAGCTTTCCAAGCACACAAATTTCCGATGGCTATGAAATGATATTTTCTTTTTTCCAAAAGTGCCGCCAAGTGATCATTCGAAAAGTTTTGGCAATCAAGTAAGTATCATGCAAAAATTACACTAGTTCATCCTTTTTTTTCATGAATGCGAAATAGGTAGTTTTTATTCCTATTTAAGTCTTTAATTATGGCCCAGCTGCTTCCCTAAACATTTTTTGAAAGGTCAATTATTTCGTTATCATGAATCACTTGCAAAAGTAGCGGTCATTAGACTGACAAACCAAAAAATTAAATAGTACAGCAAGAGCTCATTACATCACTTAAGTTTCTTAACATTGTCTCATTTCTAAAGTAACTATTAGACAGCGGCTTTATTCTTAGGTTACGTTGGGTAGTCCAAATTTGAGCTATAAATAAATGATCCTTCAGTTTGGTGACATTCTCCAAACTGGATAAATCGGTACAATGCCAGATATCTTATTTGACAGAGGGGATCGGATAAACTGGGATTGGATAAAAAATTGAAAAAATGAACTTTATCTTACAACGATAAAGTGACGCATTCGAAAAGTTTTGACATTCATATGATCGAAAAAAATTTAAGGCACTCAATTAAGTAACATACGAATGTTATGGCATTTGTGGTCTCATTTTCTTAAGAAAATTGCATTAATTTTCTAAATAATGAAATGCAATGACGATTTCCTATGGACAAAGGGACGCTTTTAAACAGTTACTAGCTATGGCGTCAATTCACATCTTTCAAAACGAACCAAACACCTGGGATTCAGAACAAGTGAATACAAGTAACCCAGAGACTGGAACATTTGAGTTTTCAACATCGAGTTGAGTTGTCACACGGGAACTTACTTAGACTCAATTTACTTAAAAACAAGAAAAACGATTAACACAAACTTCGTTGTTGCAATGCTTGACAGGAACTCTTGCAACATAATTCTTATTCCATCCTTCCAAATAGTAAAATCACCACGCTCAACGACCCTCTTGGAGACTATCGGTGAGCAGAGGCT
This sequence comes from Corymbia calophylla, assembly GCA_014182845.1. Classification (NCBI taxonomy): domain Eukaryota; kingdom Viridiplantae; phylum Streptophyta; class Magnoliopsida; order Myrtales; family Myrtaceae; genus Corymbia; species Corymbia calophylla. The sequence continues at coordinate 34,984,450 of CM024700.1, read as the reverse complement.
CACCGGAGCTAATGGACGGTGGCGACTGCGTGCGATACACTGCGATCGGCATCTTATTAGGAAGAACCGGCACCATAGCCTCAAAATTGAGGACCTGTAGCGCTTGTCTTATGGAGGGCCTCAAGCTCCGATCGGGATGAGCACACCACAAGCCCACGACCAATAAGCACTCCACCTGTCTCCCATCAAATTCCACACGGAGTCTCTCATCCATGGCCTCAACAACCCGGCCTTTCCCATAGAGGTCCCACACCCACTCCACCAGACTCATCTGCCACGATCGATCCATTGGATCAACGGACCTCCGTCCGGTAGCAATCTCGAGCGCAACCACCCTGAAGCTATACACATCGGACTCCTTGCTTGCTCACCCTGTGCTCACGTACTCTGGGGCCAGGTACCCAAACGTGCCAGCTAGCCTGGTATTCTGTGGCCCAAGCTCGTGGTCCATGAGGCAGGCCAGCCCAAAGTCTCCAAGCTTGACATTGAACCCGGAGTCTAGCATCACGTTGCTCGACTTGATGTCCCGGTGCACCACGCACTGCTCCCACTCCTCATGGAGATAGAGGAGCGCTGAGGCGAGCCCAACTGAAATTTTGTACCGTGCAGCCCAACTTAGAGGGCTCCTCTTGCCGAAGAGGTGCTCGTAGACGAGCATGAACTCGTTCGCCTTGTGGCACCAACCTATAAGTTGCACCAAGTTTCTGTGCCTCAAGCTACTGATCACCTTCACCTCGGTGATGAACTCCTTCTTCCCTTGTTTCGATCCTCTTGATATCCGCTTCACCGCGACTGCAGCATCCAGGCCAACCAGATATCCCCTGTAGAATGCCCCGAACCCGCCTTCGCCCAGCTTCCTCTCCTCGGCAAAGTTGTTGGTAGCAGAAACGAGCTCCGCATACGTAAACCTCCGTGGCCCTGCGCCTCTCTCAAGCTCATCGTTTATGGACGTTGAGTTTGCCATCTCCGATCCCTCGCTCCTCCTGTTCCTCCTCCAGAGGATTGCCCATACCGCCACCGTGCTGCAGAGTAGCACTCCTAGCGGAACTGCTAAGCCAACAGCTAACTTGGTCCTTCTTGCATTTCCTTGCGTTTCGTTGACTACGAGGTTCGAACTGAAGGACCAAGACTCAAGTTGGTGACGTTCAATGTAATAGCCAGTCGCAGCTGAGAAACCGATCATCACCTCCTCGGGCAAGACAGTGGTAAGATCAATCGGATACCAAATACTTGTGTTCTCGTGCGGGTTCGGTGTAGTCCGGTAGCTCCAAGAAACGCTCAAGTTCTTGGTCGTGGAGTTGTACGTAATCCACACGCCGGCAGTGTCGGCGCTATGGAAGCTGGCGTTCCAAGGGGTGGTCACGACCGAAGCAATCGAGTTGTTGTTGATCCCGACATGCTCATAAGGAGGGCCCCATTCGGGATTGGCGAAGGTGTCGAACTCGACCATGACGATTTTGTTCGAGGGCGAGTCGCTGTGAGTGGTGTTGAACAGGCCTAAGAAGCCACCAATCGAATTGACAGGGATTTGGAACCCGACCGGAGCAAGGAAGAAGGCAAAGCCGGACCCGTACTGCGACTGATTCCGTGTGTCGATGGTGAAGGCAAAGCGAGTGGAGAAGTCGGTGAGCCTCCTGGAGGCGGAGTCCCAGAGCCGCAGCTTCTCCACGTAAAATGCCCGGCCGACATGGCCAAAGTAAGTAGCGCTAGTGAAGTCGATGGTCCCGACGTTTGGACTCGCATCGCCTTCATAGACCATGTCCGTGGCCTGCAGGTCGAAGCGAGATATGTTGAAGGAAAGGGAATCGCCTGACTGAAGCTGCACGCAGAAGGACAAGAAGAGAAGGAAAACGCGCAGCGAACGCTCGGACTCCGTACAGAGGGCCATGGGGAGAATTTGCTGGCGGGATCGAAGCGAGGGATGCTGAATCTAAGGCAAATGGCAGTGGACAAGAAGGAAAGAGAAGAGAAGGGACGATGTTGTCGAGATTGATGAAGACATCATTGTACATAGAGGGAAGATGAAAATGTCGTTCATGTCAAATAGCTCGATGTCTCCATCGTTTGTTATGTTGCCATGAAAACATAAACAAGGACAGGAAGATGTCTGCCGGGGATCAATCACCGGCACCATTGTTTCCACGTCAATAGGAAATGTTTTCACAATCCACATAAATTCAGGTTTGACAAGTGCATCTACGATTAAACGGTAGTGAAAGACCAATCAGCTGTGTGAAGAATGGTCGACGATTTCAACGGAAGAAATATAATTTGGCAGGATACCCCGAAGCTTTCTACATATGACACCGCAAAAGCAACGATGACCACCGTTCTCACTCATCTGGAAAATCTTTTTGTGACGACTGAGTAAGCCCGTGATTTCGGGAGAAAAACACTAGAAATGTTACAACTTTTGTGCGGCACTCATTTCGCCAACTTACTTAAATACTAATTTTTTTGAAAAACAATCTTTTCAATGCCAATTACTATTTATTTAGCCAGAAATCTGACGTTGCATTTTTTATTAATATCTTAAGCTAATCTGGCTCACCAGTAAAAACCCTAAAACGACGTCATGTAGCAAGTTAAAAAATGATCATTTCGATGCTAGTTGTAAAAAAATGATCACTTCAATGTCGATTATTGGTCAAAAGTGATCACTTCAGTGCCAATCTTAATAAAAAAAAGTGAACATTAATGCCAAAAAAAAAAACGCCATCTTAAATAAAAATTTTAATTATAAAAGTCACGTAATTTCTCTAATCGAAATTCCTCATCAAAGGCACTTAAATGATCGTTTTTCTACAATTTTAGCATTTGAGTGGCCGATAAAAAGCACTAAAGTAAGTGCCGTACACAAATCAGTAACACTTCTAGTGTTCTTCTGGCCCGTGATTTTTGACGGGACGCACGGAATCCCCATGTGGGGACTTCGTCTCAACTTGCGAAACGGGATCGTCAACGGTGTGATCGAGTCTCCGGGTGAGACCCCGTCATGGGTGTCAACGGCCGTGACGGGGTGGGGACCGTAATGAAAGTGGTGGTGACGGCTCAAACGCGGAAAGCCCCATAGCAATGATGAAGAGGAAGGAATTAAGGTTTTCCAATGTCTTTTTTCAATTAATCAATTGATTGAGGCACTAATTTTTGGCCAAATGAAAAGCTCAGATCTCACGAGGGTGTCCTTTTCTTGGGAATGAGGTGAATCGGAAAGTTCCGGGGTCTTCGCAAATGCGCTTCAGAGCACTGCGTGAAAGGCACTCCGGCCTTTTCTTTCGTCCTCCATTGTTTTTATTTTTTTTTATACACAGGATCCGTTGGACCAGACTTTTGCTTCCGTCCTCCATTGTTTTGCACCGTGAAAGGCAAGATCACTTCTCAAATAGGCCGAAGCAAGCAAAAGCCATTCATCTCGGCCATTGGAGTATGTCAACTAGTTTTACTTAGCCCGCACGAGGATCCGTATATTCGAATTGTTAGTGATGCCGATAAATTTAAGCATGTGGTAGAAAAGCCCCTTCTACACTAATAAATCTATAATTAATCTAATGACCTCTACCTTGGAATTTGATTCATGATAATGAATGAATTGACCTTTCAAGAGGTGTAGGAAAGCAATCAGCCCATAATTAAAGGCTCGAATAGGAAAAGAAGAGAAAATTATCAAATTAGTCATAAACCTATAGTACGAATACCAATTCGGTCCTAATTTGACCAAAATGGCTATATTAGAATTTCGCGTAAAGGTTTAAGAATAAATTGACAAAGTTGAAAAATTCAGAACTAAATTGGTATCCGTACAATAGATTTATGACTGATTAGGTAATTTTCCCGAAAATGAAGGCTCCTAATCTTACATCTAGGGAATTCACTTATTTGACAACCTTTTGTTATTAGATCTTGATACGAGAGCCAAAAGGGATAAATTGGTTGAAACGTAAGTAAAGTGTACTCTCCAAACTCTTTTCCTTCAAGTGTAGATATTAAAAAATTTATGAACTATAATCTTTAGATCTTCTTCAAAATTGTGTGAGTGTAATTTCAAGAGTGACTCAAAGAATAAAATGCAAAAACAAAAGAAAGAGAGATAGAGATAAAGCGATTTATAGTGATTCCCCTTCCCTTTCACCCACTCCACTCTTTCGGTTCTAGACAGAACTTGTTTAATTTATAGTTTAGCTGCTGTAAGATTGGTTCCTCTGTTGCTGCCGCACAGTAGAATCAACCCTTTCTTTCTATTGATGCCCGGCAACAGTTCTATATCCCTCCACTGTCCCACAGTTGATTTACAAATCCCTTTGCCAAGTACCTTAGGGAAAAACACAAATATCCTGTTTTTGCAGAACAAATAGCATTTGCGAACACTTACAGTGAAATCCCTTGCTTTCTCTCGCACTCACCTAAGTGTGTACAAAAGAATAACTAGTGTTTAAAGAAGATTTATGAATGAAGTCGCAAATTTGATCTCTCGAGCACAAGTATGTATTTGCAAATGCAAGTATGTGTAGTGATTCTTATTTACATCATCACAGCTCCCTTTCTCGTATTTATATATGTCCAAATCTCAATGTGGAAACTAGAATCTATAGCCGGTATATGAATCTTGAATCTCCATGGATAATATTGCCGTTAATCCACAAAATCAGCTATAAAAAGTAATCTTTCAATTTGTCTAGTTGACTAGCTTGTAGGAAAATTTCTATATATGGCAATGTAGCTCATGATCATTGATTAACAGTCAATCCGATAATTCACGAAACATTGTCTCCGAAATCGGGTCTGCTATGATATAAGTTAAGTCTTTTCAATATTTGAATCTCCACGAGCTTCATTTATATATGGAAAGATCCAAACACGATCTCCCATGACGGTTATGTAGAGCATATGTCTTCCGCACTTATGATCTTCAAAGTGTAGGATTTCTTAATATGAACAATCAATAAATTAAGAACGAATTCGATTCATACATGATTGTAAAACACCAAGAATCCATATATGTACAGCGGAATTAGAACATACCTGTTTGAGCCATGGCCTCACTTGATTGAAAACGGATCAACCTGATATAATCAGTGATCTGTCGGTATGCTGGATCTTCCTCTCTATGACCTATTTCGGTTTAGCAGCTTTAATGGGATTTAGCGACTGATAGGTATAACCTACCCTTTTATAGGCTAGAGAGGGGACCTAGCAAATCCTAATCAACAGCGTGTCAACTTGGCCCCTCCCATTACGGGCTTCAGTTAAACACAATTACCTACACTTTGCTGCTCAACTAGGCCCGTTATTAATAGATGCCAAAACCCAATTCAATAAGATCATTTGAGGGTTTAACATATATTGGAATATCCATTAACCCGATTATTTAAAATAGAAAATTAATTAATTAATGTAAGCCCATTATCGGAAATTTCCAACATTCTCCCACTTGGGCTACATTAATTAATTTGTTTTATTTTTGAAAACGATTTTTATTTTGAAAACAACACTCTCGGGTTAATGACTGAAAATTTGTTTTATGTGGCCACAATTTTAAAAAAAATATTCCAATAACGGCATCTCAAAACCAATCCAATCCTATATAACCTCATTATAGGACTATGGCGATCAATGTGTTAAGAAAATACCATAACACATGACCTTCCATAATCACATATAATAAGCATTATATTTTCATGGATTATGGGCCTAGTAGTGTAGTAAGAAATAGTGCCAACATGTGATCAAAATATACACTATTTCTTATCGGTCCTCAATGCAATTTTTCAACGACATGAAACTGCATTAACGCAATTTCTAAACAACATGAAATTGCCTCAGTGCGATTTCTAAACAACATGAAATTGCACAACTATGTCACAATCCAACATGAGATCTTATAATTAGTGACATACGGTCGTCTTTAAACTAAAATTTGTTTAAAGATATCTTGTTTCATATTTCCATTTCTCGCCGACGGGAGAAAGGATAACAATAAAATCAATAATAATGATCATCAAAAGTAAATGCTTTAATAGATATTATAAAAGCATTATTAGTTTGTATATAACTATAATATCCAGAAATACAAACTATATAGCTTCCACTAACAAAATAGATCAAAAGACTTTAAAACACCCATATTCTTCACATGTTCTTTAAACAAAATGGGTCGTAAGCCTTTTGTTAGGGGATCGGCCAACATGGACTCAGTTCTAATATTCTCTATCACAATGTCTCCATTTTTTACTAAGTCCTTAACAGTGTAATATTTGATCTCCATGTGTTTGGACGCATTGCTGATCTTGTCATTCTTGGAATAAAACACAGTTGCAGTGTTGTCACAGTAGATCACCATAGGTCTAGCAATAGAGTCCACAACTCGCAATTCAGAGACCAAATTTCTGAGCCAAACAGCTTGAGTTGGCGCACCGTAACACGCCACAAACTCAGCATACATTGTAGAGTTCGTAACCAAGGTTTGCTTTGTGCTCTTCCAAGAAATAGCACCTCTAGCCATCATAAAAATATATCAAGAAGTTGATTTTCTGTCATCCGAACAGCCAGCAAAATCAGCATCTGAATATCCAATCACCTTTAGATCCTCTACTCTTCTATACACGAGCATGAAGTCTTTTGTTCGTTGCAGATATCTCATCACTTTCTTAGTTGCAACCCAATGTTCATGACTGGATTCGACAGATATCTCCCAAGAGCATTCACGGCAAAAGCAATATCGGTCCGGTGCATACTTGTGCATACATAAGACTGCTAACTGCACTAGCATATGGAATATTCTTCATTGCTTCCTTTTTAACATCATTCTTGGAGCATTATTCTATGTTCAATTTATCTCCTTTCACAATAGGAGCTTCACCAACCTTGCAGGTTTGCATATTAAATCTTTTCAGGACACGATCTATATAACTTTTCTAAGATAATCCCAGAACCTTCTTAGATCTGTCACGATGAATTTCAATGCCTAGAACAAAAGAGGCTTCCACAAGATCTTTCATATCAAACTTTGCAGACAGAAAACTTTTTGTGTCATTCAATAGATCAACATCTCTACTGGCAAGCAAAATGTCATCTACATAAAGTACTAAGAAAATATATTTACTCCCACTTACTTTCATGTAGATGCATTGATCAAACTTGTTTTCTTCAAAGCCAAATGATTTTACAACTTTGTCAAATTTCAAGTACCACTGACGTGATGCTTGTTTGAGACCATAAATAGACCTCCGAAGCTTGCACACCATATGCTCTTTTCCAGCTTCTTTAAACCCTTCAGGTTGCTGCATATATACTTCTTCATCCAGGTCTCCATTTAGAAAAGCTGTCTTGACATCCATTTGGTGAAGCTCTAAGTCGAAATGAGCCACCAATGCCATGATTATCTGAAATGAGTCTTTAGTGGGCACCGGAGAAAAAGTTTCAGTATAATCAATGCCCTCTCTCTGCGTGAACCCCTTTGCGACTAACCTCGCCTTGAATCTCTCTATGTTGCCTTTATTATCTTTCTTGGTTTTGAATACCCATTTGCAGCCAATCGGTTTATGCCCATCAGGTAAATCAACAAGTTCCCATACTTGATTATTTGACATGGAAATCATCTCGTCCTTCATCGCTCTTAACCATTCATCTGCCTGATCACTATCAAGAGCTTCTTTGAAGGTCGCTGTATCAACTATATGTCCAATGTCAAAATCAGCTTCTCCAAGATAGACATGATAATCATCTTGAAGTGCCGGTCTTCTTTGTCGTTGTGATCTCCGCACAGGCATTTCTGGAGCTAGATCATTCGTCCTGGGAATTTCATTCGCGGTCATATCTCCAAAGATATGCTTCTTGCTGCGTTTCCACTCTACAAGGCTCTCGCATGGAATCATCATTCAAGATGGGCAATGGAATGGAAACCGTTTTGTTTGGTTCTTCCCTTTCAAAAGATTGAGAAGAATTCTCTTCAGCAACATCTAACTCCAGGAATTTAGCAGTTTGAGACTCAACGATTCTAGTGCCCCGAGTAGGACAATAGAACCGATACCCTTTAGAATGGTTATGGTATCCAATAAAGTAACATCTAGTAGTCCTGGGTTCAGTCTTTTTCTAAGAAGGATCATAAATTTTCACCTCCGCAGGACACCCCCAAACTCGAAAGTGATTCAAGCTTGGTTTCCTCCCTGTCCATAATTCAAAAGGTGTTTTCAGCACTGATTTACTAGGTACACGATTCAATATATATACTGCAGTTTTAATCGCATCACCCCATAAGTATTTAGGCAAATTAGAACTGCCCATCATACTTCGTTTCATCTCCATAAGTGTGCGATTGCGTCGTTCAGCTACACCATTCTGTTCGGGACTTCCAGGCATTGCATATTGAGCAACAATACCACAGTCTTGCAAGTATTTAGCAAACGGTCCCATTTGTTGTCCAGTCTCAGTATATCGCCCATAATACTCACCACCGCGATCAGATCTGACAATTTTGATAATTTTTCCCAATTGTTTCTCAACTTCAGTGCAAAACACTTTGAATATGTCAAGAGCTTCAGCCTTCTCCTTAATCAGATAAACGTAACAATAACGTGAGAAATCATCAATGAAAGTGATGAAGTACTTATTTCCACACAAGGTGGTTGAGTATGGCCCGCTAATATCTGTATGAATTATCTCCAATAGGTTTTGACTGCGAGTAGCACATTTCTTCTTAATTTTAGTCAATTTTCCCCTCACACAATCAATACAAGTCTCAGTATCATCCGAGTCAAGAGGAGAAAGAATATCAGCCTTGATGAGTCGTTTGACCCTTTTTTTGGAGATATGCCCTAATCGCTTATGCCATAGCGATGGAGATTTCTCTTTAATCAACGATCTCTTAGCAACATTGTTCTCGACATTAAAGGAACAATATGGTCTATCGGGAGATAAGGACAATCGATATAATCCATCACATAGAGCACAATTCCCAATAATTCTGGAATCATAACTTAAATCCACTCTTTTATTTGCAAAATAAAGACAATATCCAGCTTTGTCAAGCAAAGAAAGAAATATCAAGTTTCTCCTAAAACCAGGAACATAAAAGACATTGTTCAAAATGAGCTGAAATCCAGAATCTAAATTCAAAATAACTGTGCCTATGCGCTCCACATCAACTCCGACATCGTTTCCAACTTTAAGCTTTAACTCCCTCAGACTTGGATTCCTTAGATTTGTTAGACCCTGTAAGGTAGTAGTCACATGAACAGTAGCACCAGAATCAAGCCACCAAGAATCTAGAGGAACATCAACTAGATTTGATTCAAAACAAACCAACAACTCACCTTGGTGACTGTCTTTTCTTCCTTTTAGCCAAGCTTTGAACTTATAGCAATTAGCTCTCCTGTGACCTTGCTTCTTGCAGTGAAAACACTTGAAATTCTTATCTCCATTTCTCCCATTGTTCACATTTTTCTTGAAGTCTTAGCTTTTCTTTGGACCATGAGCATTTGATCCTATAGGCTTAGGCCCATTTTCCCTAGAGGAACTCGACTTGGCATTAGCAATTAAGTGGGCCGACTCATACTTCTCCTTCTTCAACTTTTCCTCCTCAGTCACACACTTTGTAATCAAGGCATTAACGCTTCAAGTCTCATTCTGAGCGTTATAAGCAGTCTTAATTTGGCTGAATTTAGCTGGTAGAACATTTAAGACTTGATGCACAATATAATCTTCAGAAAGAACAATTTTATGGGCTTTGAGTTTGGACTGAATGTGGATCATCTTCAGTATAAATTCCCTAACACCCATAGCAGCATCATATCTCATAGTTGTTAACTCATTCAGCAAGTTTCCAGCTTCAGCCTTGTCCGAGACTCTATATCGTTCTCCCACTACTGTAAGGAATTGTCTTGCATTCGTATTTTCCAGTAAACCACTAATGAGATGCTCATCAATGGACCTCTTCATGGCAATGAGGTTCAGTCGGTTGGATTTTTCCCATCTAGCATAATGGGCCTTTTGATCTGCATTACTTTGATCATTGGGCTTGGGAGGTTCATTCTCACGTAAAGCTAAGTCCATATCCACAATTCCCAAAGCAAACTCTATATCTTGCTTCCACCTCTTGTAGTTTGATCCAGTTAACATCTCAACCGTGGCATTGTTGTTGTTCACAGCAAAAGTAACTGTTTGTCACATATAATGCAATATGATTAATTATGGGCAATAAGCTATTCCACAAAATAATTAGTACATTATAAACTCCCCTTTGGGCAGAGCGTATAATACACCATTATTTTTCACAGCATGAAGTTTGTAAAACAACAACAAGGAGAATTACATATAATTGTCAAGGATCCATCCCCTTTGGGCAGACAAATCCTTTAAATTATACATCTCCATAATATCAATATATAGAGGCGATAAGGAGAATTATATATAATTATCAAGGGCTTATTCGCTTTGTGCAAACAAGACCTCTAAATTATATATCTCCATTATCTCAACATAGAGGGGAATTACACATAACTCTAAAATTTATCCCCTTTAGGAAGATAAAACTTTTGAGTCATACATCCCCATCAATTATCTCTATTATATTAATATAGAGGGGAATTACATATAATTTTCAAAAAGTTTATCCCCTTTGGGCGGATAAATATTTTTCAATTATACATCCCCATCTTTTATTGGGAATTTATCTTCATGCAATTTTCAAATTAATATACACAATAACCCCCTTTGGGCGGGTAATTGTATATACTAATTTACATTAATAGGAACTCTAAATTTTTTTATAATGTTCCATTTAATTAATGCCCAAAATTTATCAATATGAAGCACATAACAACATGTGCTTCCCAAAATCATATTACATTTATTAAACAACAATTTTGGCCACTCCTTTTTTTTTAATCATTTTTATTATTAATATTTTATTTATTAATAACAGCAAAAAAAAAAATAATTTGGCCCGGCGGGCTCGGGCCGATAATTCTGGTCACCGGCTCGCGGGGCTTCTACCAAAAGCCCGGATTCTAGGCTTCCGCCGGACTCCGAAGCGGGCTTGTGCCCGATCAAAAGAAAAGCCCGCCGCTTAGCTTCTTTGGAGACCCGACCCGCATGGGCTTCTCCGGCCCGCCCGGGCCTACGCCTAGGAACACTAGAGGCCCAGATTCTGGGCTTGCGCAGCCTAGAATCTCTAGAGGCCCAGATTCTGGGCCAAGCCAGCCCAGTTCGCACATGGCCCTGCTGGAGGTCTTCTTCAACCTCTAGCCGAAGCCCCGAGGTCTGCAAACCGGGTCATACGACCCGGTTTCGACCCGAAGCACAATAATACTTGTTTTATACCTAATTTTTGTGATATTTTTCATGGGCTTTGATTCTAACACCATTATAAATTGATTAGAGTGATTTAAACGAAAATTAATCGAACAAATCATCAATATTGAAGCTTCAAAATTTTCGGATCTTATACCCATGGCCGAAATTCAATCTTCTCAAGTTTAAGGCCAAAAAAAAAGCACACTTTCATGCAACCAAAAAATTCTAAAACATATATATAATAATATCCATGCATCAATTTATAATATACTTCATTCAATTGCAAGTAATTTAAAAAATTTCGGAACTTTTCAAGGTACAAACCCTAGAATTTCAAATTCGAAATTCTCTCTCAATTCTCAACGAAAATCTATAAATTATATAAAGTTGGAAAGATCTCGACATGTAGAATAAAAACCCTAAGGTTTCAGAGTCAATCGATGAAAGAATCCGCATGAGAAAATAACCACAACATTAGGTTAAAGAGAGGAAATTTCGAATTTGTTCATAAAAAAATAATTTTGGGTTATACAATTATATATAACAGGCTCTGATACCACATGTAGGATTTCTTAATATGAACAATCAATAAATTAAGAACGAATTCCATTCATACATGATTGTAAAACACCAAGAATCCATATATGTACAGCGGAATTAGAACATACCGTTTGAGCCATGGCCTCACTTGATTGAAAATGGATCAATCGATATAATCGTGATCCGTACGTATGCCGATCTTCCTCTCTATGACCTATTTCGGTTTAGCAGCTTTAATGGGATTTAGCGGCGATAGGTATAACCTACCCTTTTATAGGCTAGAGGGGACCTAGCAAACCCTAATCAACAGCGTGTCAACCGGGCCTCCCATTACGGGCTTCGGTTAAACACAATTGCCTACACTTTGCTGCTCAACTAGGCCCGTTATTAATAGATGCCAAAACCCAATTCAATAAGATCACTTGAGGGTTTAACATATATTGGAATATCCATTAACCCGATTATTTAAAATAGAAAATTAATTAATTAATGTAAGCCAATTATCGGAAATTTCCAACACAAAGTACACGGAAGTGTATCAAAGTCATGCTGCCTCTTCGTATGTTCGTTTTCTTTTCTAATAATTAGTAGATGGATGTACCATTCAAAACATAACTGTTTCCATTTGATATCTTCACAGGTTCAAAATCAGCTGATAGCGTAAACTAGTAGAAGATCATTAACCTGTGACACTCCTACATTCACTCAAATAATCCATTAGATACTTTGATAAGCTTTTGTGATCGTGAAATTTATCTTAGGGTTTCTAGCATTGTTTTTCAAATTATCCAACATATGTCTCTAAATGAGATGCAAACGTAATTTTGAATGCATGAAAGGTGTAGAGTGAGTTCTTTCAAGAGTCGAGCAAACTATATATCCCAACAGACGTATTGTACAAGCTCTTGAAACACATGTATGCTTGCTGGTGACACGATCTATTACTCAAACAAGTGACTTTAAGGAAAAAAAAAAAAGGATGTTGAAGAATCTATATGCATCCGTGTTGAAGGGAAACAGACCAGGGAAGAAATGTCAGATGGATTCAGACGGGGGGAGAGAATACATGTAGAAAAACGGATAGAACCATATGCAATTATTTTATAATGTTAATATCACAAAAAATCCCAAACCGGTATACTTATAATAAATTTACCTCAAACTAATTTGTTACGCCTTTGACAAATTTACCCCAAATTGGTACATTCGTGGCAAATTTATCCTCTGTTAATTTCCGTTAAATTTTATTGTCAAATTGCTGAGTTAGATGAAATGTAATAGTTGACCGGTACATCAGTTTGGGATTTTATTCTCCGTTATCACAGTTGTACTAGTTTTGTGGTTTTTTTATTTGATGAAAGTACATTTGTCACAAATGTATGAGTTTGAGATTTTTTGCAGTCAAAAAATAAATTTTAAGATAAATTTATTACAAGTGTACCAGTTTGAGATTTTTTGTAGTCATTTGAGATAAATTTGTCACAAGAGTACTAGTTTAAAGTTTTCATGGTTAAAACATTAGTTTGGGATAAATTTGTCACGTGTATACCAATTTGGGGTTTCTTGTTGTATTAAGCATATTTCATAAATGCAAGCTAAGTTAGGCTGTGGAAAGTAGTTTGGGTATTAAATCACAACCTTAAATGCTGAATCTACTCATATCCCATTCAGATGTTAAGAATTATTCTACAAATACCTGATCAAATTATAAATTATGCCTTAAGCTCTTATCAAAATTTAGTTTGCATGATGATATATGTCTCTTATTTAAAATCTCATATAGCTAAATAATTTGAGTAGAAGCTAGAGACACGTTAAATTCCAATGCATTGCTCATGTTGCATCTATTTGTTTTTGCAAATGTATTCCATTAACATTGTTATCACTTCGTTATTGCTTTTTGATTTTGACAAAAAGGGGGAGAGGTAGAATTATCATACACATTTGTGTTCCTTGATATATATTTGTGGATGCCGGTGATGAGTGATTCTACAAAACATTGACTATAATGCCTATCTTTTTGTTCGCGTAAGCATGTAGAATATATTGTTTCTACAGAATGTATGTAACACCTTACAATTCTTTCGGCAGAGGTTTTATGTTGTAGAAGATAAAGTTGCTATTTTTACAAGAAAAATGTTGAATCGATTGCTCTGATATCTTCTGCTAGCAATGTTATCTCCTATAGTATTAATTGCATATACTTCATTTTGGAGATTATGATTTGCAATATATGCCTTGTTTCAACTTATATTACGTGGGCATATTAGCAAATTCCTTTTACTTTTCGCACACTTAGTTCTTCCAATCTCATGCGTGTGAACACATAAGCATAAGAAAGGTCATGGATTGTTTTATCATCATAAAAAAATGGGAGATTATTAGGAAAAATCCCTATGGTGTTTTGAGGATGACAAACATTTTAAGTATACTAACATGTGTAATTGAGTATGTAGAATTAGACACCCCAAAAAAAATATGTAGAAGATATTGCCTCTATAGGCACATTTTTATATGTAGATAGTGTTAGCAATAGGATCATCTAAAGGTTAGGAGTGCTCTACCTCAATCAAGGGCAAACAAGGCATTGACCGCAAAAGTGTATATAAGCTAGATTGACTTGATAAAAAGTGAACAAGCAGAGAATGATAAGTTTGGTAAAGTTGGGATGACCCTGATAGAAGGTGAATAAGCATAGAACAAGAAGTTCAGTAAAGCTTTGATGGACCAAGTAGAAGGTGAACAAGTTTGATAGAATAAAGAGTTCATGGTGATTTGAATGGACCTAAATAGAAGATGAACAGCCAAGTATAACAAGGCGCTAGTACGCTAGGAAGGACTAGAAAGTATAAGGGGAATAATTAGATTTAGTGTGAAAATGTGAATAGACTAGAATGATCGTGGGCAAAAATAGCTCCTTCTATCAGACGAGATGCAAGATGTGTGACACGCTTCTACCACATTGATGAGAGGACTCAAACCTCTTTTCAATTTAATTTGAATGCAAATTGGTGCCTAATGGCTAACAAGCTTTTGAAATCACAGAAAATGGACTTGAGAATTACAAAGCAGTAGTACCATATTTGGGCAAGCAATAAAGATGACTAACTCAATGTAGAAGTGAAACTAACTGTTTTGGGATACTGATTTTACAACCACAATAGAAAGACGTACTACTACTAACAACAAAACCAATGGCTAATTGAGGGATTGAGTATCAAACGATCATCTAAGCTCTGATGGCTATAAATTCGATTTAAGGGAACTAGTAGGGTTAGGAGAAAATAAACAAATTTGGTCTAATACTTCAAGTAATCATCTTAGCTATGTTCTTATTGGTAGAAGTGCTGTTTTTTTATTGCATTCTATGTGAGAGTTGCTTCTATCTATAATCTGGGAAGAGATTGTAGCGTAGAATTGTTAAAGGTGTTTGTATATTCATAATATCGTTTATTAGCCTCAAGTAGAACCAGCACATCTTACTAACTATAACACCTCTTGAGATTATAAATGGATTTCAGTTTTATTTGCGATTGTTAATATGAGAAAGTGAATGTAGGCTTGATATAAGCTAAAGTATTATACATTTGCATGCAATATCTTCTGTCTCTTCATTCATCTCATAATTGCTTGACATAAGTATTTGCATCTGCTATAATTAACTACTCCCACATCTATTAAAGTTCAACTTCCAACATTCGAGAAAACAACCTGTTTTTCACTTAATTATTATGAACAGACATAAAATTGAAACATTGAATTACACTAAAAGTAACAAAACATCATAACTAAAAAAATACGGTACTATCAATATTCCAGTCACATTTATTAAAATGTAACTCATTTAGAATTATACTGCCTATTTCTTATTTTTAGATATACTTGATGTGAATAGTAACAATATTCGAAACATTAGATTGAATATTTTAAAATGTAAATGATAGCATATTTGCTTTTGAGGATAATTTGTCGTACTCTTACTATTAGGTGAAAATTTAGCTCAAACTTTTTTTTCTTGAAAAATAATATCTAAGACGAGGGATTAGGAAGAAAAAAATCATTGTTAAGAGAGCGATTACTTCCGCAAAATGGTGAGCTCAGGAGGTAGGTGTTGTAACATTAAAAAAATATGTTAGTGGAATTTACTAGTTAATATTTTCAAAAGTACAGGCAAAAACAAATAAATAATTTGGACTTTTTTTTTCGAAAAATAATTTGAAATTGACATGGGTGTTTGTGGCGTGCCAACACTTCATTGACTTCACCAGACAGGGCTGTCAAGTTCAGGCCATAGACAAGGATATACGGACCTGATGTAGCTCAACATGGTAAAAATACATCAACTCTTTTTAAAATAAATGAATAATTCCTCATCTTTTCTTTTTCTTTTTCTTTTTCTTTTTTTCCTTTAAAATAAATAAATAATTCGAAATTGAGATGGGTGTTTATGGCATGCCACCTCCGTTTCGACTTCACCAGCAAGGGCTGTTAAGTCCAGCAGGTCATCGACAAGGGTCGTCCGTTGCTCGTGAGAGTCTCGGCCTCTCCGCACTCTTCGAGCACATCTCCGTGGTGGAGCTCAATCCCAAATCTGCAGTCGAGCTTGACATCACGGCAGAGCTCGGAGCTCAAGCCCGGATTTGGGGTCGAGCTTGACGAGCTGCAGATCTGGTCGTGCTGAAACCCTGCGTTGCAGATCCCTCACGAAGAACCGGCTTTGAGCAATCGCCCTTCACATCCGGTCTTGGACGAAAGATAATGACCATATACAGTTTTGTCCAATAACTTTGTAGTCTCATAAGCTGATTTAGGCTACCTATCTCTCCTTCTCTCCCTCTCCATCACTACCATGAGCAATCCTACAACTTGATGTGATTCAAAAGGACGTGAAATTGGATGTTTCCAGAAGCCAATAAAGGTCGAGTCCTGACAGAACTTTGGTATACGTAGGTGTGGCCTTTGATTCTGAGTAAGGAAGAAGATGAATTGTATAAAGAGAGAGGCCGCGCCAGGATTGCCGGATGCTGGTAAGGGCCTAGCGGCACTCGCCGGTGCCTGGTTGATGGCGGTGCTGTCCCTCACCGTGGGCCCGCAGGAATCGGTGCCCTCACTGGCTAAGTCGAACAGTAGTTGCGTCCCCTAAACACCCCGACCATCTGCAATTCTTTTAGCTCTGTTCCTCTCGTTTTAATCTTTTTGTGATGTGGCGTCAGTGTGGTGCCACATTAGCGCCACTTGCTCTAAGAAAAAATTAACAATGCAACATCACATCCATGTAGGATTTTAAAGGAAATTTTAAACGGAGCTATATGAATCATATATGTATAAGGTTAAATGTGTTATAGTGAGTATAATTTGAGATTTTTTATGATATTTCTCTATTTGAAAGCACTTATTTGCATAACTGCGTAAATATTTTTAAGGATATTTGATTATGTAATTGATCTCAATAGCTTATTAGCTTGGCTTTTTTATCTTTTAGAGCTCAGTTGGATTAACACAGCGAATTTGCATTACTGCAGTAGTAGTAATGGGTTGCTCTTTGCAAATATCATCCTATTTTTGGCTCCCATAAACAAAACTAGTGACGACGGGAGGCATTTATAAGGGTACTCTTAATGTCCATTTCGGTACCTTCAATGTATTCTACAGATAGAGAGATACCTAGAATTGAATATAACTCGAGTCTCCCTACAAAACCTTTGTTTTGCAATTTTGAAGGATCCACTATAGGAGAACTGGGAATAAGTTCATTATTCTTTCTTTCAAGTTAGAAATTTCTTGCGATCTCATCACCCAACTTAATCGGCTGAAGCATAAATCACAGTATATATGGTGTGCTTATGAAGGATCAATATACCATTACATAACTTCAGATAACAAGCTCAAGATTATATAAGATAAACAAGCTCTAAAGACAGCAGCGGATAAAGTAAATTGAAAATGGAAAAAAATTAAAGCACTAACAGATATAAATAGAAAAAGAACAAAAGAAAAGCCGCTTGCACACCCTTTTAGATGTAGATGGAAACTTCAATTACTATGCTTATATAGACAGACAGATACATGTAGATGGACATAGGTAGATTTTTGGAAATTCAGGGACAAAAATGAAAGACTGAAGTTACTTTGGTCCTCAACAGATGTTAGAGATGTTCCTACATCTTTCAAATGACGCTCCTAAGTACATCCCACAGGCATTCTTTGCTTGTGACCTAGCCACTAACGCAACTTAGTAAATTATGAATTGTAAATTGACAACGAGGCCTAATGCAGTCAATATACATTTGTTAGGATAGTGAAGATATCGCAAAGCCGGTCAACGACCCTCTTCAATGATCGAAGTTAATAACGGTTCCCCAGAACTAACTGATGGTGTAGGAACACGGTAGACAAGAACAGGCATCTTCATCGGGAGATTAGGGACATCGGCCTCGAATTTCAAAACTTGAATCGCTTGCTGTATTGACGGCCTCAGGGTCCAATCTGGATGGGCACACCATAACCCCACCATCATTAAGCACTCGACTTGCTTCTCCTCCAAATCTGAGCCCATCCTTTCATCAATAGCCTCTAGAAGCTTCTTGTCTCCAAAAAGATGCCAGACCCACTCTACCAAACTCATCTCCGACTCTGGATTTTTTAGATCCCTAGCTCTCCTTCCTGTCTAGTATAAACACCTAGAGGGGGTGAATAGGTGTATAGAGATTAACCACGCAAATATATACAACTTTTGCAATCAACGAATTTAAATCAAGTAGAGAGAGTGAGAGAAGATTGCAAACACTTTTTATAGTGGTTCGGCTTTTAGACAAGCCTACGTCCACTCTCGGGCGACCAGCCAATCGGCTGTATTTCACTATATGATCAACGGTGATTACACGGTCTCGAGTGTTTGTACTCGGTGATGATCTGTCTCACTAAGTCACTCTCTTTTGGTAATACACTTGAGATCACTCAAATGCGCACTATGAACAACAATTGAAGAACGAAAACAGCTTTGGAATAATGTTCATCTATCCTACCCCTAAGTCTCAACCTATCCTTAAATACTCTCCAAGCCACACTCGACCGTTGGCTCTTTCCTTGAGAGTTTTCGTCTTCCCTTTCTTGGACAGACTTTATAAGGTAAGTATTTTTGACCGTTGAGGGTAGATCAGATCCCCTTAGATTCTGTTCGCCCATACAATCAGAATATGGGCTTCCATAAGTGCTCTATTCTTCTTTGGAAGTTGCCCACTAATTGATCCTGTCAATCGATTAGTATAACATAATCAACATAAATAAGGTAAGTGAAATACTTGTACCGTTGGTGATCTTATCGTATAAGTTCATCTTAAGTCGACGGTCTTAAGTCTGAGTGCCTAGATTTTCGATGCAGTTCGTTCGGACTTAAAATCTCGATGCAAACTTCGACTTAAATCTCGGTCGGTACGGTCGGACTTAAATCTCGATGCAGTACGGTCGGACTTAAATCTCGATCTGGATGAGTCTTTCCGTGCAGTGCGGTCGGACTCTAAGACATCTCTTGCTTTGTCTTACGCTACAAGCGAGACTTTAAAGCCTATGTCTTTACGAGTTCTTTTCCTTCAAGAGATTGAAATAAATATCATTCATAGAATGTTTTGTAAGCATCAAAACTAGGAGTTTTCTCAACAATCTCCCCCTTTTTGATGGTGACAAAACATTTCATACATATGGCTTAATGTCCTGCAAAATATGGTTAAATAGAGCACTGCTTCCAACTATTCTCGCTCAACTCATAAGAATAGCTCATATCAACCCCGTATAGACAATCCGGACAACATATCTTCATATCACAGCTCAACATGATTCGGTTTAATCGGCATATAAGAAAATATCGGTATAGACAATCGAGAACTTTCATGCATTAATAAAGCCAACTATGTCATGCAAAAGATGCAAAAGCTCGAAATGTTAGAATTAACCGAGAATTAACCATATCTCGAGAGATAGCCATATCTACTCTCCCCTTTTTGTCAACCTCAAAAAGAGTTAGTCGGTTAAAAACAAACCGGTTTCTAAAGCGAAAGATGTTTTTAAGAAGTTTTCTTGTTTGGGGTTCGAACAAGGGTGAAATCCTCCATATCGATGCGAGACTTCTCAATCCTGTCAATGCATTGATTAAGCGTCTTCTCGAGAGTCTCCGGTTTTTATTGAAGGAGGTTTCCATTGCTACTTGCTGATTTCGATCTCGTTAGCGGTGCTATGACTTTTTGATAATCGGCATTCCCGGATGAAGGCTGCGATTACTTGAATGTTAATATTATCGGTAGGATGCTCCCCCGATTTGATGCTTCATTCGACCTTGTTCCCTTTCTTTTTCCCTATCCCGATCTCCTTCTTCCTCTTCTTCGCTTCTTCCTCGATTCTTTCTTCTTCTTCGGATCTTCTTACGGATCTTCCTCGATTGATTCATCATTCTTCTCATGTTAAATGTCTGAGAATGTTTTCTACGCATGTGTTTTACGCTTTCGGTTCGGACATTCTCTGAGAAGTTTGACGCATATTTGCAGTGCGGAGATACTTTCTTCTTCATCTTCTTCATCTACCAGTAGGAGTTGTCTTCTCCTTTTAGAACTTGGCTCAGCAGCAGCTGATTCTTTACCTTTTCGTTTTGCTGTCTCTGCTCTAGCCAATTCCTTTTCTTTTCTTCTCCAAGTCTCTGCAACATCTTTCAGTCTCATCTTATTGATCATTTTCATGTCAATGGCCATTGTGGGAAGAGTTTTAGTGCTGAATCTCCTCGGTATGTCTATCTTTAGGTGTTCAAAGATCCTTGTCACTAAAGCTCCATAGGGTAGCTGTCCTTTGTCCTTTGACACTTTGTCCGATACATATGCAATATTATTGTGTGAGGCGGTGAGAACGATACTCCCTTTCAATAGCCCACATCGGTTTGGCCTCAAATTTAGATACATCGAGTCTTTGATGAGGCTTTTGGACGAATGCGGTGATAATGATCTTATGCAAAATAGTTCTTGCGAAGTTAGAAGAGGATAAGTTATAGTGGCCCTTACGGACTTTGTAAGAAACTTACACACTTTTTTCATAGGAGACGTCTATTGGCACGAATGCTCCTCTTTCAACTTTTATAATGTCGGCCCGGAGTGTACGAACTAACATCATAGAACCTGTCATTCATTCACTTTGAATTGCATTATGTTTGGAGATAGAAATGTCAAGTTCGAGTAAAAATATGCTGTTAATTCGGGATAAACGACGCGAGAATCGGTGCAAAATTGGTCCATATGCAATTTTTCAAAGCATTCTCGCAGATTTACTTCAAAGATCCAAATAATCAAAATCCACAATTACGTGGTTCATGATTCCTCGATCCATCGATCTGTTGAAGAAAGTCTTATGCTCTCTCGGATCGAAATAATTTCCCGGTTGTGTTTCGGGCTACGGCGGCTATTCCCATTCTCACTTCAAATTTCTGTATATGTTCTCATCATCTTCCTTCACATTATCTCTGCTTCTCCCTTTATCACTTACTCGTTAAATACGAGTAGATGGTGATTTTGTGGTCTCTTTGCTTGAATGAGACGGAGTTCATTCGCATACCCTTTTCTCTCAAAAAGAACAATTTGACATCATCCCTAACATTTCTTTGGACCATTTTTTCGTATGTCCTCAGTACTACATGAGGATTTTCAGTGGGTATCGGTAGAGTTAAACCAGGCGTACCTCTTCGTGAGACATTCCTTTCTTCAGATTGTGGGCGGAGAGTTTTTGGAGATTCCTCGGGTCATTTTGAGAAGAAACTCTTGGAGATTGTCCTTGAGTATCTTCGGAAGTACGTGTGAGGTCGAAATGTGTCTGCCCTCTGTCAACTCTTCTTCCTCCTCTCCCAGCAATCCTGTTTGATCTTCTTCTTGGAGATGGAGATCTTGATCTAGATACGGAGGATCTCGAAGCCATGTTCGAAGAATGTTGGTTTTGGAGAAGATTGATTTAGAAAGCGTTTTTCTGTGTTAGGGTTTGTAGACAAAACGTTCTGAAGAGTTGTGAGAAAAAGACCCGACTTTTAGACGTTTTTATACCCTTCGTTGAGAGAACAAATGAACAGTCGCAACCCAAACAAATTAACATGGCAGTTATTCTATATTTGACAAGAATATTCAATCATCATAGACATGTGCCAAAAATATGCAAATCAATCATGCAGATCAAAAACTTACTAAAGATTTACCAGATTTAAATAAGGAAATAACATACCATCCTAAAATACCACTATTTCCTTCTTCAATCTTCTTCGAAGATTAGTCTATCCAGACGATTTCTTCCATCAGACTTTGTCATGTTCTCATAGAATTTATAAAAACGGGTTAATAATATTTAATCTCCCACATATTGAATCGAATGTACCTTTGTCCAGCGGCTTTGTGAAGATATCTGCTAATTGATTCTTGGAATCAATGAATTCCACATATACATCTCCATTTTGCACATGGTCTCTAATAAAATGATGTTTGATCTCAATGTGCTTCGCCACGGTGTAGAATCGGATTCTTGGTGAGATTTATAGCGCTCGTATTATCACATCTTATTTACGTACGGGATTCTTCCTTTCCATAGTCTCTTAGTTCTTTGTCTCATCCACGAGAATTTGTGAACAGCAACTTCCAAGTGCAATATATTCTCCTGGCTTTGAAAGAGCCACGAGTATTTCTGCTTTTTGGAAAACCATGAAACCAGCATTTTCCCTATAAGTTGGCATGTTCTGAAGTACTCTTTCGTCTACTTTGCAACCTGCTAAGTCGCATCGAGTAGCCAAGAAGAGTAAAATCTGTTTCTTTTGGATACCATAAACCCAAGTGTGGATAAGTGGCTATATACTTGATTATACGTTTAACGACGAAAAGATGTGATTCTCTAGGATCTACTTGAAATCTAGCACAAAGACAAACACTATATAGAATATCTGGTCTAGATGCAGTAAGATAGAGAAGAGAACCAATCATGCTTCTATAATTCTTCTGATCAACCTTCTTTCCCGTTTCATCTTGATCTAGTTTGATGGAGGTTGCCATTGGAGTCTCGGTCCTCTTGCGGTTCTCCATTCCAAACTTTTTAATCAAGTCTTTGGCATACTTTTCTTGATTAATAAAAGTTCCGCGTTTTGTTTGATTGACCTGAAGTCCTAGAAAGAATGTCAGTTCTCCCATCATGCTCATTTCAAATTCTTCCTGCATAGACTTTGAGAAGTTCTTGCACAAGTGCTCATTAGATGAACCAAAGATAATATCATCTACATAAATTTGTACCAATAGTATATCTTTACCTTCCTTCTTAATGAACAAGGTTGTATCTACCATACCTTTCTTGAATTTATTGTCTAGTAGAAACTTGCTCAATCGTTCATACCAAGCTCGAGGTGCCATTTCGGACCATAAAGTGCCTTCTTTAATCTGTATACATGGTCGGCTTTCTTGGTTCTTCGAAACCGGGAGGCTGCTCTACAAAGACTTCTTCTTTGATAAACCCATTTAGAAAAGCACTTTTCACGTCCATTTGATATAACTTGAAATTTTGATAGCACGCATAGGCAAGTAGTAGTCGATTGCTTCTAGTCTTGCAATTGGAGCATAGGTTTCATCATAGTCTATTCCTTCGATTGAGAATAACCTTTTGCCACGAGCCTTGCCTTGTTTTACGGTGACTTTTCCAAGTTCATTGACTTTGTTTTTGAAGACCCATTTAGTACCAATGATAGTTCTTCCTTTGGGTTTGGGCACCAATTCCCATACATCATTTCTCTTGAACTGTTGAAGCTCTTCTTGCATTGCCTCTATCCAGCTTTCATTTTCGAGCTTCATTAATTCCTTTTGGTTCAATTTCAAAATCAATGCAATGTTACCTGTGTCCTTTTTGTTTCTCGATCTGGTTTGAATCCCTTCGTTGATGTTTCCAATCACCGGTTCCTTTGGATGACTAGACTTATGCTTCCAGTTTCGATTTGGAACTTCATTAGAAACTTCTGCTGATGCAGGGATGTCAGATTGACTTGCTTGTTCTTCATGAGCAGCTCCTTTGACTATTTCCTGGGAAGATTCTGCTTCTTTGATGAGACCAGATCTTTCAGGAGCAGCATTTGATTCTGATTCTTCATTTCTTTGTCTTTTACGTTTGAAACTCCTCTCTCTCGAAACTTTACGTTCATGGATTCTTCCACTTTGTCGAGTGTTCTTGTTGAACACTCTATATGCTTTACTAGAGTTTGAATAGCCCGAGAAAAATACCTTCATCGACCTTTCTTCAAACTTACTAGGTTGATGATTAATATTTTTAAGGATATAACATGGACAACCAAAGATACGAAAGTAGGAAACAATAGGTTTTCTTTCCTTAAAAATCTCATAGGGGTTTTCTCAAGAATTGGTCTAAGAAATACTCGGTTAATAATATGACAAGAAGTAAAAGCTGCTTACGCCCAAAACCGAGTTGCCACCTTGCTTTCTATAAGCAATGTTCTAGCCATTTCTGCAAGGATCTGTTTTTTCTTTCCACCACTCCATTTTGTTATGGAGTGTAGGGAGATGAAAAAGTATGCTGTATACCATATTTGTCACAAAAAATTGCAAAGTCTTGATTCTCAAATTCTCCCCCATGATCTGTTTTGATACTTGAAATGGAGTATCCTTTTTCATTTTGGACCCTCTTTGCAAATGTTGAGAAATATGAAAAGGTATCTCCTTTATTTGCTAAAAAATATACCCATGTAAATCGAGAGTAATCATCTACTATCACAAGACAGATTCTTCTTACCTCAATGCTTTGGGTTACGGTTGGTCCAAATAAGTCCATGTGAAGAAGGCGTAACACACGATTAGTAGAAATCTGTTTTATAGATTTGAATGAGCTTCTTACCTGTTTTCCCGAGTGTACATGCGGAACAAAGCTCGTGTTCTTGTAACTTAGTGAAGGCAAGCCACGAACGAGCTTTTTGCTTTGGCAAGCTTGGAAATTTGTTTCATGCGACATGCCCAAGTTTGCGGTGCCACATATCTGCTTCATCTTGAACTGATAATAGACATTTTGCAGTGTCTTCATTTATGTCCAGAAGATAAATGTTCCCATGCCTTCGTCCAGTAAAAGTCTGTGAAGAATCATTGCTTGTTCCAGAACATAGATTCTCTTTGAAGTTTATTCAAAACCGGCATCACATAAGCGGCGATGCTCGAAAGATTGTAGTTTAATCCTTTGACTAGAGAAACGTTGTTGATGATTAAGCTACCGATCTTGACAGTTCCCAATCCTATAATGTTTCCTTTGGTGTTTCCTCCAAACGAAACTGTTCCTCCCTTGATTCTTTCGAATCCAACGAACATTTTTGAGTCTCCTGTCATATGTCTTGAACATCCACTATCCAAATACCATTTCTTCTTACTCCGAAAGCTTACCTGCAATGTTCACACATACTCATTTTTTCTTTGGTACCCAAATTTTCTTGGGTCCATTGAAGTTAGTAGTATAAGCTTTTTCTATCCATTTCTTTAGGACATTTATTCTCGAAATGTTCTATTTCTCCACAATTAGAACACTTTAGATTTGCTTGACCAACAGGTTTAACAAAATTCTTTTTAAAGTGATTCTTGTAAGCTTGTCGAGGAGGTCTCTATTTAATTCTTTCCTTAACTTTAGGAAAATCAATTAACGATTTACTTTCCTTGCAAAACCCAAGTCCTGACTTATCATAATAAGGAATTTGGATAGAAAGAATATGCTTTGCGGGTTTTTCGTCCCTACGAAAAACTTTGCATTAATATTCGAAATTTCCTTTCTAAGAAATAGATTCTCATTTTGTAAAGAGCTTTGATTTTTCTTTATTTCTAAAAGTTCCCTTTTTAGAGTCTCACCTTCATTTAAAAACGAGAATCACGACTTTCCTCCAGTTTAAAATTCCTTTTTGAGATCATTAAATCTTTCTTTTAATGAACAATTCTGATGACTCAACTTACGATTTTCCACTTTTAAACTGGAGATCTTTTTCAAGGTAGTTTTTAAATTTAAACAAAGCTCATTTATGTAATCTGAGATTTCTATTGGAATATCGGAATGATTTACCTCGATTTCTCTATCTCGAGATAAAGTCGATCCCGAGTGTCTCCGAGTGCAGTCCGAATGAGCCATAAGACGGATGTTGCCATATTCGTCTTCCTTTGTCCTCCTCAACTTCGTGTCACTCCATGTTTCGCTTTTGGGGGCCTTTTGTATTTCTCGAATTTCCCTTTGTTCTTTTTGAGCTTGGGACAATTCATTTAATATGACCCTTTTTCTTACATTCAAAACAAATGACATCTTTGGCATAATCTTCCTCGTCATCGGTTACTGCGTTGTCAGTTATGCATTTTTGTTTTTCGTTGTTGAACTTCCTGCCTTTCTTGTTTAATTTCCTCACTTTTCGATCGGCGGTGCAAGTTCTTCGTCATCCGGTTCTTCCTCGAGAATCGTAACATCGAGAATCAATGTTAGACTTAAGAGCAATGGATTTTTACCTCTGGATTCCACTTCCTCGTTCATTTGTTACTTCTTCATAGGATTGCGAGTACCAACGAGCTCATCGGCAGTCAATGGTGAAATTCGCGAGTTTCTCGATAGATGTCTTCACATTGTTCCAATCCTTTGACAGTCCTCTCGAAGTTTGTTGACCTTCATTGGACCGGGAACGGGTTGTCCTTGATATGCCAAACCGTTTACAATTTACGTAAAACGAGTGAACATATCTCCGATGGATTCTCCTGTTTCATCTTAAAAGATTCATACTTGACCAAGTAATATATTTACTTTGGTTTCCTTGACACGATCGGTTCCTTCGTATGTCACATGTAGTCTATCCCAAACTTCCTTAGTTGTATCACACGAAGATATTCGATTATATTCATTAGGTGATAAAGCACAATACAGAGAGTAGATAGCCTTAGCATCGAGAGTTTGTCTCTTCGTCATTTCTTACGGAGAGATGGTGGCTGAAGTTTCTGTTTCTTTCCCATCGTTTCTCTTTGATGTTTTTCGGTTTTGTCAGTGGGATCAATTCCCCTTTCAACCACATCCCATTCGAGTGGATCTTTCGATCTGAGAAAGGCCTTCATTTTATTCTTCCAAATATTGTAATCTTTGCCGTCGAAGTAGGGAGGACGAGTGTTGCTCTGCCCCTCAATCAAACCTGGTGCAAGAATACTAGCCATAGAGGATCTTTAACTCAGAAGTAATAAACACTTCAAGATCTCGAGCACGAGGCTCTGATACCAATTGATATTACTAGTATAAACACCTAGAGGGGGGGTGAATAGGTGTATAGAGATTAACCACGCAAATATATACAACTTTTGCAATCAACGAATTTAAATCAAGTAGAGAGAGTGAGAGAAGATTGCAAACACTTTTTATAGTGGTTCGGCTTTTAGACAAGCCTACGTCCACTCTCCGGGCGACCAGCCAATCGGCTGTATTTCACTATATGATCAACGGTGATTACACAGTCTCGAGTGTTTGTACTCGGTGATGATCTGTCTCACTAAGTCACTCTCTTTTGGTAATACACTGAGATCACTCAAATGCGCACTATGAACAACAATTGAAGAACGAAAACAGCTTTGGAATAATGTTCATCTATCCTACCCCTAAGTCTCAACCTATCCTTAAATACTCTCCAAGCCACACTCGACCGTTGGCTCTTTCCTTGAGAGTTTTCGTCTTCCCTTTCTTGGACAGACTTTATAAGGTAAGTATTTTTGACCGTTGAGGGTAGATC
Source organism: Corymbia calophylla (assembly GCA_014182845.1). Lineage (NCBI taxonomy): Eukaryota > Viridiplantae > Streptophyta > Magnoliopsida > Myrtales > Myrtaceae > Corymbia > Corymbia calophylla. The sequence goes on along the minus strand of CM024700.1, from coordinate 34,956,843 downwards.
AGATCCCCTTAGATTACGTTCGCCCATACAATCGAATCGGGCTTCCATAAGTGCTCTATTCTTCTTTGGAAGTTGCCCACTAATTGATCCTGTCAATCGATTAGTATAACGAGAATCAACATAAATAAGGTAAGTGAAATACTCTACCGTTGGTGATCTTATCGTATAAGTTCATCTTAAGTCTCGACGGTCTTAAGTCCCGAGTCCGCCTAGATTTTCGATGCAGTTCGTTCGGACTTAAAATCTCGATGCAGGACTTAAATCTCGTCGGACTTAAATCTCGATCTGGTACGGTCGGACTTAAATCTCGATCTGGATGAGTCTTTCCGTGCAGTGCGGTCGGACTCTAAGACATCTCTTGCTTTGTCTTACATTACAAGCGAGACTTTAAAGCCTATGTCTTTTCGAGTTCTTTTCCTTCAAGAGATTGAAATAAATATCATTCATAGAATGTTTTGTAAGCATCAAAACTATGGAGTTTTCTCAAGGACGATCAAACCGAGAGATGCTGAATTCAAGGCAAATCGCAGAGTGCACAAGAAAGAAAGAGAAGAGAAGGGAAAGAGGCGTTGAAATTGACGAAGACATTATTGTACCTAGAGTGACCAGAGAGAAACCTGACATTGTGCAATGGACTTTGCTATAGATAAAAATGTTGCTCAGATTAAATAGCTTGATGTCTTTATCATTTGTTAGCTGTTATGATGCTTAGGTTTCAACTACTCGGGCATATTTTATAACAGAGAAAAGGTCCGCCGAAGAAAAATCAAGAGCTTGAAAATATAAACAAAGACATGTAGCCATCTGACTTCGATCAATCGCCAGCACCATTCTGACGAGGTATATAGGAAATGCTTGACGATTGTGAATGACTCCTACAATTCACATATAAATCCAGATTTGAAAAGTGCGTGTACGATTAGATCGCAGCCAGGACCGATTCTTGTTGGGTCGTACTTGAGGCAGCTATGGGACAAAGACCGTTGGACGATTTCAACAGAAGAAATCTAATGACCTACCCACAGCAATTTTTAATAGGCATTTTCGCTTAAATTTGTTCTCACTTATAGCTGCACACCTCACAGAATCTATTTAAACTTGTAGAAGATCATTTACCTGTGACACTTCTAGATTCACTCAAATAATCCGTTAGATACTTTGATAAGCTTTTGTGATCATGAAATTTATCTTAGGGATTCTGACATTGATTTTCAAATTATCCAACATATGTCTCTAAATGAGATGCAAACGTAATTTTGAATGCATGAAAGGTGTAAAGTGAGTTCTTTCAAGAGTTGAGCAAACTATATATCCCAACAGACGTATTATACAAGCTCTAGAAAGACATGTAAGCTTGCTGGTCACACGACCTATTACTGAAACAAGTGACTTTGGGGAAAAAAAAAGGATTTTGAAGAATCTATATACATCAGCGTTGGATGGAGACAGACTGGGGGAGAAATGTCAAATAGAATCAAAGAGGGGGGAGAGAATATTGTAGAAAAAGGGGATAGCGTAGAAACATATAAACATATTTTTTAAATACAGGCTAAGTTGGGTTGTGGAGAGCAGTTTGAGCGTTAAATCATAATCTTAAACACTGAACCTACTCATATCCTATTCAGATGTTCAGAGGTATTTTACAAAAGTCCTGATCAAATTATAAATTATGCCTTAAGCTCTTATCAAAATTTAGTTTGCATGATGATATACAACTCTTATTTAAAATGTCATATAGCTAAATAATCTAAGTAGAAGCTATGTTAAATTCCAATGTATTGCTCATGTTAGTTCGATTTGTTTTTTCAGATGTATTCCATTAATATTGTCATTGCTTTTCGATTCTGACAAAAAAGGGGAGAGGTAGAATTATTAGATGTATTAGTGTTCCTTGATATATATATAGGGTTCCATCATCAATTTGAGAAAATAGTCGGCATTAACGATGTGGAACGAGAATGCCTTCCTCATCATTGTATTTAGACCATTATGAAGTTGTGAATTCATCCACTGTGCGCCGGTGTATCGACGTACATTCCTTGCTAATTTGTTTGTTGTAAATCTAAAGAGGTTAGTCATTTTTTTCCGATATTTTTTTTCTAACAATATTTGAACGAGAAGTTTCCTGGTACATGAACCGTTGCCAATTCTTCAAATATCATCCCATCACAATTCCTACTTCTTTTGAAAATCCTGCTATTATCAAGATATAATCCAAGATTGCATTTGGACGTCAGGAGAAGGATCTAGATCGGAAAGGATAAAGTAGGATATAAAATCCTCCGGATAGCAAGGGTGGACATATTTTATCCTATCAAGTGTTTAGTACACTCAAGATAAGATTTAAAAACAAGTAGAAATTCAATTAAATTAAAAATATGAAATTTAGAAAACAAACAATTGTAATGCTTAAAAAAAAAAAAAAAAAACATGTTGGCAGAAGGAATTAGGGTAAACAGTTGCCGACGGGGAAGGATTGCCGGATGATGTAATGCCTATGAACACACCAGGCAGTGGGGTTTCGCCGGAGAGCTTGCAGACTCGGCAGGATTTGACTGAAATTCACCGGCCTCGAGTTTTGCTCAGTAGTAATGCAACGTGTGATTGATGAGCACAACGACAGTGAAAGGCCAACATTGAAAACCCAAGACTTGCTTCAAAGAGCCGTAGTGAATCACTACTAGTGATCACTTTATTGGTAAAAACGAAGTTGCAAGGCGGCCATGTTGTAGCGGTGGCGTGGTAAAGTAACGAGGGGAGCAAATGAGGCTCGTCGTTGACAGGAGTGTACGCAGCAGGACGTTCCGGCACAGACTTGTGTCGATGGCATAGCAACGAACGAACCATCAATAACGATCAAGATGAAGCCGCCGCAGGGAACAATGAATAGGGGCGCTTAACTTTGTGAGAAGCAACTGAGGCAAAGAGAGAACTGTTTTTCTCTTTTTTCCGCAACCTCCAGTGAAAGCGTTGATCCCCAGAGAAATCGTGGACTGCAGAGGATCGCGCTACTCCGACGAACTCTTCCACCGGTGTAACTCGCTCTCTGGAGAAATTGCATTGCAATGACGGCACTGGTCATCATAGGAGAAAGCAAGTTGTTGCCGTTCCTCTTTAAAAAAATTTAATTTTTTCTTATCCAATTCGGATCTATCTGACTCCCTATCCCGGATTTCTTATCCATTATTTTATTCGGACATATCCTGGTTTATTTGGTCCAAAAGGCATTCCCAAACACCGATAAGATAATAAGTTGTCCTATCCGAACTCATATCCAGATTACCAAACGCAACCCAAGGTTACAAGCAGGAAAATCTGGTTATTTGAATGTTTAAGAAATATTGTGAAAACTTATGAACCGGTTAATTTATAATTTTTATCCATACACTGATAAGAGACGCATAGATTCTCCAGAAGAAAAGGGCCGTGGCGATCCTCTCGAACCACTTGGATTTCAAGAATGAAAATAAAGTTGAATCTATATTAGATCTTAGAAATTCCGTAATTTGCAAAGTGCAATGCCATAAGCCTTTGGTGCGAATATTGCCTTCTAATTTTCAATTTTTTCCTTTTTTGATGTGATGTTTCAAATTTAGCTTTTGTTAAGTTTTGAATTTCTAATGTAACATCCTGAAATTCGAGCCCTTTGAGGGATAAATGAACGTGAATTTCGTCGATGCATTGTTGGTTGATCTCACTTGGAACTGATCACTCTCGATATACTAACCTTGAGGGGAAAGGCTAATGAGGACAGAACTCGTGTGACTAAAGAACTTGACTTGGGAAAACGACTCGATCATGAGACTTGTGTAAGGATGATCATGTAGTTATGCATGCCGATTCTAGGGACGAATAGAAGTCGATTCGCAGACAGAACATAATGGGACGACAAGTGATTTCGTTTAATGTTATCGAGCCCATGAACGACCCTATGTCGATCATTGATAATTGTGTACTTTGAAATAAAAATCTATCCTTCGCAATTTCATGTAGTAAAGGACATCCATGTGTCAAGAAGTTTTGAACGTGATTTGACACGAGTCGATTACGTCTGAATCCTTGAAACTGCTTGTCAGTCTGAGTAATACCAAAATGACATTCGGGCGAAATTAACAAGACATGAGAATCCAGTATTGGACTTCGAATTTTCGGGAACATCCGGGACGGACTTTTGGATGATCTTCTTAGTCAGTCGACGGTGCTAGTTAAGCCGAGTAATTGGAAAAGGGATTTACGGATCGAGGAAATGAGCCTACAAGGACGTGGGCCAGGCAAGACCAATGTGGGCCTCACGCCCAAGGTGGGACAGCCGCCATGGTAGACCCGAGGCAAGCAAGTGAGCCCGTTGGACTAAACCGACTATTTACCCTTCCGAGCCTATTGTCTAACCTTGAGCCGTTTCAAGCCCAACCAATTCCCGAGCCCATTCCTATTCATTTTCTAGCCTGTTTCTTAGTCCCGCCCTTCATTTTCAGTGCAAGGGAAAATTGGGAAATGTGCAAGGTGGAAATGACCATTTTGCCCTTAGATATTTTGAAGAAATGACAAAAAAAGAGAGAGAAGATGATGTCATTTGCTCGGGGAGTTGGGCAAGCCATTTAATGACCTTGATGAGGCTTATCTTCAACCCTCATTTAACTCTCTCTCCTTCTCTTGCAGCTCACCAAAACCGCACACACTCTCTCCCTAGTTTCCCTTCATTTCTTAGGTTTTTCCTTTTGACCTTCCTCCGAAAAACTGAGTTGTTCATGCCCTTCCTGCGTGAATCATGACTCGCGCCACCCACCATTGTGTTTAGAAGACAATTTCCGTACAGGTGGTGGCGGCCGATTGCCAGTCGAAGCCGCCGGCTGGAAGTTGCTGCTTGCCGGACCGCCTACTATAGCGGCAGTTCTACCCAATTTCGCATTTTCACCTGTTTTCCTCCCTTTTCGACCTAACCACCGCCCATACCAGCCACCAGCAGTTCCCCCAAGACCCCCAGGTGCCACCGGTCGCCGGCCAATCGCTCGTCGGAGCTCTGGTTAGCTCTGTTCAGCTACTTTCCTCCTGTGCAGTGCTGTTTTTAGAGGTTTAGTGGGGAATCCGAGTTTGTTGTTGCTGTGTTGAGTTCGGGACCACTTGGATTGTCGTGGGTGAGGTCCTCAAGTGTCGGGTTTGTCGCCGCCGCCGCGATCGTGTCGCCGGCCCGCTTAACGGGTGAGTTTAGCCCATAATCCCTTATTAATGCCTAAACTTGCTTAGGGTTGGTTTAGTTAGGGTTAATATTGATTTAGGAAGTTTAATTAAGTTATATTAGCCCTAAGATATGTGGTTAGATAGATGGTTAATATTAGATTAGCCTAATTTTGCTTATTAAGCTTAATTGTGCTTGATTATGCTTAACTGTTGCTTATGTGTGTGTTTTATGTGTTTAATTAAGCATGTTTAGCTTAATTGCTTGATTAATTGTTTTAATTAATGTTTTATTTAATTTTTGAATTAAATGTTTTAATTAATTGAATTCGAAAATTACTATTTACAAACACATTTCACGATTACTATTCATGGACTGTTCATGTGGAAGCTAATTTTTGTTTTAATTTGATGTGTTCTTGATTGTTGTGATTTATTGAAGTGCCGATTGTTAATTATACTCGTGAATAATGATGAAATGCGTGATCGAATGCCGGTTGAATTGAATTTTGGAATTGTCGAGTGATACTGCATGATATATTGCGTGGGTTATTTGCAATGGCATGTCGCATGAGCATGAGCGATGTGCATTTACGACCAAGCAAAAGCAAAGACAAGAATGAATTGTTTGCTGATGTATTGCATGGTCAGATTAAAATTGATAGCCCGGTTGAGCTGGATGACCGCCAATCCTTCGGGGTTGTGCCATGACCATTGTGTCGCCTAACAGTGGTCAGATGCGAAGTCGGTATTAAGGCCGAGTCCATGCTCCTTAAGGAATGCCGTCGATGGGGGACAGCCCGTGACGTCGCCATGCCTCATGGGGGAGGATGATGCATGGTCTACGACCAGTTGACCACCAACCATAAGGTTGTGCCGTGGCCTTGATGGTCGTAATAATCGGAGCATATGTGTGGATGTGAGGCATGAGAAAGTTGTGTGCGATGCTCTGATTATTTGCATGCTCTTAATGTCATGATGATCGCATTATTTATGGCATGCACGCATGAGTTTACAGTTGTGCGGGGTGTGGCAATGGCTAGGTGAGATCGCTTGTGACGCGATTTGCATGTGATTGATGAACTGTATCATCTAATGGCTATGTCCTTGCTTGCATTGTATGAGATTTGACATGTAGGGTATGGCATACCAAGTAAGGTTGCATGTGAACCGAATATTGATTGTTGGGTGACCCGGTCTATTGTTTGCTTTCGAGTTTCTTGGTTGTTTGTTGTTAGGTTGAGTGAGGGGTGATTCTAAAGAGATACCCCGAGTTGAGTTGGCATACTAACCGGGGCTTAGGAGAAGAACTCGCTAAGATTTTATTTCACTGGTTATTGTATAACCACTTTCAGGTCCTTAAAATGGCGCACTCGTAGTGGAGAATCTTGCCCCCGCTCCACCAGTGATCGACCCGCCAGAGCCTGAGTCCAATGGGTCTGAGTGATGATGGTGCAGAACCCGAGGGTTCTTTTTGTACTCTTGGATTAGCCTAGCCTAGTTTCTTTTTAGTTTGGCTTAGAGGAGGGATCGGCCCTATTTGTCGGGCTTGTAATTCGAAAAACGATCATTCGTTAGTTAATCCAGTAAGATTGTATAAATGAGTAGTTGCTGTTGTTCTTGTTGTTCATCCCTCTATCCCTGTTTAATTGTTTGTTTTTCTGGGGATGGTTTGTCTTCTGCTTGCGCTTAACGAAAGATAAAATGAATGGTCGCCGACGGGTTCTGGGACATCGCTTTCAATTGACCATGGAAATGGGGTTGCCGCGAGCTCGAGAGTCGGGGGGTGACATCTAAAACCTTTCAAAACATAAAATTATCAACATGAGAGTCATTTGCATTATTGTTTACAATCTATTTAGAGTTTAAAATTTAAATTATCAAAATTTTGGATGGACAATCGCATGTACTTTTTTAAATAAAAATCAAATGATTACTATTCACATAACTGCATAAATGTTTTTATGGATGTCTGGCTGTGTAATTGATCTTAATAGTTTATTAGCTTGGACCTTATGCTCAATTAGAGCTCTCGCGTGATTGACAAAGTGAATCTGCACTATTGGAGTAGTAGTAATGGCCCAATAGGTTGCTCACAAGTTGTAATGGCTTGTAATCATCTCATCACACAACTTTAAAAGGCTGAAGCCTGAATCACGATATATCAAGTGTACTTATTTAAGATTAGTATATCATTAGATAACAACCTCAAGCATAATACGATTAACGAGCTGTAAAGACAGCAGCGAATAAAGTAAAATGGAAATGAAAGAAAAATTAAAGCATTGAACAGATAAAAAAAGGAAAACAAATAATGGCCGCTTGCACTCCCTTTGAGATGTAGATGGATACTTCAATTACTATTCTTATATAGACAGATACATGTAGATGGACATAGGTAGATTTTTGGAAATATGTGGACGAAAAGAAAAACTGAAATTACTTTGTTCCTCAACAGAAGTTAGAAAGGTTCCTCCATCCTTCAGATTATGCAGTCACAGGAGAGGAGTACATCCCACCGGCATTCTTTGCTTGTAATATGGCCCCACGAATGCATCATGGTAACTTGAGAAGTGTACGTCAACAACGATGCCATGTACAGTCGATTTACAAATTTGGGTAGTGAAGATATGGCAAAGCCCGGTCAACGACCATCTTCGATGATCGAAGTTAGCAACATCCCGCCGGAATTGACCGACGGTGTACGAACTTGATCGATAAGAACGGGCATCTTCATTGGAAGATTCGGGATATCAGCTTCGAATTTCAGAACCTGAATCACTTGCCGTATTGACGGCCTCAAGTTCCAATCTGGATGAGCACACCACAACCCCGCCATCATTAGGCACTCTACTTCCTTCTTCTCCAAATCTGGGCCCATCCTTTCATCAATAGCCTCTAGAAGCTTCCCGTCTCCGAAAAGATCCCAAACCCACTCTTCTAAACTCATTTCCGAATTCTGATATTTCAAATCCATTGCTTTCCTTCCTGTGGCAATTTCCAGGGCAACGACTCCGAAGCTGTAGACGTCTGATTCTTTGCTTGCTCGGCCAGTCCTTATGTACTCAGGTGCAAGGTAACCGAGAGTACCAGCCAACCCAGTAGTTTGCGGACCGAGTTCATGGTCCATCAGCCTAGCAAAACCAAAGTCACCCAATTTCGCATTGAAATTAGAGTCTAGCATGACATTGCTAGACTTGATATCCCTATGTAATACACACTGCTCCCACTCTTCGTGCAAATAGAAGATCGCCGAGGCTAAGCCGATCAAGATTTTGTATCTAGTTGACCAATTGAGAGGACCATTCCTTCCAAAGAGATGTGAGTCAAGGCTTCCATTGATCATATACTCATAGACGAGCAAGAATTCATGCCCATCATGGCACCAGCCTATGAGTTGCACGAGGTTTCGGTGCCTCAAATTGCAAATGACCTTCACCTCTGTAATGAACTCTTTTTTCCCTTGTTTGGAGCCTCTTGATATTCTCTTCACTGCGATTGCCATATCTAGGTCAAGTAAATATCCTCGGTACACAGCCCCAAATCCTCCTTCCCCAAGCTTTCTGTCATTTGAGAAGTTGTTGGTTGCCGAAACAAGGTCTCGGTAGGAAAACCTCCTCGGTCCAGCACGTCTTTTGAAGTCATCATTAATGGATGTCGAAATTTCCATCTCTGCTAACTTCTCCGTGCTCTTTCGCTTCCTCCTCCATATGATTCCAAATGCTATAGCTGCACCAGAAGCTACCATGACGCTTAGTGGAATCGTCAACCCGAGTATCAGTCCAACCCTTTTTGGATTCCCACCACCAGGTCCTAAACTCGATTTGAAATCCCACGACCCAAGTTTGTGTCGTTCCATGTTAATGCCAGTCGTAGCCGAAATTCCAATCACAACCCACTCGGGAAGGGCTGCTCTCAGATCGATCCGATACGAGAGGCTTGTGTTCTCTTGGGGGTTTCGCGTGGTATGGTATCTCCACGAGACACTTAAATTCTTCGTGGAGGCGTTATAATCGATTTGTACCTCAATAGGATCTCCGCTGTGATAAGTGATATTCCAGGGAGTGTTAGCGACTGAAACAATTGAGTTGTTGTTGATTCCAACATGCTCATAGGGGGGGTCCCATTCTGGGTTCGCAAAAGTGTCAAACTCGACATGTATAATTTGATTCTGGGATGAGAAGCCGCTCGTGATGTTGAACAAGCCTAGAAACCCAGTTGCCGAATTGACGGGGATTTGAAATCCCACAGGAGCCATGAAAAATGCGAGCCCCGCACCGTAATGGCCCTGAGGCTGACCGCTCGTATCAATGGTGAACTGGAAGTGGGTAGTGAAATCAGAGAGCTTCCCCGAACCGGAGTCCCATAACCGGACCTTCTCGTTGTATGTGACTCGGCCCACGTGACTATGATAGGTCCAACTCGTCAAGTCGACGGTTCCATTTGTGGGCGTCGCATCTCCCTCGTACAGTATATCATTCGCAGAGGGATCGAAGCGAGAGATGTTGAATTCAAGGCAAATCGCAGAGTGTACGAGAAGGAAAGAGAAGAGGAAGGACAAAGTCGTTGAAATTGATGAAGACATTATTAGACACAGAGTGACCAGAGAGACCTGAGATCGTGCAATTGACGATGCTATAGATGGAAATGTCGCTCAGATCAAATAGCTTGGTGTCTCCATCATTTGTTATTTGTCATGACGCTTAGGCTCACGCATAGTTTATAATAAAGCGAAGATCTACCGAAGAAAATCAAGAGCATGAAAATATTAACAAAGACATGTAGCTTTCTGACTTTGATCAATTGCCGGTACCGTTGTTCAGATGTAAATGGGAAATGTTTAACAATTGCAAATGACCCCTTGAACTCACATATAAATCCAGATTTGAAAACTGCATGTATGATGATCGCAGAGTGTACCCGAAGGAAACACCCCCCGCCCGGGGACCAAAGTCGTTGAAATTGTTGAAGACATTATTGTACGTAGTGACCAGAGAGACCTGAGATCGTGCAATTTGATGTTGCTATATCTGAAAATGACGCTCAGATCAAATAGCTTGACGTCTACATCTTTTCTTATTTGTCCGGGTGCTTAGGTTTCAGCAGTCCGTGCATATTTTGTAACAAAGCAAAGATCTACTGAAGAAAATCAAGAGCATGAAAATGTTAACAAAGACATGTAGCTATCTGACTTCGATTGCCGTCACCGTTGTTCCAATGTAAATAGGAAATGTTTAACAGTTGCGAATGACCCCTTGAACTCACATATAAATCCAGATTTGGGAAGTAGATTTATGATAATCGCAGAGTGTACAAGAAGGAAAGACAAGAGGGGGAGACCAAAGTAGTCGAAATTGTTGAAGACATTATTGGACACAGAGTGACGAGAGAGATCCGAGATAGTGCAATTGACGTTGCTATAGCTGAAAATGACGCTCAGATCAAACAGCTTGACGTCTCCATCTTTTCTTGTTTGTCCGGATGCTTAGGTTTCAAAAACAAGAGCATGAAAACATGGAAAAAAGACATGTAGCCTAGCCATCTGAATTCGATCAATCACCGGCATCGTTGTTCTGATGGAAACAGGAAATGTTAACAATTGGGAATGACCCCTCGAATTCATATATAAATCCAGATTTGCAAAATGCAGGCAAAAGTAGATCGCAGTGCAAGACCAATCAGCTGTGTCACAAGGAATGTTGGACGATTTCAACAGAAGAAATCTAATGACCTGCCCACAACAACTTTTAATACGCATTATCATCTTCATAATAGAGACAGGCAATAATTTATTCGGGCAGAGAATTTACCTTGAAGCTTTCTGCGTATGACATTGCTAAAGCATTTTGTAACAGCAAAGTCTTGGCATAAGTACAGCAACAGTGCAAAAACTTGGCACAAAGGGACACTTAAGTGTCAAAACTTACAAACGGTACACTTAAGTGCCAAAATCGGAGCAAAAGGGATCACTTAAGTGCCAACGGCGAGAAAATCCGGCCAAAATGCCGACGTGGCATTTTTCGGCGATATGAGGTCGAAACGGCGTCGTTTTTGTGGCTGATGTGGCGAAGTAAACCCAAAACGGCATCGTTTTGGGTGCTGATGTGGCCACAGCACCCAAAACGACGCCGTTTTGACTAATATTAATAAATATTAGTTAAATAATATTAAAAGAGCAAAAAAAAAATTTAAAAAAAGGGAGGGGGAGCGGCCTATCGTCGCCGCCGCCCCATCGCCGGTGGGGTGGCGGCGACGGACGGCGAGGGTCGGCGACGCCCGGGCACGGGTCGGTGACCCTCTCCTAGATCGGGCGAGGGTCGGCCGCCCTCGCCCGGCCCGGGCAAGGGCCGCCGACGCCGACGCGAGGGCCGGCGACCCTCACCCAAAGCCGAGGCGAGGGCGGCCAACGATCGCCCGGATCTGGGAGAGGGTCGCCGCCCTCTCCGGCATCCGGCGAGGGCCGTCCGCCCCTCGCCACGGCTGGGACGAGGGTCGCCGACCCGCGCCCGTGCATCGGCGACCCTCACCGTCCGTTGCCACCGCCCCACCGGCGATGGGGCGGCGGCGACAAGTCGTGTCCCCCCTTTTTTAAAATTTTGCTCTTTTAATATTATTTAACAAATATTTATTAATATTAGTCAAAACAGCGTCATTTTGGGTGCTGTGGCCACATTAGCACCCAAAATGACGCCGTTTTGGGTTTACTTTGCCACATTAGCCACAAAAACAACTCCGTTTCGACCCCATATCGCCGGAAAAATGCCATATCGGCATTTTGGTTGGATTTTCTCGCCGTTAGCACTTAAGTGATCCATTTTGCTCCGATTTTGGCACTTAAGTGTACTGTTTGTAAGTTTTGGCACTTAAGTGTCCCTCCGTGCCAAGTTTTGGCACTCCCAGGGTCCATACCCCGCAAAGTCTCCATAACTGGGTACTTGAACGACGCGGTTATGAAGACTTTGCTCGTAAGGCAGCCACCAAGCAAAGGGGGTTTTCACCCACCCCTTCTCACCCCATACGTAGGAGACTTCTGTACATGCCTACTTGGCGGAAGCCAGAAATTAAAGTTTCTTATGTGCTGTCTGCCTTCATCAGTGAAGGGCACTCAAACCCAATCTACCTTTTTCTTCCTAATTGGGTAGGAATACGGGAGACTCTCCAAGATATAGGCCTAGTGGCCTACTCCTAAGTTTTCCCTTAAAATCTTTTAAGGACTTACTTGGGTCTAGTATAATAAATATATTACTCTAAGGGGAAGAAAAGGGATGTATATTTTAATAATACAGCATATTCGAATCTTCGCTTAAATCAGTTCCCACTTACAGACACATACTGACAGAATCCATGATCAGAATTTAGAGATCTAGTTCTTTGATAGAAAAATAGACAAGCAATAAAATGTTTCTCATATTGGTTTATAATAAATAAATAAATGAAACCTTCTCTTTTTTAATCGCGGAAAGAAGAATTTTTTTATTTAAAAATCGAACTCCCAAAGACAGAATTCATATTTTTATTTTTATTTTCAACAGGAAATCAAAGCGGTTTTCATTGGAGGCGGAAAATTCGTCTGCTTGATTTTACCGATTTGCAAGTTCTTTTTAAGTTATGCATCCACAATAATAGAGACAACATTGTTTAGCCTGCGGCCTCTCTCTCTCTCTCTCTCACCACCTTGCAATGGTCATTGTTCCTAAGCAACCACAACCACCGTTCACACATTTGAAATTTCCACCACATTGTAGTGGTCTTTGTCCCTAAGCAATAACGACCACCGTGTAATGGTCGCCCCATTGCCACATTACAGTCATGCACATTTGTAGATCCAATATTTTAAATTTCGAGGCAAAATTTTTTTATCAGGTATATCTCCATTGTGAAAATACGGTAATGATCCGTCTGTTCTAGATTTATTCCCCACCCTTTTTTATCTTTTCCTTTCCTTTTCTCCGCATTTTTCCAGTTTGGCAATTTTCCAGTTTTGCGTCTTTCGCCCAAGAGCGAGAGTAAACTTCAGACTAGAGGTGTCAATATGGGTCATAAACCCATATTATGACCCACTTTTAGTTAAATGGGTCAAATATGGGTCAAGTGAAAGTTCAATATGGGTTAAGTGAAAGTTAAATATGAGTCAAATATGGGTCAAGTGAAAGTTAAATATGGGTCAAATATGAGTTGAGTGAGTTATTAGGTAGACCCATCATCTCTCTCTTTTCATCCCCCTCTTCTATGCGTTCTTGACCTCAGTTCCGACCCGATGAGGTTCACTCAACAATAATTAAAAAATCATTTTTTTAAAATTATTTTCCTCAAACTATTTCAATTTAGAGGTATCCACATTTTTTTATTTACTAATTTTTTATTATTTAATTTACTTTATAAATTTGATATGAAATTTTTATTCAAATAATTTATATGTGAAAAGTTTAAAGTTGATTAAATAAGTGGGAGTAGATTTTCTTAAATTAAGTTAAATATTAATATGTGTTGGTAATATGGGTCGGGTATGGGTTGGCTATGGGTCGGGTCGAGTATGGGTCATCAAATTTACATTGCATGAAAATGGTCAAAGCGGGTTAAATGGGTCAATGTGGGTCGGACCATTTTCGACCCGACCCAAACCCGACCCGACCCACCCATTTGACACCCCTACTTTAGACATTGCGGATTGGGCACAAAATGGTTACCATGATAGGCGTTGCTAGCCGCCATGTGCCGACAATGTAACGCCCAAATCCAACGAGAATGGGGAATGACAGGGGTTTTCCATTCAAAGGACATGGCATCAAACACAAGCCAACAACCCCTTATCGGAATATATATTTTTCTAATAAATTAACAAATTAGTTACAGCATCAAAATTTCTATAATCTATAAAAAAAGATACCTCTCTAATTAACAACTAAATCCAACAAACTCAACCCAGTCATACACAACTCATATCTAAAATTCCCTTTATCAACATGCCCTAGCGACAATGCAAATGCTCTCGTTCTATTTGCTACTAACCGAGAAACTTGAAAAACATTTAAGATGAATAATATGAGCAACCACAACTTAGTAAATAGTACATCTCTCTTAAAGAGATTGAGCATTCATTATGCATATATAAAAATCAATACCAAAAACTCTTAATTCAAAACCAAGATATAATATATATTAAATAAAAAAATGAGATGTATATTCAAACATCAATAATTAAATCCATTCATCAATCTCTATCAAATCACACATTAATGGTCCATTTCATTAATCAATCTATTTCTTAATATCCAATCATGGTCAAGACACAACATCTGATGATAAGCCAATCAAGATTTCCTTTTTGGTAAGGTCTCCACTTATTATTACCGATAGTTCGGCCTAGGAAGACGTCCTAAAACTGGTATGCATACTCAAAAATCTATAACCGGGTTCTCAATGATAATGAGCATACATCAATCATCCTCCAATACTAGAAATCAAATCCAGAATGCATAACACAAATCGATATACATTTTACAAACCAAAATAAACAACCTTTCATAACGCAATTCATCTGCCAGAAATACCTTTAATCAAGCAATTCTCAAATCATTTCAGATTTCATTTCATAAACTAGATTCATAAAAGTGACACACACACATATATTTCACAATACCTTTTCTCGAAATCATTAACTGTTTAAAAATACTAAAAAATAGTAAATACTTGATCTAGACTTTCATGCAACTATAATGTCATTTCATAACTCATAATATATCACTTTTGAAATATGAGGATACAAACTTGAAGAAGAGACAAGCACTACTCACTTAGGAATGCCTAAGACCAAACAACAAAGGTTACTCAAATTGATGAGCTTGAAATCCTATTAAACAAGCGATAAATAATGTCAGAATCAAGTAAAACGCTACCTCAACTATGAATTAACTAAACTAAGCTTAATCAATGACAAAATGACTCCTCTATATTGGCAAAACGTGTCACGCCCTGACTCTCGAGCTCGCGACAACCCCATTTCACTTGAGGTCTAACTGTACGACGTCCCAGGTACTGTCGTCGACCAATTCATTTTATCTTGTAATTAAGCACATGCAGAAACGAACAACTCCCAAACCAAACAACAGGGATAGCAACAACAGCAACAACAGTAGCAGAGGAAAGACAAACACCATTTTATATATATCTGAAGGTTAGCTGAACTACAGCACATATACACACACCTTACTACAGGCGAAAAGCTGAGGCCTACACAAAAAGGGACCGGCCTGGCTAACCTAACACTGTACAGGTGGGGGAGGGCTCGTCAAAAGGAGAATAGGCCACAACAGCCTACTCGCTGGCCTCAGAGGGATCGCTCTCCTCGGAGGATCACTCATCTCGATCCTCGGGTTGCGGATCTCGCCGTCGGGGGATCCGGGTCCATGGGATCCCGGACCTCCTCGGTCGGCCCCACAGAGGAGCCGGCCCATCGAAACCTCGGAGGGGACCGTGCGGGAATGCCATGCCGTCGAATAAACCATGCCTTGAAGACGTGGGGCACGCGATGGTGCCTCGACCCTTCATCCACCCACACGGTCGTCACATGGTGCTCGAACAAAAATTGCGGCCCGGGCGGGCCGCACAAAGGTGACGGTGGTGGTCATGCCCACCGGGCGCCGAAGCGTGCCGGTGCTGCGTCATCTAGGTCCTGAAAAGGTTAACCACGGCGGGTTGAGATAAACTCAGCAAGTTAAAGTCCTAAGCCCCAGTTAGGAACTTCGCTCACCTCGGGAGCTTAACATACAACCTAAACCAGCAATCAATGCAATCCCACCTCAGAGAGATAACCACGTAAGACGCTTTAATAAACAGGTGCAATCACAGGCGACCCTACCTGGCCTTGGCACACGCGACCTGCAGAAACTATCAATCGTTTCACAACAACAGTAAGATGCATGCAAATAATCAGAGCATTGCACAAAACTTTCTCTTATCACACAGCCCACACATGCTCCGATTATTACGACCCTCTAGGCCACGGCACAACCTTATGGTTGGCGGTCAACTGGTCGTAAACCAGGCATCGTCCTCCCCCGTGAGGCACGGCGACGTCATGGGCTCTCCCCTACCGACGGCATTCCATAAGGAGCATGGGCCCGGCCTCAACCGCGACTCGCATCGACCACCGTCGGGCGACCCAATGGTCACGGCACAACCCCGAAGGATTGGCGGTCATCCGGCTCAACCGGGCTATCAACTTTAATCGACCATGCAACACCACAAAGAAACAGTTCATTCTTGTCTTTGCTTTTGCTTGGTCGTGAATGCAACATCGCTCATGCACTCATGCTCATGCGACATGCCATTTCAAATAACCCACGTAACATGTCATGCGGTATCACTCGACAATTCCAAAATTCCAAATTCAATCAATCAACAATCACGTACATTCCCTAATTCTCGGAATAACTCAATAAATCAAACACTTTCACTTCCACCCGGTCTTCGATCATGCATTTCATCATTATTCACGCATATAATTAACAATTGGCACTTCAAGAAAGCATAACAACCAAGAACACAACAATTTGAAACCAAAATTTACTTCTGTATGAACAGTAATCCGTGAACAGTAAATTCGTCCGAAATTAAATAAATAAATAAAAATAAATAAACTTAACCATGGTTAACAATTTAACTCAACCCTAGTTAATCTAACGTAACCATGATTAATTTTTAACCTTGGTTACTTTTAAAACTAACCATAGTTACTTTAATAATTAACCTTAGTTACTTTATTACTAACTATGGTCAATTAACTAATCCTATTCAGCCTTAATTAACCAGCCTAATTAACTAATCAACCTTAATTAATCATAAATACACAAATACACTAATTAACCCCTAAGCAAGATTAACTCCTAAACAAGGATTAGGAAGTTAACTTACTTGGATCGGAAATCCGGCGACATCGGCGCGTAGAGGGGAACGAGGGCTACGAGGGGTAGGCTCGGGGACGACAACAAGTGACAAACGGTGGCCGAAACGGGCCAAAAATAGTGCTGGTTACTATTCACGCGGAACCGGTGCAGCTGAGCGGAAATGGCCGAAACGGGCGGCTAACGGCGACCAGGGGTGACCAGGGATGCGCGGTTGGCTTCCTAACTCCCAGGACTACACTTTGGGCGGTTGCGGCGGCTCCGGTGATGGCGGCAAGGTTGTTTTTGGGCTGGAAAACAGCATGGACAGCAAGGAACACCAAAAATGGAAGAGAAAAGGAAGAGAAAAAGGGAGAGAGAGTGGGGCTGGGCTGGTGCACGAATTTTGGGGGAGAAAGAGGAGAGAGAAGGAGCTGCTGGTCAAGGATAAGAGCCAAGGCAAGTGGGCTTGCCACTTGCTTGAAGGACCAATCAAAAACAAGCAATAAACAAGCAAAAACAATGCCCACTTGGGCACAAAAGCAAAAGGCCAAAGAGAGAAGCCCATGGGCTGGAAATGGAGGGGAACTTGGGCCAACTTGGGCCCCTCTTGGGCTTGGCTAAATGGGAGCAAGGCCCATTGGGCCGCCGGTCTTGGGCCGGCCCACCCGTGGGCCCAAAACCCGGTCCAATTCTTCCCTTTTCCGACGCTTCCGTGTCCAATGGAAAATCCCAAAATAAATGAGGCGACGTCCAAGTATTTAATCATGATATCACTGAGAAGTCGGTTCCCAAAATCGGATTAAAAATCGGGGCTAAATTGAGTCGATTTTCAGGATGTTACAAATCTTCCCCTCTTACAGAAATTTCGTTCTCGAAATTTGAACTGACACACTAATCCTCAAAAAGATAGGGGTACTGACGCCTCATGATTTCTTCGCTTTCCCATGTCGCTCCCTCCGTACCATGATGCTCCCAAATGACTTTGAGCACTTGTTCTTTCCAGTCCTCAATCCGAATCGGTCTCTCTACATACGACACCCTGTCGTCCACCTCTATCTCTTCAAAATTCAACACGTGCGTCGGGTCCGGCTCGTATTTCCTTAACATCGACACGTGAAATACGTCATGCACTTGAGCAAGTCGAGGCGGTAGTGCAAGACGATAGGCTAAATTCCCGATCCTTTCTAGAATCTCGAACGGTCCGACGTACCTTGGGCTCAGTTTTCCTTTCTTTCCAAATCGCGATGTACCTCACATCGGCGATACTTTAAGGAACACATGATCGCCCACTTGAAATTCCAATGGCCTACGTCGTCTGTCTCCATAGCTCTTCTGTCTACTCTGAGCCGTCTTTAACCTCTCTCGAATCATCTTGACGGCGTCTAACGATTGCTGCACCAACTCTGGCCCTGTAATTTTCCGCTCGCCGACTTCGTCCCAACAAATTGGAGTCCTACACGGTCTGCCATACAAAGCTTCGAACGGTGCCATTCTGATACTTTGCTGATAACTGTTATTGTATGCGAACTCCACGAGATGAAGTTGTTCCTCACAACTTCCTTTAAAATCCAATACGCAGGCTCTCAGCATATCCTCTAAGGTCTGAATTGTTCTCTCTGATTGACCGTCTGTCTGAGGATGGTAGGCCGTACTAAACTGCAGTTTTGTCCCCATCGAAGTCTGTAGACTCTTCCAAAATGCAGCCGTAAATCTGGGGTCTCGATCTGAAGTAATCGTCACTGGTACCCCATGTAGACGAATAATCTGTCGCACGTACAATTCTGCATACTTTTCCAAAGCGAAGTCCTTGCGTACGGTGATGAAATGAGCCGACTTCGTCAATCGGTCCACTATGACCCAAATCCCATCATTACCCCGCTGACTTCTTGGTAATCCCATCACGAAGTCCATTGTGATGTGCTCCCATTTCCATTCAGGGATCTTAAGAGGTTGCAATAACCCTCCTGGCTTGCAATGCTGCGCTTTCACTTGTTGGCAAGTTAAACACTTCGCCACGTGCTTGGCGATGTCTAGCTTCATGCCATTCCACCAATAATACTATCGCAGATTCTGATACATCTTCGTACTGCCGGGATGCACACTGTAGTCGCTACAATGCGCTTCGGATAACAACCTCTCCTTAATTTTGGCGTCGTTTGGCACACATAATCGTCCACGGAATTTCAAGATCCCATCCTCGGATACTTGAAAATCCGACTTTCTCTTGGTCGCGTCCATTTGCAGAATCTTTTGGATCTCAACGTCCAAAGGTTGCATTGCTTTAATCTTGGCTTGAATTTCAGGTTCAATCCTAAGGGTAGCCATCAAACTAGAAAGATGACATACCCCGAGCTTGAATTCTGAATCACGGATTCCCTCCAACGGAATCCATTCCTAAACCATCATACTAGCAATCGATGACTTGCGACTCAAAGCGTCTACCACTTTGTTTGCCTTACTCGGATGGTACAGAATATCGCAGTCATAATCCTTAAGAAGTTCCATCCATCTACGTTGTCTCATATTCAGTTCCTTTTGGGAGAACAGATACTTCAAGCTTTGATGGTCCGTAAAAATCTGAAATCTCTCTCCACAAAGATAATGTCTTCATATCTTCAACGCAAATATGATGGCCGCTAACTCTAAGTCATGTGTCGGATAATTAAGCTCGTGAGGCCTCAACTGTCTGGAAGCATATGCTATCACTTTACCATATTGCATCAGAACACAACCGAGTCCCTGTATGACGCATCGCTAAAAATCTCATATCCTCCTGAGCCTGACGGAATAGTCAAAACTGGCGCGGTAGTCAGCTTATGCTTAAGCTCTTGGAAACTACGCTCGCACTTATCCGTCCACTCGTATTTCTTGTCCTTTTCGAATCGTGTTAATGGCATAGCTATTGAAGAGAATCTTTCCACAAATCTTCGTAATAACTAGCCGAGTCCCGAAAACTACGAACCTCGGTTGCAAGTCGGTCTCGGCCAATCTATGACCGCTTCAATCTTGGTTGGGTCTACCGAAATCCCTTCGCCTGAGATCACGTGGCCTAGAAAAGCCACTCGAGCCAACCAAAATTCACACTTGCTAAATTTTGCATACAACTCGTGATTTCTTAGGGTTTGCAACACGGTCCTTAAGTGTTGCTCGTGTTCATCCGGACTCTTCGAATACACCAAAATGTCGTCGATAAACACGATCACGAACCGATCCAAATATTCCTTAAACACCCGGTTCATCAAATCCATGAAAGCGGCAGAGGCAATTGTTAATCCAAAAGGCATTACCGTAAACTCGTAATGACCATAACGAGTATGGAAAGCTGTCTTCGGTATGTCTTCCTTTCGGATTCTCAATTGATGATAGCCTGTCCTTAGATCTATCTTAGAGAACATCGACGCTCCTTGGAGCTGATCAAACAAGTCATCAATCCTCGGCAGCGGGTACTTGTTCTTAATCGTCACTTGATTAAGCTGCCTATAGTCAATGCATAACCGCAACGAACCATCCTTTTTCTTGACAAACAGGACCGGCGCTCCCCAAGGGGATGCACTCGGGCGAATAAAGCCCTTGTCCAATAATTCTTGCATCTGCACCTTTAATTCCTTCAACTCTGACAACGCCATCCTGTACGGTGCCTTTGAGATTGGTTCCGTTCCAGGAGCCAACTCGATCACGAACTCTGTCTCTCTGGCCGGGGGTAATTCTGGCAATTCCTTTGGAAAGACATCAGGATAATCTCATACTACCATGATGTCCTCCAGATTCGGTCCTTCTTTCAATGTATCGCTCACCAATGCCAAATATCCTTGACATCCTGATCCCAACAACTTGGTTGCTTCCAAAGAATAAATCAAGGGAATCGAGGACCCTCCTTGGCTCCCTACAAACTGGAAACTACTAGCTCCAATCGGATTAAATCGGATTCTCTTCTCCCGACAATCCATAGTAGCTCCTTGCTTGGTCAACCAATCCATACCGATAATGACATCAAAGTCATACATCGCTAAAACAATCAAATCAATTATTCCTTCCCGACCATCTATAATCGTTTACAGCTAGCACATCCTACCGCGAGATAAAATCGAATCCTCTAACGGGGTAGAAATAACAAAGACCGTTTCCAACGGCTCGGTCTTAATCCCACTAATTCTACAAACCGTTTAGCAATAAAGGAGTGCGAAGCTCCCGGATCAAACAACGCATAAGCAGCATGGTCGTGAAGAGATATCGTACCTGTAATCACGGCAGGCGTGTCCTCCGCCTCCTTCCTCGTGACTGCATACACCCGTCCTTGAGCAGGGGGTCTATACTGATTGCCCTGCTGAACGTTCCCCACTGGTGGTCCGGCTGGCGGTCGTGGCGTGAATGGCATCGTGGGCCTGCGTGGGCAGTTCCTCACTCGGTGGCCCACCTGACCACACCCAAAACAAGCTCCCATCGGAAAAGGACACGGGGCATTTCCATGCCTCTTGCCACACATTCTACATCCTCCAAACGAGCTTGGCAACGGTTTCCCCACACCGTCCCTTCTATTAGGCGGAAGAGGATACCTTCCTCCCGCCATCGGTTTCTTTCCAAACCGACTGTTGTCTCTGTTAGGCACAAACCGGGATACAGTTGCGGTTGCCTTTTCTGCAAGGTGCCTCTCAATCATCTGAGCTCTCTCATAAAGCTCATTGTAATCCTTCAGGTTCACCGACACCAAGTGGTCCCTGATTTCTATCTTCAGTCCGTCCCGAAACCTCCTAGCCTTGTCCAACGGGTGCTCGACCATCCGCGGCCCGTACTTCGACAGCTCTGCAAACTTGGCCTCGTACTGATCCACTATCATCTGATTCTGACGCAGCCTCTGAAATTCTGCCAACTTCTGCTCTCTCGCGCAGTCTGAGAAGTACTTGCTTAGAAAAGCCTCCCTGAAGGTATCCCATACCCTGGCTGTACTCTCGGGAAATACCCATCCTTGGGTAGCTTCCCACCAAGTGCCGGCGTTACCCTGCAGTTGGTAAGCTGCCATGATCACCTTTTCCTCCTCAGAACACTGCAACAAGGTGAAAGTCTTCTCTATCTCCCGCACCCAGAGGGTCACTGTCTTAGGGTCGCCAGCCCCAGAAAACTTGGGCGGCTTCAGCTTCATGAATTGCTCCACCAGCTGATGCATAGGCCGGTTACCGATCCCCTGCCTAGCTGCGGGAGTAGTAGCGACAAAGAAATGCCGGCGACGGCTTGAGTCTCGAGCTCCGCGACCTATCGAGCCTCAATGGCATGCATAATTCCATCCATCCTCGGGTCTTCAGGTGCTACCTCTCTTGCACCCGCCGGTACTGCGCCGTCCCTCTTCCTCTCGACCCCCTCTCGACTTGGGGTCCTCAAACCGAGGGTACTCGGATCCGGATTGCTCATCTTGCAGGACTCTCCTAACCTGCGTTCCAATTCCCCCCACAAGGAATTAGAAAATGAGACAACCCTACAACAAAGGACCACGAAGGATCCTGTAGTCAATCACATGCAAGCAAAGAAGTTGTTTTTCCTACTAACTATCCCCACGTACCAACACAAGACTTATCGCACCTTATCACTCTATCAGCCAACCAGGCTCTGATACCAAAATTGACGGGGTTGTCCCGCCCCGACTCTCGAGCTCGCGACAACCCCATTTCACTTGAGGTCTAACTGTACGACGTCCTAGGTACTGTCGTCGACCAATTCATTTTATCTTGTAATTAAGCACATGCAGAAACGAACAACTCCCAAACCAAACAACAGGGATAGCAACAACAGTAGCAGAGGAAAGACAAACACCATTTTATATATATCTGAAGGTTAGCCGAACTACAGCACATATACACACACCTTACTACAGGCGAAAAGCTGAGGCCTATACAAAAAGGGACCGGCCTAGCTAACATAACACTGTACAGGTGGGGGAGGGCTCGTCAAAAGGAGAATAGGCCACAACAGCCTACTCGCTGGCCTCAGAGGGATCGCTCTCCTCAGAGGGATCACTCATCTCGATCCTCGGGTCGTAGATCTCGCCGTCAGGGGGATCCAGGTCCATGGGATCCCAGACCTCCTCGGTCGGCCCCACAGGAGGAGCCGGCCCATCGAAACCTCGGAGGGGACCGTGCAAAATGCCATGCTGTCGAATAAACCACGCCTTGAAGACGTGGGGCACGCGATGGTGCCTCGACCCTTCATCCACCCACAAGATCGTCACATGGTGCTCGAACAGAAAACTGCGGCCCGGGGCGGGCCACACAATGATGGTGGTGGTCATGCCCACCGGGGCGCCGAAGTGTACCGGGTACTGCGTCATCTAGGTCCTGAAAAGGTTAACCACGACGGGTTGAGATAAACTCAGCAAGTTAAAGTCCTAAGCCCCGGTTAGGAACTTCGCTCGCCTCGGGAGCTTAACATACAACCTAAACCAGCAATCAATGCAATCCTACCTCAGAGAGATAACCACAGAAGACAGTTTAATAAACAGGTGCAATCACGGGCGACCCTACCTGGCCTTGGCACACGCGACCTGCAGAAACTATCAATCGTTTCACAACAACAGTAAGATGCATGCAAATAATCAGAGCATTGCACAAAACTTTCTCTTATCACACGCCCACACATGCTCGATTATTACGACCTCTAGGCCACGGCACAACCTTATGGTTGGCGGTCAACGGTCGTAAACCGTGCATCGTCCTCCCCCGTGAGGCACGGCGACGTCATGGGCTCTCCCCACCGACGGCATTCCATAAGGAGCATGGACCCGGCCTCAACCGCGACTCCGCATCGACCACCGTCGGGCGACCCAATGGTCACGGCACAACCCCCGAAGGATTGGCGGTCATCCGGCTCAACCGGGCTATCAACTTTAATCGACCATGCAACACCACAAAGAAACGGTTCATTCTTGTCTTTGCTTTTGCTTGGTCGTGAATGCAACATCGCTCATGCACTCATGCTCATGCGACATGCCATTTCAAATAACCCACGTAACATGTCATGCGGTATCACTCGACAATTCCAAAATTCCAAATTCAATCAATCAACAATCACGTACATTCCCTAATTCTCGGGAATAACTCAATAAATCAAACACTTTCACTTCCACTCGATCTTCAATCATGCATTTCATCATTATTCACGCATATAATTAACAATCGGCACTTCAAGAAAGCATAACAACCAAGAACACAACAATTTGAAACCAAAATTTACTTCTGTATGAACAGTGCCGTGAACAGTAATTCGTGAATAGTAATCCGTGAACAGTAAATTCGTCCGAAATTAAATAAATAAATAAAAATAAATAAACTTAACCATGGTTAACAATTTAACTCAACGCTAGTTAATCTAACCTAACCATGATTAATTTTTAACCTTGGTTACTTTTAAAACTAACCATAGTTGCTTTAATAATTAACCTTAGTTACTTTATTACTAACTATGATCAATTAACTAACCCTAGTCAGCCTTAATTAACCAGCCTAATTAACCAATCAACCTTAATTAATCATAAATACACAAATACACTAATTAACCCCTAAGCAAGATTAACTCCTAAACAAGGATTAGGAAGTTAACTTACTTGGATCGGAAATCCGGCGACACTGGCGCGTAGAGGGGAACGAGGGCTAGGAGGGGTAGGCTCGGGGATGACAACAAGTGACAAACGGTAGCCGAAACGGGCCAAAAACAGTGCTGGTTACTATTCACGCGGAACCGGTGCAGCTGAGCGGAAACGGCTGAAACGGGTGGCTAACGGCGACCAGGGGTGACCAGGGATGCGCGGTTGGCTTCCTAACTCCTAGGACTACACTTTGGGCGGTTGCGGCGGCTCCGATGATGGCGGCAAGGCTGTTTTTGGGCTGGAAAACAGCATGGACAGCAAAGAACACCAAAAATGGAAGAGAAAAGGAAGAGAAAAAGGGAGAGAGAGTGGGGCTGGGCTGGTGCACGAATTTTGGGGGAGAAAGAGGAGAGAGACGGAGCTGCTGGTCAAGGATAAGAGCCAAGGCAAGTGGGCTTGCCACTTGCTTGAAGGACCAATAAAAAACAAGCAATAAACAAGCAAAAACAATGCCCACTTGGGCACAAAAGCAAAAGGCAAAGAGAGAAGCCCATGGGCTGGAAATGGAGGAACTTGGGCCAACTTGGGCCCTCTTGGGCTGGGCGGCGGGTGTAAGGCCCATTGGGCCGCCGGTCTTGGGCCGGCCCACCCGCGGGCCCAAAACCCGGTCCAATTCTTCCCTTTTCCGACGCTTCCGTGTCCAATGGAAAATTCCAAAATAAATGAGGCGACGTCCAAGTATTTAATCATGATATCACTGAGAAGTCGGTTCCCAAAATCGGATTAAAAATCGAGGCTAAATTGAGTCGATTTTCAAGATGTTACAAAACGCTTGCTCAAAATAGATATTCAAAGCTTTCCACAATGTGAAGTTCAAACTGGAAACTTTGAAATTTCATTTCTACTAAACCGTTACTTCAATTTGATTGCCACCAAACCCCACAACTCCGCAATACTCTAAACTGTCATTTCCATAAAAGTCCTCAAGTTAACAACTCCAATATTGAAACTCGCAGTTCCAAAATCACATGATTTTGAATTTAGGCCATAATTCCGCTAACTAGTCTATTGGATGAACAAATAACTTGAATCCTTATTGGGCATTGCGAAACAAAGTTAAATTGGCTTGGTGAGGCCCCATAGCATTTACCCCTTTCCTTTTTTTCCTTCCTTCTTGTTTTTATCCTTTCCTTTCTCTGCGTGCTGTTTTTCCTTCTTCCCTAAGCTAAGCATTCACTTCTCATCTTATATTGACTAATCAACTTTATTTTTCTTTTCTTGAAGTGCCTACCCTTTTGACATTGTTAACACTACTATTACATTCTACCCTTCCTTAAAAGAAATTTTATTGTCGAAATTTGAACTTTCCTCAACTTTCAAACTAATAAGGGTACTTTCACATTGCCTCCTCCTCCAAATCCCAAGTGGCCTCTCTCTCAATGTAGTTGTGCCATTGGATTTTCATAGAAGGAATATTTTAGTATTGCTAGGATGTCTTGAATTTTGACACATTTCGGGGTGTATGAAATAGTTATATTATCAATGTACTACTAGTTACATTTACTCTGAACTGATCACTCGCGAGTTCAACTAACCTATTCGGAAAGACAATTAAGGATCAATACACGTACGACCAGTTAATTCGATCAAAGATAGGCCGCTCTACCATAAGGATCAAAGATGGATAATACCACGCTGCTACAAACTAATTAGCGAACGGAAATAAATTGATTCAACAGAAGTACAAGGTTGAGTTGCGGGTGATTCTGCATGATTGCGGTACTAACTGCGAACGACATAAATAGATTTCCTTGTTAGCTTTATACTCAGGGTGAGCAATTGATTCCCTGTGATTACATGACAGCTGAGGGTTGCCCCTTATTCGAAGAGGTACGACATGAATTAAAAATTATTAACCACAAGTCAGATGTGCGAAAATCCCTAAAAGCCGCCTGATAGTTAGGTCGTACTAAAGTCGCAATTGATCGATTTTAACCATGAATTTCAATATGATTTTGGAGCGAACTTTCAGGGACTTCAAGATTAACATATTAGACGTCACCTCATTAATCCTCATATTTATTGGTAAGCCACAAAAATGTTGGAAAAGGAATTATCGGGTTGAAAATTGGAGCCCACAAGGAAGTTGGCTGGGCGAAGGCCCATTGGCCCTTACGCCCAATGTGGTTTGGCCACTTGGGTCCCAAGCAAGCCCAAGTGGGCTCAATGAGGTCCACTAAGCCCAACTCAAGCCCAAAGCCTTTCCAAGCCCAATTTCAAGACCAATGAGCAAACCAAGCCCATTCTTTTTCATTCAAGCCCACCAAACCCAATCCAAGGACCATTTTAACATTGGACCCAAGAGTAAAATTGGAAATTCATGTCTTAAATGTGAAAAGATGAAAATGCCCTTCTTGCATTAATTGAGAAGTGACAAAAGCGGAGAGAGAGTCTTGGCTAATTAATGAGGGTGATGATGAACAATTTTGGGGAAGTTGTGAACTTGAAAATGAAGTTAAGAAGAGAGATATTTCTCTCTCTCTCTCTCCCCTCCCCTCTCTCCCTCCCTTGTGTCTGTCCACCCTCCTCTTTGTATATTCTCTCTCATTCTTCTCTTTTCCTCATCTTTTCCTCCTTGTTGCTGCCCCCTTTCTCCACCATTGCTGTCGCCCTTGCTGCTGTACATGCCACCGTGCCATCAACATCACTGTCTAGATCACCGTGCCGCCCACCATTTGCCTGTCTAAGCCGCCGCTCACCACCGACTCTTTCTCTCCCTCCCTACGGGCACCACCACTACCGAACACCACCACCATCGGTTGCCACCCCCTTGCTATGTTCCAAGCCAAGCCATCACTGCCTTGCCATCACTTGCGCCACTGCCGTCATCCTCGCGCAAATGGATTCATTAACAAGTGAGTTAATGCTCTAATCATTTGATTAGGGGATAATTTGTTTATAGTTAAACTGGATTAGGGTTAGTTTAATTAAGTTAAACTTAATTAGTTTAATTAATGATAATTAAAGTGATAAGCTATCGTGATAAGCTATCAGGAGAAAGTTGATAAGCTATCGCCAAAAGGGCGATAAGCTATCGGAAAGGGTGATAAACTATTGTCAAAGGGACGATAAGCCATCGAAAAAATTAATGATAGGCTATCACCAAAGAGGTGATAAGCTATCGGAAAATTAATGATAGGCTATTGCCAGATAAGCGATAAGTTATCAAGAATTATTTGATAGGCTATCATGGGGGTGATAAGTGCTTACATTATATGTGATATATGCCTGAGTTCCATGAGAATTTATGCACGTTCTATGCTATTTAATGCTTGCTTTGCCTTGAAAAATAACTACCTCATGTGGACATATAAATGGTGAACCTTGAGGTGTCGGGTTTATATGTCGTGTTTTATGAGTCAAATGGAACAATGTTTAAAAGGATAGCATGCAAAGTTTGATAGGTTAACTGTATGTGTGTGACTACGTGTGAATATTTTCCTACATTTTTGTACGAAAAAACTGCAGTAGTTTATGAAAAGCATGATATTGCAAGAGGAATTATAATGATATGCTCAAATGATTTCAACAATTCGCACAAGCAGATGCCAATATCTCTACTCCTGATGATCATCAAAGAAAAATGCGGACAATTAGCATTCATGATAATGCAAAAGAGATGACAAATAAAAGCATTGTATCATGGAATTCTATTTAAAGACAAGTATTGACAAACAACGTGTCAACAATTGATGTGAACATTTTACCAAGAATGTTGCTCCTCCTGTCTATGTGCTATCATCAGAGGAGATACCATCATCATCATTCCATAGATATCACGAACAATCATCTCAATGGTATTACTCGTTATCATCAATATCAACAAGAGATTTTGCAAATGACAGAGTAAGGGACATAGAATATGGACTAAGTGTACTATGTAGAACTTAACAAGTTCTAATGATGCATTCACTTTTTCTTCAAAATGATAATCAAGATTCAGGTCGCATTGAATCTCCAATGGATCTTCCTTGGCTTAGCTTGCTCATTTAGACATTCATGTTTGAAATGGCCACATTCATTACAACCAGAACAATTAAAGAACTTTCCACCAATAGATCCAAAAAAATGCTTTGCATAATGACTCTTATAAAGATAAGGAGGTTTCCAGATTAAATCGGCCCAAACCTGGTCGGGTTACCAGATTAAATTAGCCCACATTTTCACCCCTTGTTACCACGATCGGCTTTGCTGGCCTATTACGCACCAACTAGCCCTTGCACCACCTAGCCCGCATGTTGCCACCACCATGTTCTTGCAAGCCTAGACACAGCCTTGAGCGTTGAGCAAAGCCTGAGCCTCTACCCTCTGTCTCTCTGGGTTGCGAGTTGGATCCGAGCGTGGGACTCAAATTTGAACGTCGCCAAGCCCAGATTCGGCGTCGCTGGCCTTGAGCAATCCCAAATCTAGTGCTTCCAAGACTGACAACGCCATCGGTGACCTCCACGAGCGATGACGGCCTCCAAGGGAGAGAGACAGGATAGAAAATGCGTGACGGCCAACATAAATGCTAGCAGACAGGCCAGGAGAGAATAATGGCGAAGGAAGTCGATGGCGAGGGGCGACGGCATGGGGATGGGAGATGACCTCGACATTGGTACTGTAGCGGGGTGGGAGATCCCGATACAAACGGTGACTGAAGGTGGTGGGAAGAGAGAGAATGGGAAAGAGTTAGGATTTTGAGGGGTGTTTGGATGTTTCTGTGTAAATTTCTTAAAATTTGAGGGTAACTAGGTCTAGAAAAATAATTATAATATACATACCGGCGTAAAACAAAAATTACACAAGAAGGCTCATACATCATTGATTTGTGAGAACGTACAGTTACAATCTCCAAGTCAGTGGGATGGCTATGTACATTTTTTATTATATAATAACACAACATCGTAACTTACGTAGTGTATACCAACAAGGATGCCTTGAACAGATTGATGTACACATATACACATGCCAGGTTAGTGAAGACACTGTGAAGCCCAATCAACGACCCTCTTCAACGATCGATGTCAACAATGGTTCGCTGGAATTGACTGATGGTGTAGGAACATGGTGGGTAGAAATGGGCATCTTCATCGGGAGATTCGGGATATCAGCCTCAAATTTTAGAACCTGAATCACTTGCCGTATCGATGGCCTCAAGCGCCAATCTGGATGAGCACACCACAATCCCACCATCATCAAGCACTCCACTTGCTTCTCCTCAAAACGTGATCCCATCCTTTCATCCGCAGCCGCTAGAAGCCTCTTGTCTCCAAAAAGATCCCAAACCCATTCTACCAGGCTTGTGTTCGACTTCTGATTTTTCAGATTTGAAGCTTTTCTTCCCGTGGCAATTTCTAGGGCAACGATTCCAAAGCTGTAGACATCCGATTCCTTACTTGCTCGGCCAATACTAATGTACTCAGGTGCAAGGTACCCAATAGTACCGGCCAAACCAGTAGTGCGTGGACCAAGTTCATGATCCATCAACCTAGCCAAACCAAAGTCGCCCAATTTTGCATTGAAATTAAAGTCTAGCATGACATTGCTAGACTTGATGTCCCTGTGTACAACGCACTGCTCCCACTCTTCATGCAAATAGAAGATGGCTGAGGCTAAGCCGATCGAGATTCTGTACCTAATTGACCAATTGAGAGGTCCATTCTTTCCAAAGAGATGTGAGTTGAGGCTTCCATTTGGCATATAATCATAGACAAGCAAGAACTCCTGTCCATCGTAGCACCAGCCTATGAGTTGCACAAGGTTTCGATGCCTCAAACTGCTAATGACCTTCACCTCAGTGACAAACTCTCTTTTCCCTTGTTTGGAGCCTCTCGATATTCTCTTTACTGCAATCGTCATGTCTAGATCGAGTAGATATCCCGGTACACGGCCCCAAAGCCTCCTTCACCAAGCTTTCTGTCATTTGAGTAGTTGTTGGTTGCTGAAACAAGTTCTTGGTAAGAAAACCTCCTCGGTCCGGCGTGCCTCTCGAATTCCTCGTTAATGGACGTCAGCATTGCCATCTTTGCTAACTTCTCGTTGTTCTTTCGCTTTCTCCTCCATATGATTCCTAGTGCTATAGCTGCACCAAAAGCTACCACAACACTTGATGGAATTGTCAGCCCAAGTATTAGGCCAACCCTTTTAGATTACCACCATTCGGTACAACTAAGCTCGACTTGAAATCCCAAGAGTGAAGTATTTGTCGTCCCCTATAAAGGTCACTTGCGGCTGAAAATCCGATCACGACCCATTCAGGAAGGACTGTCCTTAGATCGATCTGATGCCAGAGGCTTGTGTTCTCTTGGGGGTTTTTCGTATTCTGGAAGCTCCACGACACACTCAAATTCATCGTGGAGGCGTCATAATTGATTTGCACGTCAATAGTATCCCCGCTATGATAACTGACATTCCAAGGAGTGGTAACATTTGAAGCGATCGAGTTCTTGTTGATTCCGACATGCTCAAAAGCGGGGTCCCATTCCCGGTTTGCAAAAGTGTCAAACTCGACATGGATGATTTGATTTTGGGATGACTCCATGTTCGTCGTGTTGAACAGGCCTAGAAACCCGCCTGCAGAATTCACCGGGATTTGAAATCCCACGCGAGCCATAAAAAACGCGATCCCCGCACCGTATTGGCCGGGAGGGTGACCTTCGGTATCGATGGTCAACTGGAAGTGGGTAGTGAAGTCAGAGAGCTTCCGCGAACTGGAGTCCCATAACCGGACTTTCGTGTTGTATGTGACTTGGCCCACTTGGCTATTATAGCTTTCCTTCGTTAACTCGACGGCTCCAACTGCAGGTGTCGCATCTCCCTCATACAGTACATCATTCGCAGCGGGTTCGAAGCGAGAGATGCTGAATTCTAGGCATATCGCAGAGTGTACAAGAAGGAAAGAGAAGAGGAGGGACAAAGCTGTTGAAACTGAGGAAGGCATTATCGGACATACAGCGAAGAGAGAGACGCCTGATCGTGCAATTGACGTTGCTACAGATGAAAATGTCGCTCAGATCGAATAGCTCGGTGCCTCCATCGTTTGTTATTTATCGAGAGCTTGAAAATATAAACAAAGACACGTAACTATCTGACATCGATTAATAGCCAGCACCATTACTTTGACATCAATAGGAAATGTTTAACAATTGCAAATGGCCCCTCGAATTCACATATAAATCCAGACATTATTGGACATAGAGTGACCAGAGAGACACCTGAGATCGTGCACTCGACGTTGAAAATGACCCTCAGATAAAAATAGCTTGACGTCTCCATCTTTTCTTGTTTGTCCGGATGCCTAGATTTCAGCAATCCGCTCCTATTTTGTAACAGAGTGAAGATCTACCGAATAAAATCAAGAGCATGAAAACATGAACAAAGACATGTAGCCTAGCCATCCGACTTCAATCCATCACCGGCACCTTTTTTCCGATGTAAATATGAAATGTTTAACAATTGGGAATGACCTTCGAATTGATCTATAATTACTGATTTGCAAAATGCATGTACGGTCAGATGGCAGCGAAAGACCAATCTGCTGTGTGACAAAGAATGGTGGATGGTTTCAACGGAAGAGTAATATACTAATTATATTCAGGTTTTCTGAACCAGAAGGCCGAGAATGGTTACCTTCGAAGCTTCTGCATAAGGCACTGTGGAAGCACTTCGTAGTATACTAAATAAATCATTCTGAGGGGAATAACATAAATTACTTCATAATAATAATAACAATAATAATCATAAGGGACATCCAAATCTTTTCGACAAGTTCCCACTTACAAAGGCGAATCGATAGAATCCATGAAAAGAAAATGAGTTGGCTTGCATAACAGCATCATTACGGGAAACTTATAACGGCGCGAGAAGGACCACGCATTCCAGAATACATACATAAAATCTGTCGGCGGGACCGACACCCCTGGGAAAATATGTGGTGGTGATTGCACCGTCACTCTTCCAAGAGTAACGGCGCAGTCAGCTTATCGATTTCAAAAAAAAAAAAAATTCAACAAGCTCTAAAAGGAATTCCAAAGATGAGAACTTTAAATCCTGCTGTCTTGATAGAAAAATGGATAATAAATGGAATGATAGTAATATTGATTCATTTAAACGCGCCCCCTCTCCCCTTGAATTGCGAAAACAACAACTTTAAATAAGAGTTGAAGGACCAAAGAAAGAATAATTATTTTTTTTCAATAGGAGATCAGAGTGATTTCATTGGAGGAGGAAAATTCATCTACTTGATTTTACGAATTGCCAAATTCTTCTACCATCACCTTGTGGTGGACTGTCCCTGAGCAACAATGACCACTTT
Organism: Corymbia calophylla; assembly: GCA_014182845.1. Classification (NCBI taxonomy): domain Eukaryota; kingdom Viridiplantae; phylum Streptophyta; class Magnoliopsida; order Myrtales; family Myrtaceae; genus Corymbia; species Corymbia calophylla. The sequence goes on along the minus strand of CM024700.1, from coordinate 34,923,857 downwards.
TCTCACTCATTTTGATCTACAACCTCCTTGTGGTGGTCTCTATCCATAGGCAATTACGACCACTGTTTGAACTCTTACCATACACAATAATACATCATGTATTTTCTTGCGGTGAAAGTTTAGGATTTAGGATTTAAATCTGTTTATTGTAAACTCATTGACACATATCTTACTAAACTTTGCTTCAAACTTCTCATCATATAAAATTTAGGTAATTCGCATACCACTTGTTTCAATGAAGACCCATTTTGACATCTCTAATGATGTTCCCTCCTTGAAGTAAATATAAGACAGATAAATCAATCTTATAGTCTTGAAAATGAGAGATCAATTGAATCAATAAGTGAGGAAGCATTAGGGATTTCTAAGAAGGATTGAGATCCACTACATTTATGGGCAAATTTACACTTTACAGTACATGTCCCCTGAGAGTTTGACGCTTCATCAATATGTCCATTGGAGGCTCGAGGTTCAATTCTCCATTTCCATTCCCTTTCCTTTTCTTTTTTTCCACAATTTTCCCCTTTGGCACTTTTCTGGTTTTGCCTCTCTTAACTCCCTCGCTTCTTCTCTCCCTGTACTCGAGCTCAGCAAACTTCTGACACTGCAAATCCTACGCAACACGGTTACCACGGGAAAAATTACCAAATTTTTTTAAATCTATTACAATTTTGTCAATTCAATTATAAATATTTAATTGTATTAATTGAGTCATTAACATTTTTATATTTTACCAATTAAATCTATTTTGTCAATTTTTACTTGGAAATCACCGACATAAATGCCAACCGTTTTAAGCAACACGACCAATGTTGACATATATAACTTTTTAAAATTTTTAAAATTTTAAAATTTTATTCTTTTCTATTCTTTTTGCCTTTTTTGCCTTTTTCTTCTTCTTTTCCTTTTTTGTCATTCTCTTTTTACTATGGCCAGCGAGCAAGGCCATCGCGACTGCAAGCAAGGTCTAGCCTAGGTCACCAATTTAATGTTGTATGATTTGATATGGACATCTTCTCTTTATACTGTTTGCTTATTTTCTTTGACGCCAACAAATAACTCATGTTCTTTCAATGCAAACCATCAATATCGAGAAGAAGGAGAAGGGACAGCACTGGATTCATCCAGCTGCAATGACCCTGCTAAAGTGTTGGAAGAAGACTAAATACACAAGGAGCATCGAGATACAATTATCAATTCAAAGTTATTGGGAAGAGAAGCAATTGAGATCATGGAGCAACTGATATACATTTTCTAAGAGATAATTACATAAACATTGGATCATGGCATCATGAGAATAGGGGCATGAAACCTTTGAAAGTGAAGAAACATGAGTGCAACTTTTGAAGACTGCTTAAAAAGAATGCAACCGCTAGAAATCGCTTGGGAGATCAGCCAACTACTAGAAAACCCCCAGCACATATCAATCAAATTTACTCTCTTTTCAGGATCTTCACTTTCCTACACTTTCCTACACTTTATTTTTATTCTTCTAGACTCACATCGTCAATTAAATTCCGGCTTGATTCTTAGTTGTAGCTTCCAACTCCACGTCATCAATTAAATTTTGACGTGTATCTTAATCGCAAGTGATGTGCCATTGATTAAACTTCGGCACAGTATCTTTATGTTCTTAGACTATGTCATCAATTATGCTAGAATAATTTTTTAACATCTAGTTGTGTTATTGAGTCTGTATATTTTCCAAGCTTTGTTATTAATAAAATTCAGCGTAGTTATATCTATGAACATTTCAATCAAAGTTGTTGATTTCTTAGTATTTGTGATATTTTATGTCTGAAATTAGTACAGAACCTGATTTTCCTTTAATTAAAAGTTAAAGAATGTTTTTCCACGAAAAATATTTTGTGGCGGAGAATTCGGGCGAAACAATTTGATATTCAGTGGCGATTGCAATGATCTCCTTAACTTTTGAACTTTTAGCGGCGATTTTATAAAACACTTTACCAGCAATTGCAATAATTGCCACCTAACCCTAAAAGTGAAATCTTCTGTTGCGATTAGACCTCTCTCTGACACCAACGTGGGACTTCCAGTTAAACCTCTTCCTTTAATATTGTGGTGCCGCGCTTGTGGATCTGCGGCGATGGGCTGGGTTGTACCGAGCCCAACTGGAATTAAAGTGGTATGGCTTTATAGATGGGCTGAAGCTTTTTCTTCTCTCTCTATTTTTCTTTTTTAGTGTTTTTTAATTTTAATTTTCTTTTTATATATATTTTATTTTTTTACAAAAATGCATATCCGATTTACTAGCAAAAATTCAAATGTCGACAAGAATTAGGACTTGTTATGCAATCTTCACATTATTTGAGTAAGTTGTCAACTCTTTTAGAGATTATCAAGTTTCATTCTATAAGAAAAATTGTTCAATTAGCCTTCAACATATTGTATGGATGCTAATTTAGTTTTATATTTTTCAATTTAGTCCCAAATGCGCAAAATTTCATTATAATTGTTCCAGCCACTAATAAGGGTTGCATGGATTCTCGACAAGAAAGAAGTTGTGGTGGTCCTCCCGAACCACTCAGATATCAAGAGTAAAGAGAAAGCTGGATATATATTATAACTCACAAATCCCTGAACTTGCGAAGGCTAATGCCATAAGACTTTGGTATGAATATTGTCTTTTAATTTTCCCTTTTTTTTTTTCCTTTTTTGATGTGATTTCTGAAATTCAGCTCTTGTTCAATTTGAAACATCTAAGACCTTTCAAAACATACAATTATTAACATGAAGGTCATTTTGCATTATTGTTCACAATCTATTCTGAGTTTAAAATATTTTAATTATCAAAATTTTGGACGGACAATTGGAAGTGCCGTTTCAAATAAAAATAAAAGGATCGTTGTTAGCATAACTGCATAAATATCTTTATGGATGTCTGCCTATGCAATTGATATTGATAGCTTGTTTAGATTGTAATCACATCGCACAATTTAAAAAGGCTGAAGCCTGAATCACGACATATCTAGTGTGCTTATTTTAGATTAGATAAGAACCACAAGCATAATACGATTAACAAGCTGTGAAGACAGCACCGAATAAAGCAAAATGGAAATGAAAAAAAAAACAATTAAAGCACTAACAGATAAAAAAGGAAAACAAATAATGGCCGCTTGCACTCCCTTTTAGATGTAGATGGCAACTTCAATATTTAGCATGTGCGTGGCCGAAAAATCCTTTCCTTCTGTGGTCGATTGGAATTTATTTCCAGAATGAGATATGGCTGAAAATTCCCTCCTACCCTTTGGATTGCCGAATTTCTATAGACTTGGGCCGATAAGAGCTTCTTTATTCCGAAAGCAAACGAAGTGTATCCACCTACTTATTTCCTATAACGAAAGTTGCTTACTTTTTCTGAGCAAAAAAAAAAATGCAATTCACGATTGGATAAATTTAAATGAATTCATGCAATATGAACATATTACTACTAAACCAAAAAATGATCATAATGTCCAAAGGCCTAAATGCACCATATAGAAAGAATGCAAAATTATGCGATCAATATTTTGTTTAAGGGTCGAGTCCAATTCCTAATTTTCTTATGAGATGAATGACTAGTCTTAAAGTCAAAATTCAGGTGTCAACAAGCGGGAACTCAACAAAGAGGAGTGACAGCATGGGAAAGGGGAGACGATTTCGACATTGGTAGGACAATAAGGTGGCAGATCCTAGCATTAGTAGTGACTGAAAGTAAGGGTGAGCGATTTCATGTAGAACCCAAAATCTGGAACCTACCTATCGAAACAAGTTCCACATTTTCTAGACCATGTGCAAACCTTAGACCTAGAACCTATCTTGTCACTAGTTCTACGGTCTACCAAGAAACCGACTTATTTTCTTTTCTTTTTCTTTGTTTCATTTTTTGTCACGCCCCCAATTCTCGAGAACGCGACGATCCCCTTTTTCACTTGTGGTCAAAGGATGCGACGTGCCAAAACACGTCGCGATCATTCTTTTTATCATATAAATATGCGTATGTGGAAACAATTATTAAACCATGGTCAAACATCATCAATAGGGACAGTAAGAAATATAGACAATTCAAAACGACATCATTTAATCCTTAAGAATAAGTACTTGTACAACCCTATCCTTAGGCACTATTCCCACAACCAGCAAAATACATAAGGCAAAAGATATCGATCTACTTCCTCCCTTATCTTTAGGGTTCAAGGTCTAGTCAATCCAAAAATCCATAGCCAGGCATATCCCTCAAGGACTTGAAAATTGTTAAATAATAACCAGTGAGATAAAATCTCAGTAAGTTCGGGCGCTAAGTCTTGACTAGGGCACCAATCCACCTCGGGGTACTTAACGAGCACACGATTCTCATAATAACAACCAATAATCAAATCCGATCACAAATAGCCTTACCTCGCGACTACACCTACTCTGCATGATATTAGTTACATGGCCACACAAAGGCAAACAAATACTTACATAATTAGAACACCACACATATAACATTCCATGCACATAACAATCGGCGTATTCCAATTATGCGTCTCCCCGCGTCATCCGCTTGAGGGCTCTACCTTTTTCCCGCGTAAACATGCATTAGGGCCACCCTCCACTATCTCCCTGCGTCACACGCATCAAGGCTCTATCATTTTTCTCGCGTACACACGCATTAGGGCCGCCTTCCACTATCTCCCCACATCAACACGCATCAGGGCTCTATCCTTTTCTCCGCGTAAACACGCATTAGGGCCACCCTCCACCCCGCGTCCGTACGCCTCAAGGTACAAGTGGTCTCACAAGCACACATCCAAATAGATCCATATAATTCTCAAGCACTCGCATCATAATCCATACGGGACATGTATGAGATCCACATACGAAGCATTAAATATCCCACATATTATCCGTAAACCGCCACTTTGCGATAATCCTACAATCAACTAATTTCGCAAGGAATGACCACATAATTCTCGAGATATATGTGTTTCAATCAATAAGGCATAAGCAAACAATCAGCACATCAGTCAATTGTTGCCTCGTATAGTATTCGTCTCGCAATAATGCGACGATTGATAATTCCCGAAAATCACCGTTTACCACAATTACTCATCAAAAAGTAATTAATCTAAACACAGAGAATTATCCTAATTAATAATTATTAAAGATAATAATTATCAATAATATAATTTATTATTATTAAAATAATAAAAAAACAATATTTAATTATTTTTAGAATAAATAATAAAATAATCATATAACTAAATCACCATTAGGCTCTAATTAACCCTCACTAATCCTGATTAATCACATTAATTGTAGTCTAGCCAAATTTACCATAACTAACTACCTAATCACGATTAGTCCTAACTAAACCAACCAGAAATGAGATTAATACGCTAAACAAGGGTGTAGAACTGAAACTTACCATTTAAGAACGGCGAAGGCGCGGTGGTGACGCGGGCGGCGAGGCGGACACACAAGCACCTCCGGTGCGTCGGGACGGCGACACGGCGGCCGAATCTTGGTCGGAAGTCCGCTGTCCGTTCAGCCAAGTGAGGCCGAGAGCGGAGGAGCGTCCGCGGCTCGGGTCTAGGCGAGGCGACTCTTCGGTCGGGCTGGGGACGACGGACGGCAGTCCGGCGGCGGCCGACGGCGGTTCTTGGTTCGGCCGAACTAGAACCGAAAGAGAGAGAGAGAGCGAGAAGGACGGATGGCGGTGCGAGGCCGGGCTAGGGCGGTCGAGCAACGACCCGGCGAACGGAGAGACGGCGGTGGGCGAACGAGAGGACGATCGGCCGGCGGCCGACGAGGCAATCGCGGCAACCGCAGAATGCGGACACGGAATAGCGGTCGCGGCCAGAGCAAGGCGTCGGGCGGGGTCGGGAGGCTCGTCGAGTTCCGTCAACCGGCCGGCGAGCAATGGACGGCAGCCGAGACAGAGGCAGCCCAATTGCTGCAACGGCAAACGGAGGAGGAGGAGAGGAGGACATGGGGGCTGGTTCGACTCGAAACCGGCAGACGGCGGCCCACCGGCGATCCAACGGCGAGCGAGAGGTGGTGGCGGAGTTGCGTGGCGATGGTGGTGGCAGTGGCGAGCGGCGGCACGAAAACAGCAGCAAAGGCGCGCGGTCGGGTTCGGCCAGGAGAGAAGCCAAAGAAGAAGAAGAAGAAGAAAAGGAGAAGGAGGGTAGCGGTTGTCCGTGCGGCTCGGCAGCACGAGAGAGAGAGAGAGAGCGTTTGAAAAGTCAAATAGGGGGAAAGAAAGGACAAGGCGAGCAAGTTGGCGAGAGGAAAGGAAGAGGGACGTGCGACGGGGGAGCGGCGGAAGAAAGGGAGGGAAAAGGGAAGAGAGAGAGCGCACATGGGAAGAGAAAAGGGGGAGGAAAAATGGTGAGGTTCGAGTCCAAATTTTTGGCTCGGCGGTCCTACGTATGACGTTTTCGAGTACTCGAGAATTTTGGAAAATAATGAGGCCAAAGTCCAATAATTTAATCTCGACGTCTGAAAAGTCCGATCTTCGAATTTGGATTAAAAATCATGGCCGAGTCGATCAATCGTAACTTTAGTGGGTCTTAGACTAACGGGTGACTTTTAGGACTCACGTGTGCGTACGAGTCCTCAATAGCCTTTTTCCCTTCGGTTAATATCTTGTGAGTGATCAGTTCAGAACGAGATTCAACTAACAACGCATTAACGAAACATTCATAATTAAAGTTCAAAATAGTTTAGAAATTTCAGGACGTCACATTTTTAGTTAAGCCTAATCCGTTGTATTTTTTTTTTCTGATTTTGACAAGAAAAAAGAATTGAAGTTACTAGACTTTTTAAATGCACCAAAACCAAACGAGGACTATAAGGATGCCTATGAACTAATTCATAAATTCGAGTTGCAAACTCATGGCAAGTATGCTATCCCACACACGGCTCTCCTAGCCTTAATAAGGACTGTCTGTTAGTCACCAAGTTTCTTCTCAAGTCATGAGCTTAGATTATAGTAATCTCTAGAATATCAGAAGTTCTGATGCATGGGATCCCTCAAGGGCAAGTGAAGAGCATACTCTAGGATTTTTCTTAATCAACAATGTTTGTTCAGAACCAACGTTCTGGACTAGAAGAGAAGGAGAGTGTTTAGAAGATCATGTTGATAGAGTACACACCACACTTCTTATTTTCACTCGTGGTTCTTACAAAGAGAGACTCCTTACTTATATAGGCAAAGGAGAATACAAACGACAAGAGCAGGTTGGCCTTGCTCAGACATAATTATTGAAAACACACTAGTCTCTTATGGGCTACACATACGAGGGAATTCTCAAGAAATCCCGTGACGTGCTACAAAAGATTTTATGCCTCGTATTACAGTGAACAGTTGGCTAGGTGAACAGTAAATAGTGAACAGTGACCGATGCTACAGTGATTTTGTAGCGACTTTATCTTCCATCCCTAAAGTTGTAGTCACAATCGGAATCATCAGAGCTATGAGCGAACTGTACTTTGAGCAGTATTGCATCTTCATCTATGTCAGAGGGACTGGAGCTTCCGTCTTTTTCTCCTTTGAAAGAGTGAATAAGATTCTCGATTTCGTCTACCGACAGATTTGGTTGGCAGGAGGAGCTAGCACCAAAAAGATCGAAAAAAAAGGGCCGGGAAAAGGGCCGTGATTTTGGCTGAATGGTCCTCTCCAAGGGTCTTGAGAGAGTGGTCCCCCCCAAGGGTCATAGGGGGTGGATGAGTCTAGGTTGTTTTGTCTGAAAATATTGAGAGCTTCTTGAATTTCGTCCCTGACAGGATCCCAAGCTTCAAGGTGATCCCAGGATACGTTTACATGTGCTGGGGACCATGCTTCTAGTGGGATGACTCGGTTTTCTTGACATAAGATCCTCTGGAGTTCTCGAGATTGAGGCTTCTGGTGGTGATGGAGTATGGAAGTGTCCGCTGGATTCGTGCAATTTCACGAAAACTTGGGGCTTGTAGGTTGAAGTTCTGCAAGAGGGTTTGTCAAAAATCCATTCGGTGGGATGGCAAAATGTCCATGGTCGATGGAATAGGACAACTATGTGTCTTTCTGGTTCGGGCCTTCCTTGACGATTCTGGATCTTGAAGAGTTCTTTCAAGTAACTAGGTGGTTTAAACCATATGAGGATATCCATGAGATATTTCTGGTTGGTTTCTTGTGGGGCTAGTGCCTTTGTAAGAGCCTATAAGATTTTGTTAGTGGGAGATTCAATGGCTATTGTGTACATGTTGAACATGTACCAAAATAACCATTTAAGGTCTTCCGAAATTCATCATCAGGAGATCATTGCAGAGGATGAATGAATGGATATCCGAGGATGGGGTCCTTCGGGCTTGAGCGGTAATCCTCCATAATTGCTAAAGCATCGAGATGATACTCCCACATAAACTCCTGGAGTTTTTTCTGTTAGGATATTGTCTCGATTGCAAGTGGGACATCGAAGGATACTTGAGACTTGGTCATCTACCATTTATATCAATAGTGCGATATGTTTCCGAGAGAGGTTCCTTTTGAACATACATGTTGATCTCTTCTATGGGTTCTTTGGGTGCAGGACAAGAAGTCATCAATGACGTTTTTAGTCCCTGGAATGTGCTTGACTTCAAATGAGTATTTTGAAAACCATTCAGCCCATCTAGGCAACGTGAATGGGGAACTTGCTTATTTAACATCTGAGGAAATGAGGACATATCTATTTCGACGAGGAAATGATGTCCAATGAGGTGGACTTCGAATTTTTTTATTCCATACTTGACTGCAAGTATTTCCTTGAAAGTGAAGTGGTAATGGATTTCTGCTTGAGAGAATCTGCCATTCTTGTAGGCACAAATATGCTTGATTCCGTCAATTTTTTCAAAGAGAATGGCTGCCCAATATTTGTCACGGCATCGCTTTGAAGAATCTGGTTTCCTGTAGAAGGGATCTTCAAAGGAGGAAGGTGTTGCAGAACTTCTTTTAGCTGAGCAACAGCTTAGGTTTGCTTATGTCCCCATGGGGGGCATTTTTTTTTAGCATTCTTTGGAGTGGTCGAACGGTTTTGGAGATGTGGGCAACAAAATCTCTCAGATAATTGACAATGTTAAGAAATTGTTGAACTTGCTTAGTGATGAAATCCTTTTCAGGAAATTTCTGGAGCTTATTGGCAATATGAGATTCAGGGCAATAGGTTCATTCTTTCAGGTGCATGCCAAGGAATTTAATTTCCTTTTGGGCAAGGATCATTTTTTTTCCTAGGAAAGCATAATTCCATATTTTTTTACGATATCGGCAAATTGTGTCAAAAGTTGACAATGAGATTCTTCATCGATTGAAGAGAAAGATATCATCAATATAAATTTGGGAATTTGAAAGAATGGGCTCAAAAATTTTACACATAGCCTTTTGGAAAAGAGAAGGTGCGGTTTGAGGCAAAAGGACAACCGTCCCATTGGAAATGTTGGTTTGGAATGCATAACCTAGTTTTTGGGTCTTTTTGTTTGGGTTAATACCTAATTGCCAAAATTTCCGTCTTGAGGTCGAACTTTGAATAGATTTTTGCTTGGGCAAGGCTAAGAAATAGAGAATTTCGATAGGGCAATGAGAATTTATCATCTTGAAGGAATTGGTTCAAAGGTTGATAATTGATTACTAACCTCATTTTTCCACGACTCTGTTCGGCTTGCTTGTTGACATAAAATGCTTCACACGCCCATTGTGAGTGAGACGATTCAATGAGGCCTTGTGCTAATAGTTCTGAGCATTCTTGTTGAGCAAGCGCAAGGTGTTCAGGACTCATCTTGGAATGACTAGCCTTCATAGGATTGATGTCTTCATTCCTTTTAAAGGGAAGTTTGACATAGAAGTCAGAAATTTTCCACAAGGGCGAGTACAAATGTGAGAGAACCTGGGAGTGTGACTCGGCACAAGAGGAGAGTAAAGTTTGGATGATTGGGTTCACCCGGCTAGTCTGAAGAGCATAGAATCTCTTGATATCCACAAATTCACGAGAATTGATTTTTGAAACGAATGCCATTAGAGAGGATTCTAAGCTTTTGGGAGGCGAGTCAAGATATCCCAACCAATGATGATATCTTTGTTTGGAGATCTAGAACCAAGGACTTTGGTGGTAATTGAACATTGGGGAAAAAAATTGGATGGTGATAGGTTTCTTTGTGATACTTAGTGGCAAAAGTGTCGCCGAAGCAAAGTTGAAATACCTAGTATATGATTTCGAGGAATTCTTTTGGGAGAATCTTTTTGTTCGGATTGAAGAGGCTGGCTTCGTATCTATGAGTGCCACAAGAGAGATTGGTTTGTGGTATTTGGACAAGAGAATATGGATGGGTATGTATGAGTGATGGATTGGTTCGGTGATCAAGATTTCATTATCCATCAAGGGAGAGTCGGGAAGAAGGTGAAGACGTCATTCTCGAGAATCTAAGGCTGAATACGAATCAGATGTCCTGATGGCACATAGGTGTTCTCGAAGGTTGATCTTCTAAGGAAAAGACCGGACTCGATGTCGAATTGCCGAGTTGAATTCCGTGCTTTTGACAATTTTGTCGACCAAATGGCTTCGCGCTTCTTCGCCTTTGGACAATTTTTGGCAAAATGTCCTTTTTGTTGCAAACATAACATCTTTTTGTTTTGTTTCTTGGAAGAGCGATGACGGCTCTTACGCAAGAACTTCCATTTTCCTTTGCCTTTTCCTTTGCGTGTCTTTTTGAAAGAGAACCATTTGAAGTGTCACTTTTTTTGTAGCCTATGCGGGGAAGGGTCGGCCTGAGCAATCCTCGGGACATTTGATCTTCAATTTTGGTTTTAAGCATGCTTTGTCAAGATGCCTATTTTCTCTAAGATAGCTTCGAAAAGCTTCTTGTCAAGACAAAGTTCCTCTATGGCAATGTGGATAGCTTGCTAGATTTCACCAAGAGTGGCTTCGATTGGGCTTTTACGTCGTGCTCGAAAGGTTTTTTCTACGACTTGGCTAACTTCTTTTGGAATAGACGCCAAAAGATTGGTTTGAGATTCCAATCTGCTCCAAGAAAGTAAAAAAGTTTGATCATCGCTTGGAAGTATCGGTCAAGATCTTTGCGTCTTAGTGAGCAGAAATTCCATTCGAAGAACTCTTTTCGTTTGAGCTCTCTTGAATCTTCCAAACTACCTATGAAATACATATGGATAAATCTGGATAGCATTATCCAATGGCTATGTTAATAGGTACAGCTGGTCCCGATGCTCGGTGCGTATGCCACCGAGTCTTTAAGTGCTCTGTGAAACGGCTAGTAAATTCAAAAGGATATCATAAGTGCTTGTTCGAAATATGCCTAGTGGTGAGCCGGGCATGGAATTCTTGAAGCCTTTCGGGCCACTTATAGTATGGGAGATCGTCCAAAGTAAAGTAAACTTTGGATGATGATGCGAAAGGTTTGAGTTGCATCCGGGCCGGTCAAGATTTGGCATTTCGGGTTTGGAGAAAATTTCTTCTTCCTTTGCCACACTATTGGCCATGAACAAGTTTTCTTCGATGAAAAAGAGTCTATGAGAGTATTAGAATCGAAGTCGAGGGAAGTTTCGCCATGCCGTGTTTTTGATGGCTTAATGAAGGATTTGGTGGCGGAGGAATGTTTCAAGGGGGTTTGAAATAGTCAAAGCACCAGGGGGTTGTTCGGCGGGAGGGTGTTCTGGTGTACTTGGAGGGGACATCGAAGACTCAGTGGGAGTCGGAGATTTCTTTTGCTTCTATTTAAGCTTGTGAAGCTTGTCCCAAAGAACCAAGAAATTATTTTGAGGAGGAGGTGCGGTTGAGCTTAATACGGCGAATGAGGAAAATGACTCGAGAGGAGAGGATTCAGGTTTTGGCTATAATGAATGAGAGGGGAAAAATGTTTCGTCGGTAAGGGCAAATGGTTGTTGGTTTTTGAGTATTTGGATCCGTCTCTTGAGTTTTTCTATCTCTGGTTTTTGGTCTGTTAAGTAATGGCTAGGGGGTGTCTGCTTGGTTTCCAGCAGATGAAGTCTCTTTTGGAAGTCTTTCAACATATTGCAGGAAAATTTAGTGGTCTGGTCCACTCGTTCAAGACGTGTTGCAATAGTTCTGAGTATCCTATTTTGAGCTAAAGCATTTTCAATTTGCCAGTTCAAAACAGTCTCAGCGAAAGGGTTGCTTACGTTGTCCTTGGGCATCAAGACCAGTGGGATTAGGTACCTTAGGAGAATGTTGGTACCGTGGGTGTGGGTCGAGAATCTTTCCAATCGAGGAAATTTCCATGTGCTAGATTCGGTCCTTTGGCTTCAAGTGGAGGGAAATCATCGGGTGAGAACATGTATATGCTAGGTAGAACCACGGGGTTCGGACTTAGGTATCAAGTACCGCCCGGGTAGGACCGATGAGACAAGAAGGATGCTTCTTTACCCATTTTACGATTGGCTTGTAAAAAGGTGAAGTGGTCAAAGGTTTTGCCGGTGGTGATGCGGGGAGGAATTTTCTCGGCTTGCATGGTGATGGAGGGATGGAATGCTGGAAGGCTTTGGTGGACCATAAGAGACAATGAATCGGGTATTTTCCACCATCTTTGTCAAAAGGTCCATAATTGGATCTCCATCAAGATACCTTTTGGTAAAGGGAATCTTTCTTTTTCTTCTTTTTGGAAGAAGGCCTCGTCAATCGTCTTTTCATTCAAGTTTTGTGCAAGAAAAGAGCAACACAATGGGGATCCTAAAAGTAATCGGTAGGATCCTTGAAGAAGTGAATCGGGCCGTCCCTGTGAACTAAAAGACTGGACAAATTGTTTGTTGTCCTTTGCATGAAACAAGATCGTAGGACAAAGGGTGTAAAATGAAGAATAGTAGGGAAAATAGAGAAAGATCCTCTTTTGCCCTTACTAAACTTGATGGTAATAATACCATCTTTCTTTCGGTGAACTCGGGGTTATTTGGATTGAACATGCTTGCAACTTTGGTGGAGTTGTTCATAATTGGTGACCCAACTATCGGGAGGAGCTTAACAAGCTCGTGCGTGGAATACGTGAGGAACATGGATACGGGAAGTTTGATCATGGTCACAAGGGCATCTTCTGAATTTGGGATATTGAGATCAACGGCATGATTTTGGACACGGTAGATCATTTGGTAGTGCAAGGTGGTAGCAATCGATCCAGGAGTCTAAGGAGCTCTGGTGATCTGTAGCTGGACTTTAAAAGTAGTGAGCAAGTTGGGATCTGCAAGAGTTATGTTAAAATTGGGGAATGGGGTAACAAAGACAGTTCCCGCATTCATGGTTGTCTGAATAGTACCAACACAAGCTTGCTGGTATTCTAAAAATCTAGTGTCTAGCAGGGTAATCCTTGCGGCAACTGGTAGACCCTTGCGGCCATGAAACGTTAAAGCAAGACGAATTGCTCCAAAATGGAGGTGAGTATAACCTTGCTGAGCCCATTGAGATGGAAACTTGGGAGGAATTTGCGGGGTGACAAACTGTTCTTGTTCGGTTGCCTAAATGGGTGTTGATCAAATCATGAGGATTGGACATACTCCTTGACCGTGCGAGGGGTGTTGATAGTACATAGCTTTGCTTTGGCTTCAGCAAATTCATATAAATTTAAGTATTAAAAGGGTACTTATAATTAGGGGTGAGGTAGGTTTTACTTGAAACCTAGAATTTACCTATCAAAATAGTTTCCTCATTTTTTAGAATCCGAAACATATCCCGCATATCTTGGAACCTAAAATCAAACCCGTTCCACCAATCTAATCCCCGAAACCATACTCACTTGTAACTAAAGGTGGAGGAAAGGAAAAGCATGGGAAAGAGTTAGGATTTTGAGGGAGTGTCTAAATAGTTGTGCGTACATTACTTAAAAAGTTAGGATAATTGACTTATTAAGAGTAATTATAATATACATTATTAGTGTAAAATAAAATTTACATAGAAGGTCTCATACATCATTGATTTGCGAGATCATAAGTATAATGTCTCAATTATTGATACATGAGATGGCAGTTATTTTTATACTAACGCAACGTGGTAAAGCAAGAACTGTATATCAACAACAATGCGTTGTACAGTTAATATACACACGCTAGGGTAGCAAAGATACGGCAAAGCGCAGTCAACGGCCTTCTTCGATGATTGAAGTCAACAACGGTTCACTAGAATTGACAGATGGTGTAGGAAAGTGATGGACAGAAACCGGCATCTTCATCGGGAGATTTGGGATATCAACCTCAAATTTTAGAACCTGAATTGCTCGCCCTATCGACGGCCTCAAGTTCCAATCTGGATGAGCACACCACAACCCCACAATCATCAAGCACTCGACTTGCTTCTCCTCGAAATGTGAGCCCATCCTTTCATCGGCAGCCACTAGAAGCTTCCCATCTCCAAAAAGATCCCAAACCCACTCTACCAGAGACTTCTGATTTTTCTGATCCCAAGCTTTCCTTCCTGTGGCAATTTCTAGGGCTACAATTCAAGCTGTAGACATCCGATTCTTTGCTTGCTCGGCCGGTGCTTAAGTACTCAGGTGCAAGGTACCCAAGAGTACCCGCCAAACCAGTAGTCTGTGGATCAAGTTCGTGGTCCATCAACCTAGCCAAACCAAAGTCACCCAATTTCACATTGAAATTAGAGTCTAACATCACATTGCTAGACTTGATATCCCTGTGTACCACACACTGCTCCCACTCTTCATGCAAATAGAAGATCGCAGAGGCTAAGCCGATTGAGATTTTGTACCTAGTTGACCCATTAAGAGATCCTTTCTTTCCAAAGAGATGAAAGTCGAGGCTTCCGTTCTGCATAAAATCATAGACGAGCATGAACTCGTGCCCATCGTGGCACCAGCCTATGAGCTGCACGAGGTTCCGATGCCTAAGACTGCTAATGACCTTCACCTCGGTGACGAACTCTCTTTTCCTTGCTTGGAGCCTCTCGATATCCTTTTCACTGCGATCATCATGTCTAGGTCGACTAAATATCCCCGGAACACGGTCCCAAATCCTCCTTCACCAAGCTTTCTGCTATTTGAGAAGTTGTTAGTGGCTGAGGCAAGTTCCTGGTAAGAAAACCTCCTAGGTCCAGCAGTTCGCTCGAAGTCATCAGTAATGGACGTTGGCATTGCCATCTTTTTCAACTTCTCTGTGCTCTTTCGCTTCCTCCTCCATATGATTCCTAATGCTATAGCTGTACCAAAAGCTATCATAACGTTCAGAGGAATTGTCAACCCAAGTATGAGGTCAACCCTTTTTGGAGTCCCACTACTCGGTCCTTCCGTAGTTAAACTCGACTTGAAATCCCACGAATTAAGTGTTTGTCGCCCCCCATAAAGGTCACTCGCAGCTGAAAATCCAATCACAACCCATTCGGGAAGGACTGTTTTTAGATCAATCTTATACCAGAGGCTTGTGATCTCTTGAGGATTTCGCGTAGTCTGGAAACTCCACAACACACTCAAGTTCATCGTGGGCGTTATAATCAATCTGTACGTTGATATTATCTCCGCTGTGATAAGTGACATTCCAAGGAGTGGTAACGGTTGAAATTATTGAGTTATTGTTGATTCCAACATGCTCATAGGGGGGGTCCCATCGATCCACAAATGTGTCAAACTCGAAGTGTATGATTTGATTCTCGGACGAGTTTGTGTTGTTGAACAAGCCCAGAAACCCGCCAACGGAATTGACT
The DNA here is from genome assembly GCA_014182845.1 of Corymbia calophylla. Lineage (NCBI taxonomy): Eukaryota > Viridiplantae > Streptophyta > Magnoliopsida > Myrtales > Myrtaceae > Corymbia > Corymbia calophylla. The sequence continues at coordinate 34,908,192 of CM024700.1, read as the reverse complement.
GGGATTTGAAATCCCGCGGAAGCCATAAAAAGACGACCCCGCACCATATTGGCTATCATTTGCGTAGATGGTCAGCTGGAAGTGCGTAGTAAAGTCCGAGAGCTCCCCTGAACCGGAGTCCCATAGCCGGACTTTTGTGTTGTATGTGGCTCGGCCCACTTGGCTCGGATAGGACTTATCCGTTAACTCGACGAATCCAACTGATGGCGTAGCATCTCCCTCATACAGAATATCATTCCTGGCGGGATCAAAGCGAGGGATGCTGAATTCAAGGCAAATGGCAAAAGGTGCAAGAAGGAAAGCGAAGAGGAGGAATGAAGCTGTTGAGATTGAGGAAGACATTATTGGACATGGAGTGAAGATGAAAATGTCGCTCAGATCAAATAACTTGATATCTCCATCATTTGTTACCTGTCATGAAAATATAAACAAAGACATGTAGCTATCTGCCTTGGATCAATCACCGGTACCATGGTTTCCACGTCGATAGGAAATATTTTAACAATTGCCGGTGGCCCTCGAATTCCCATATAAATTCAGGTTTGACAAGTGCACCTACGATTGGACGGCAGCGAAAGACCAATCGGCTGTGTGACAAAGAATGGTTGACGATTTCAACGGAAGAAATCTAATTTGAAAGGCGTTGTCATGTTAATCATAGAGACTTGGCCAAATTTATTCAGGTTTCCTGCATGAGACGGCAGAGAATAGATACCTGGAAACTTTCTGCATAAGACTGCAAAAGCAATTTGTAGGATACTGAATACATCATTCTAAGGGGAACCTGATTTTTAATAGAGAATGATATTTAAATCTTTGGACAAGTTCTCACTTATAGCGCAAACTAACAGAATCCATAATATATATAATCAACAACCTCTGGAAGGAGGGAACTTAGAAACCTAGTGCATCAAAAGAAAAATGGATAATAAATGGAATTATTTAACATCGATTTATAATAAATAAATAAATAATGCTCTTACTTTTGAGTTGCCGAAGCAAGAAATTTATGCGAGAGTTGAAGAACCAAAGAGAGAATTGAGATTTTCTTTAATAGAAGATTAGAGTGGTTTCATTGGTGGTGGAAAATTCGCCTGACTTGATTTTACCAATTGCCAAATTCTTTTTAAGTTAGGTTAAAGAAAGAAATTGGATAGCGGAGAAAAATATTGAATAGTGAGGCACGACCATCTCTTTCTCTCTCTCTCTCTCTCCCCTTCCCTCCCTCCCTCCCCTTCACCCACAAGCAAGAGCAATCTTCAATCATTGCAGATCCTGAAAAAACTATGTCGCCCGTTTAATACTTGATAGTATCGATTTTGCTGATTTTGTCATATTTTTTAATGTTTGGAAGTTCACGTTTGCTCTTACTTTAATGTTATTGAATAAATAAATCAATGTATGTTTTTTAGATACTCTTGATTATCTGTACCCATTATTAATGTTGTTGTTGCTACTAACAATTAGTAATAATGATGGGAGGATCATTCGTACCTGTTTGTTTTGCTAAAATAAGTCAAAATTTTCTATTAATCAAAGTTAATATAATTAATACAAGTATTAGATTGTGCTTCCCAGACAACTTTCTATATTTCATTGCACCACATGAAAATTTTAAACTCTATCGCACTTTGGCGACAAATAGTATGAGAGAGAAGGTTAATATGCTCGGTTTATTTAGTATTTAGGAGGTTATTCAGTCAATAACCTCTAAAATATTATGCTATAGCCTAAATGGGAGTTGTAAAAGAGTCTCACCCAATGATGATGGTGATGATGATGATGATCATAATTTCTTATAATATTTTTTAGCGGTGAACGAAAATTTAACAGTACGACATTTAAAATATATGATATTTAGTGTCAATTGCAATCAATCGCTATGACTTTTTAACTTTTTAGCAGGGATTGTAGGACACTATACCAGCAATTGCTATGATTGCCGCCTAAACTTAAGCAACGTTTCATGCACTAGCTATTGTGCAAATCGCTAGTAAATTCTGTAGGGGCCATTAAAATCGCCGCTAAAACCCTAAATAATCACGGCTAAAAGTGAAATCTTTTGGACTGAGTAAGCCTTTCTCACAGACCGACGTAAGAATTCCGAGTAACCCTTCATTTAATATTCATAATTTGGTCTCCATGCACACTTCATTTTAAACTAGAAACATATTTAAACGGTAAGTTCTCGGAAAGCGCACTGCCTCTTTCTGATCTGTCCTGAGGTACTTGGGTCTTATGAGTAAAGAGTTTTTAATCATTCTCTTTAGTTCCTATCTTGAAGTTTATGGTAAAACAAATCCTCCTCCACTTGTAAAGATAGGCGAAATCACTTACTCATTGCCTAATCTTTTTGTCAATTTCTTCGTTTCTCTGTCAATCTGTTTTCGTTGATCGGTTAATTGTTGGGTTTCGATTGTCAGAATTTAAGGAGATGGACGCAGTCGAAGAACTTTGATATCGAGAGAATATGATCGTGACGTTGAAGATTCCCGACCTTTTGACACAAAATTGACCGCAAAAACGTTCTTGTTTTTGTTGCATTTAACCTTGGTCATCCAATTCAGATGTCAACAAGAAGTTTTTGACATCAACAAATGGCATTAATTTTTTATTGTAATTTTTTTTATCGTTCCAGTAGTTTAGATATTTTTTTATTAGCAAGCGATATCGCCTAAGTTATCATTTATTTCAGCTAACAAATAAGAAGAGTAATTTATACATAGGAATTTTAAGATTTTATTAGATATTGATAAATGATGCAAAAAGAATTGGCACCATAACATCGGACGGTAACATTGGAATGGCGACATTTCTTTTCTAAGGCTTAACAATTTAATTATCCTATAACTTGAGTATAAGAAAAATGTTTAGAGATTCAGTTAAAAACGAATTTAAATTGAAAAGGAAACATTAAGCCTTATTAAGGAACACATAAATGGATTAACAGGGAAAAACAACATATTTTCCACGGTAATAATGTCAAAGTAATACCTTTTAACTAAAACATGAGAAAACATATAGCCATTTTTTGTTATGATGCATGTGTGAGTTATGTTAGAAATAAGTCTTACATTTAGAATTAGTATTTGGTGTCAATAGTGAATATATCCTAGTTGTTTCATAATTCATTAATTTAAGTTTTTGAGTGTGAGTCAACTGGACATGTGACAAATTAGACTTGTGCTCCTTCTTGACGATCTCCCAAAGAAGATATTGGGTTTTGTTGCGCGCTCCAACCAATGGTATTAGAGTTGATGATGATTGGTGAGCCCCCAATTTGTTGAACAATTAGTCTTAGGTAGAGCATACTCAACACTAGGGCTTACACGTGAGCACATTAGAATTACTATGATGTTGAAGTGAGTTAATATATATCTTAATTAGCTTTATAACTCATTAGCTTGACCTTTTGAGTGAAAGTGTATTCAACTAAATATATTAACGAGCTCAGACTTGGACTTCCTTTGTTGAGCAGTTAATATATCTTAATTGCCCATAACTCATTCACTAAAGCTTTTAAGTGAAGATAAGGTCAATTGGATAAGTTGACAAGGGCTCGGATTTGAACTCCTTTTGGTGGTCTTCCTAGAAGAAAGTATCGGATTTCTATTGTATGCTCCCAATAACCATCATCTACTCAGGACTTGGAGGTCATTGAACTCACTGTTTCCACTGCTCTTTTCCTTCTTCAAGCCTCCCTTATTCCCACTTTCATTTTGGGCCACTCACGCCTTCTCTCTAATCTTCTCCCGCTATGACTTTTAGATACCATTCTGTGAGTCGCATGAGTGGTAGTCTATCTCCTTAACCACAAGCATTGAGGAAGTCTCGAAATGCATTCATTCCATATGGTTCAATCATTCTCTTTCCCACCTTTTTCCCAGTGACACAACGTTTCATTAAAGTCCCTAAGCATATCCAAGATTAGGAAATGGCACTCAAATGCTTAAGATGTTCATATAATTTCAATCTTTCCCAGAAATTGATTGGTGCATAAATAAAAGTAACTCTAAAGATATTTCTTAGCTCACCCTGCTCCAACGTCACATTATTATATTCATTTGTGGTTGAATTCACAATCAAAGAGAATCCCACCTTCCACATCAAGGCCAAGCCCCACCATCCCTATAGGGAGTCACTACAAAATGTTGTTGAAACTTTAATTTTCCACTGGCTCTACAAATTACTAGCTCTAGGTTTTTTGTTTCATTAAAAACAATACTTCAGGCTTATCATGAGCCACGAGGGCCCTTAAGACTTGGACTATCAAGAGTGAGCTAATTCTTGACAGTTCCCATATAAAAGCTTCATTCGTAATCCAATGGCTTATTAGAATTAGCCACCAAAGCCCATCATTTGGGTTTTTCAGCCATGCGTATTGGAGTTTCTAACAGTTGGATTTTCATCCATCTTTTGAAATTCTGAAGTTTGTTGATCATGGGGACAATATCTCGCCTTTCTTGTTGTCCCAACTCTTAGGCTTTTCCTCGTTTGCCTCGCATCACATTCTCTAATTTCTCGTGTTGAAGGGAGCTTGATCAAAGGGGATAAGCTAGTAGTGAGTCAAGGCCTCATCCATATTGTAAAATCGAGTCGCCTGGGCAATTACTCTTCTCGATAATTTCCTCTTTTTTCTTTTCCTCTTTTGCACTACATTCATAATGGCTTGGGACCCTCTTTTGAACCCTTTTGTATCGCCAGCATCACCGTCCCATATTCATATGAGTTCCCCGGTATGACCTCCCCAACCTCCTCCTCCATTGATCCTTTATAAAAGCTTTTCAAAATGGGCTATTTTCATTTGCCTCGCTTTTTCGATCATGGTCGAGTAATTTATCATTGTGGAAAAGAACTCTTCATTGTAAGGTATTAACTCGGTTCTTTGCGAGAATACTCAATTCTACCACACAAATAGCAAAAATG